>OY757011.1:31689171-32267940 GCA_963580285.1 Lucinisca nassula
GAATGGATATTTTACACACTTTTTTTTAGCAATAGATTGTTGCCTGTTTGATGGTTTACCGCTAATCCCGCTGTTAATTGTTCCAAATTATCTCACTTTAAGATTTGATGACCAGTGTACAGGTAAGTGATACCAATTAAACGATTAGGTGTGAATTTGTGAAAGGTTACCTGACCAGTGTTATCATGCGCATATGCGACCAGTCTGATCGGCGAGTGTCTAAACTTTCCGAGAAATGAAAAATTGTGAACAATAAATTCAGATCAGACTGTGCAGAACTTCCAGCTGATCGGAGTCTTTTCTGTGCGCGCATACGCATTCATTGCATTTCTCGGAAAGCATTTCTGATGTCACCACCATATGACATCCTAGCTCATTAACTACCGTCTTTGTCGGACATATATTACAACAGGTTTAACTGCTTGCGGCACTCACGAAAAAATAATTCTTTTAACCTTAGATCAGCCTGTACATCGAGCTCTTCGTTTGCTGCTCTCTGCATATCCCAGAAGCCATACTACAACAGGTGTGATCAAAAAGCAAAGACTGATAAGACGGCGCAGGCTGATCTGTGACTTCACCTGTCGCACAGTTTTACTGTCATGTTTTCCAAAAATTGTGTGCAAAATATCGATGACGTGTTATTGAAAAACGCGTGAAAATTTCAGACTGCAACAAATGCACGTTCAAAATGACGGCGGGAAATTAAGCGCGGCATGACAAAAACTATATATGTGTGACCAGCGAAGACTACGATCATCCTGCACATCTGTGGATGCTTAGCTTTCTGTTCATGGAGATAGTGAAAATACTTGAGAGATTTACACAAGCTGTCTGCATTATTTATG
This sequence comes from Lucinisca nassula, assembly GCA_963580285.1. Lineage (NCBI taxonomy): Eukaryota > Metazoa > Mollusca > Bivalvia > Lucinida > Lucinidae > Lucinisca > Lucinisca nassula. The sequence continues at coordinate 31,690,020 of OY757011.1, forward strand.
TTTGTTGAAGCGTGCACACTTGTCTGATTATCGCTACAGGTGGTAAAACATGATTTGGATAATTTTTATTATCACAAAAGTAATCTGATTATTGAGATACCGTCACGGTCTGCATACTGCAAGAAATGTGCGCCATTGTCCTTTTTTGCGTCCAAGACATGGATTTTATGCATCTTGCGCTTCCGAAAACAAATTGCATTCAAAATTTGTGGGTCCCGACCGCTTCCTAATTTTGCCTCTCTTACCGGTACATGGAAAATACCTGTTGATCACAGGAGACAACAGACGTTTTACCCTCTGGTAGTAGTTTTTTTCTTATTCATTTTGTTTCCGGTGGTGATTCTATTGGCTTGCATGAACGGTCTTGAATGTGCTAAGTACTGGAGATTTTGGATTATAATTATGGGTTACTTGAAAGCGTCGGCTTCTTCAGAAGTAGCAACGTGCCATATCCCTGACCCATTTGAACTGTAACTGGCTAATTCTTATTGAATAGCACAGGCCACTTACCGTTAAAGGTGCATTATTGAGCTATCTGGAAAAAATGCTTCCAAAAATAAAATACATATAGCCGGTATTTTTCTTTAAAACAATACAAATGAATGCATTTTATGCAAAAATGCGAACAATTATGATGAAAGGTAAACGAGTTTGAGAGGGATTCCCTAACTAGGTTTCGAACACTAGTTAGATCTATTTTTAGTTTGTGACAAAAATAGAATCCCCATATATGACGTTATGCGACGTTCATTTTTGGCCTTGTTTGCTTAGGCCATGCCTGAATCGGAAAAAAATATGACATTGAATACCATGCCATAAGTAACGACACTCAGAGATGATACTGTCGCCATGTATATGTAAAGTGACAGATTTATTTTTAGAACAGAAATTCCGAACACATGTTCAGAGCGAAGGGTAAACACGAATGAAAACGACCATTTTCACAAAGTTCTGAAGCTGTATTTGGCTCAAAAAGTGTACACATGACAAAGGAGTATGCATTGAAGATAAAAACCAGAAAAAAAATTTTGAGACCCGGTAGCTCAATAATGCACCTTTAACTGACAGCTCGCGGCAATTGATAAACAAGATGTGTTTGTGAAACACCGATGCCCCCGGACAGCGCCTGTGCAATATGAAAGCCCCATCACTAAATTATGTCATGGTTGAGGCCACAAGGTCACGAGGTAAAAAATTATGGTACCACTGGAAAGGTCTTGTGAGAAAGAATACACATGTGAAATATGAAAGCTCTATCACTTACCAATCAAAAGTTATGGACTATATTAAAGTTTTTAAAAAGTAGGTCAAACATCAAGGTCAAAGTCACAAGGTCAAAAATTATAGTACCACTAGAAAGGTCTTGTGACAAGGAATGCACATGTGAAATATGAAAGCCCTACCATTTACCAATCAAAAGTTATGGCCAATGTTAAAGTTTTTAAAAAGTAGGTCAAACATCAAGGTCAAGGTCATGAGGTCAAAAATTATGGTACCATTAGAAAGGTCTTGTGACAAGGAATGCACATGTGAAATATGAAAGCTCTACCATTTACCAATCAAACGTTACGGCCAATGTTAAAGTTTTTAAAAAGTAGGTCAAATGCCAAGGTCAAGGTCATGAGGTCAAAAATTATAGTACCAATAGAAAGGTCTTGTGACAAGGAATGCACATGTGAAATATGAAAGCTCTACCATTTACCAATCAAACGTTACGGCCAATGTTAAAGTTTTTAAAAAGTAGGTCAAATGCCAAGGTCAAGGTCATGAGGTCAAAAATTATAGTACCAATAGAAAGGTCTTGTGACAAGGAATGCACATGTGAAATATGAAAGCTCTATCACTTACCAATCAAAAGTTATGGCCAATGTTAAAGTTTTTAAAAAAGTAGGTCATATGCCAAGGTCAAGGTCATGAGGGCAAAAATTATAGTACCAATAGAAAGGTCTTGTGACAAGGAATGCACATGTGAAATATGAAAGCTCTATCACTTACCAATCAAAAGTTATGGCCAATGTTAAAGTTTTTAAAAATGAGGCCAAAAGTAGGTCAAATCTCAAGGTGAAGGTCACGAGGTCAAAATTTATGGTACCTCTTGAAAGGTCTTGTGACAAGGAATGCACATGTGAAGTATGAAAGCTGTATCACTTACCATTCAAAAGTTATGCCCAATGTTAAAGTTTTTGCAGACGGAGAAACGGACAAACAGACAAACGGACAAACGGACAAACAGACGGACAGACCAAAAACTATATGCCCCCCAGAATCTTAGATTCCGGGGGCATAAAAAACAGCTTTTAAATAGCGATGCTTACGATATGCATTTTTATTCTAGGCTCACAGTTATTTAGAGATAAACACGGATGTTTTTGATGTTTTTTTTTTTGGCAGACGCACACCATTTTCATGCGTAAATACGACCAGATTGTCCTTTAATGAAAGAGCTTTTTAATGAATATGTACTTAAATAATTTAACCATGAAAAATTGAAAGACCGTTTTTGCACATAAAATGTTTGGAATATTCATGATAGAAAAAATAATTAGGGTCGGCGGGAAAAAGCTAGGCACGGTCGGGTAACCGGAACCACACATATATTTTGTTTTGGCCTTAGGTTGAGCCAGTCAGTTTATCTATTAAAGCACACTTTTCCTAGGCAGATCATACATTTAAACTGTTAACCAGTGCAGTGCACATTTTTGGACAGAAACTGACAAATGTCCTTCTTTCTTGAATCAGGTGAAGGGAGAGAAGCAAAGATTTCATGATCAATATCCATATAAGTCCATTTACCCATTTTGTACCAAAACGAATCTTCCACCTTATACATGTATATAGAGAGGTCCATTTCAAAATTTAGGGGTGTCAGGTTGTGTTTTCTTCTAAATTGATTTGGAAAATCGCTGAACTGTCTGCAAACAGTGAAGGCCCTGATCAGACGCCACAATCTGCGGCATCTGATCTGGGTCTTCACTGTTTGCCACTGATCCGTTTTGGGGTTTCCGGTACCAAAATGGTTAATGGACCGGTGGTGATCAAACCGGCAGCCTCCTGATCAACAGTCAAATGTGCATCTGACTGAGCCAGAGAGGCTGGCGTCCGTTGCAACAAAGCAGAAATAGTGACAGAAATGTATTTCTGCGAAGTCCTCATAATTTCTATAAATTAACTGTATGTTACCTCCTTCAGTTGTAAAATTTTTGCACAGCGCAGGCTGCATTGTTACCTATGACACAGCAAAGAAAAAGACTTAGCGGAAAAGATGGATTTTTTTTACGAGTCACAGGAAAGTGAAAGAATCAATCAGCGATTGCAAACAAATATAAATTTATTTTAGCTTTACCCTGCTTTACATTGAACTTGTAAATGAGTAAAATTTTGCAGCACAGCCATCTTTGTGTAACATTAACCCTTATCTTGCTGTTCACGACAACCCCTTTCTTTGCAAACAGTGTAGATCCAGATCAGATGGCTTCTGAAGTAGCCATCTGATCAGGATCTACACTGTTTGGCATACAGTTTATGAATTTGTAGCAATAAATTACATCAAGTAATTTGATTGGTTGATAGACAGAAATGGGTCTGGCTTAAATGAATATTCAGCAAGATAAGGGTTAAAAGCTATATTATTTTCAGAATCTTACCATGTTTCATCATCACGGTCAGAAATCTGACTATGACTTTGGAGCAGGGTCTTATCAACACCTGCCTTTTGCCACGTTTTTCAGCTGTGGAAATAGAATTTAACGCATCTGCCAAAACATTCATGCGCACCATCTTGGCCGCTGAAAAAAGAAAGAAAAACATTTTAAGCAATATGAGGTTATATGAATTTGCGACGTACCGTATTGTGCTTAAAGATTGGGACACCCAAAGTTTTGGGACACGGTTGAAAATCTTGAAAATAATTATTTTTGACAGTCCAAAGATTTGGGACATACTAAAAAACACAAGAAAATTATGTAATTTTTCTTTCCAAAGAATTGGGACAGGTTTATTTTTACAAAAACGTAAGAAGAAAAATGCCGCACATGACGATTTTTATTTTTCAGCTTGCAAAATCTTACCGTGATGAAATGAAGATATTCAGAGCCGATTTTATCCAGTAAAAGAATTATTCATCAATATACACCGAATTGAAATTAAAGAATTTCAAGCATTAGCATTTCTGATCACCTAATCAATTTATTTGTGTCTGAACATAAATCTGGCAACGATTTTACCGATCCGTGGCCGCCATTTTTTAAATCTATATCATGTGACTGCCATGTGACCAGACATGTGGCAGTCACTTGCAAATTTGCATATTTTTATTATATTTTTTGTTCTGTGTGTCTTTTTTTCGCCATGAATAATATTTTTTAAAAGAAAAGAGGATAATAATAATAATAAAAACAAGAGGGCCCAGAGGGCCCTGGTTCGCTCACCTGATCCAATGTATAACAAGTGGGCCTCGGGCAGGGTCAATTTTGGCCCCAGGGCTATAATTTGAACAATCTTGGTAGAGGTCCACAAGATGAAGCTTCATATGGAATATGAAGGACCTGGGCTTTCTGGTTTCAGAGAAGAAGATTTACCCTGCATATAGAAGTCTATGTAAAACAAGATTTTCCCTATATAAGTCTATGTTAAACCAAAGGGCCCCGGAGGGGGGGGGAGCATTTTTGGCCCCAGGGCTATAATTTGAACAATCTTGGACGAGGTCCACTAGCTGAAGCTTCATAACAAATATCAAAGACCAAGGGCTATAATTTGAACAATCTTGGTAGAGGTCCACTAGCTGAAGCTTCATAACAAATATCAAAGACCTGAGCCTTGTGTTTCAGAGAAGATGATTTTTAAAGATTTTCCCTATATAAGTCTATGTAAAACCAAAGGGCCACATGGCGGGGGAATTTTCGGTCTCAGGGCTATAATTTGAACAATCTTTTTAGAGATCCACTAGCTGAAGCTTCATAACAAATATCGAAGACCTAAGCCTTGTGGTTTCAGAGAAGAAGATTTTTCAAGATTTTCCCTATATAAGTCTATGTAAAACCAAAGGGCCCAGGAGCGGGGGCATTTTTGGCCCTAGGGCTATAATTTGAACAATCTTGGTAGAGGTCCACAAGATGAAACTTCATACCAAATATCAAAGACCTGGGCCTTGCAGTTTCAGAGAAGAAGATTTTTAAAGATTTTCCCTATATAAGCCTATGTAAAACAAAAGGGCCCCGGTGTGGGGGCATTTTTGGCCCAAGCACTATAATTTGAACAATCTTGGTAGGGGTCCACTAGATGAAGCTTCATACCAAATATCAAAGAGCTGGGCCTTGCGGTTTCAGAGAAGAAGATTTTTCAAGATTTTCCCTATATAAAAGCCCATGTAAAACCAAAGGGCCCCCGTGCGGGGGCATTTTTAGCTCCAGCACTATAATTTGAACAATCTTGGTAGGGGTCCACTAGATGAAGCTTCATACCAAATATCAAAGACCTGGGCCTTGCGGTTTCAGAGAAGAAGATTTTTAAAGATTTTCCCTATATAAGCCCATGTAAAACCAAAGGGCCCCCGGTGCGGGGGCATTTTTGGCCCCAGCACTATAATTTGAACAATCTTGGTAGGGGTCCACCAGATGAAGCTTCATACCAAATATCAAAGACCTGGGCCTTGCGGTTTCAGAGAAGAAGATTTTTCAAGATTTTCCCTATATAAGCCCATGTAAAACCAAAGGGCCCCCGTGCGGGGGCATTTTTAGCTCCAGCACTATAATTTGAACACTCTTGGTAGGGGTCCACTAGATGAAGCTTCATACCAAATATCAAAGACCTGGGCCTTGCGGTTTCAGAGAAGAAGATTTTTTAAGATTTTCCCTATATAAGCCCATGTAAAACCAAAGGGCCCCCGTGCGGGGGCATTTTTGGCCCCAGCACTATAATTTGAACAATCTTGGTAGGGGTCCACTAGATGAAGCTTCATACCAAATATCAAAGACCTGGGCCTTGCGGTTTCAGAGAAGAAGATTTTTTAAGATTTTGCCTATATATAAGCCCATGTAAAACCAAAGGGCTCCCGTGCGGGGGCATTTTTAGCTCCAGCACTATAATTTGAACAATCTTGGTAGGGGTCCACTAGATGAAGCTTCATACCAAATATCAAAGACCTGGGCCTTGCGGTTTCAGAGAAGAAGATTTTTAAAGATTTTCCCTATATAAGCCCATGTAAAACCAAAGGGCCCCCGGTGCGGGGGCATTTTTGGCCCCAGCACTATAATTTGAACAATCTTGGTAGGGGTCCACTAGATGAAGCTTCATACCAAATATCAAAGACCTGGGCCTTGCGGTTTCAGAGAAGAAGATTTTTCAAGATTTTCCCTATATAAGCCCATGTAAAACCAAAGGGCCCCCGTGCGGGGGCATTTTTAGCTCCAGCACTATAATTTGAACAATCTTGGTAGGGGTCCACTAGATGAAGCTTCATACCAAATATCAAAGACCTGGGCCTTGTGGTTTCAGAGAAGAAGATTTTTTAAGATTTTCCCTATATAAGCCCATGTAAAACCAACGGGCCCCCGTGCGGGGGCATTTTTGGCCCCAGCACTATAATTTGAACAATCTTGGTAGGGGTCCACTAGATGAAGCTTCATACCAAATATCAAAGACCTGGGCCTTGCGGTTTCAGAGAAGAAGATTTTTTAAGTTTGCGGTGAAAAAAATCTATTTTTGGCTACTGTGACCTATATGTGCAACGGACCGGAACCATTTGAACAACTTTGAAAGGGGACCACCTAAGGATCATTCCTGTGAAGTTTGGTCAAAATACGATCAGTGGTTTAGGAGGAGATGTCGTTTGAAGAAAAGTTTACGGACGCACGCACGGACGCACGGACGGACGCACGGACGCACGACGGACGACGGACAAAAAGTGATCCCAAAAGCTCACCTTGTCACTACGTGACAGGTGAGCTAAAAAAACGCAGAACAATTAATATATAAAACTACGTCCTCGGCCGATAACTTCAGGGCTAATGCAAGGTGCATTTCTCAGTCCTATTTTCTTCTGACGAACCGGAACAATCATGAAACTTTTTTATCTTTATTTCAAAATTTTCCATTTTGCATGCTTGCTTATTTGTTTGTTTGATAGATTGTTTGTTGTTTTCTGCGAGGTCATGGACTGCAGGCTTTTTTCCGGCAATGTCCCGCGAAGACCAAACATATGGAAAAGGCCGATAGGTGATATAAATCGCCGCCTACAAACCACCGCTACCATTTTTCTGCACGCGATTGGAAATTGACGTCATCCGACGCCAGCACTCCCACACGTGTTTAAAGTCATTGTGTGTATCTCTTTCATAAAATAAAATGTTTGGAACCGGTAAAAGATCTTTTCTCGATAGCTAAACGGTTGTGAATAGAGGTGGATAGAAAACCAGAGCTTTGCACAGCCCCCCCGAATTATCCCCAGAAGCTCCGTGTCAATAACCAACAACAGCGTTCGCCTTTTCCAGCCCATCGTCTGCTATTTGGCGCCAAAACATAACCATTTATGAGATCGCAGAAAAGTCTGTTTTTATTATGAAAATATCTTCCTTTAGATGTAGCTAATTGTCTGAGGAGCAATTAAATCATTTTCACATTGATTGTGGATTAAATTTTATGATTGGAGGATAAACGCCAATTAGAGACATAACTTGACCATATTTTCACACCTTATTGACACGCACCGCAGGGTGGCAATTATATGACAGGGACTAACAATAGTGTCATACTTGAACCATAATAAATACACAGATGGTTTGTTTCTGAATTGACAGTGCAGTAATTATTGCGATTTACTTACTGGTCTAGTTTTACTCAAAAAGACTGACAGTTGTAGACGATTTTTTTTGGCGTCATAACTTGATAAGGCCCAAAGCTCAGATCAGTTAGATGTTTTCTCTTGTCGATATGCGCCAATACTTTTTGGCTTTTGCGGCACATTGCGACTACCCCTTCGACCCCAAACCAAAGTTTTGGGACACCTAAAAATATAATTATTTTTCATCGACCTAAATATTGGGACAGCTCAAAAAGTAATTATTTTTTTCTGTCCCAATTTTTAAGCACAATACGGTAGTTCCGGTTCTAAAAATAGAATGGGAAAAGCCCTGGCTGTCAACAGCCAGTCATTCTGTTGTATTGTTTCAAGGCAGTGGGACAGATAGTGTCAATTCCAGAATTAAATAGTGAAATTCTTCTAAAGTTTTGGAGAATTGTAATATAAAATAATGAAGAACACCAATACGCTGTCAGGAGTGAAATTTCACCAAATTTCAAGTGCTTTATTTTTTTCTTCTGATTTCTGCTCTTAATATATTGTTCATACACGCTAGCCATCGAGCTCACTGGGTCTCTCTCTCCCTGAGCGTGCGGTGACCTATATGTTGCTCAGACTCTCTCAGCCATGGTGCCATACATATAGCTCAGTGGTTAGTGCTCTTGCATCTGATGGCCCTAGATGACCCCCTACAGCGTTGAGAAAGTTTTGATGTGCCTGGCATCATTTGCAGAGAAGAATACCATAAACATGCTCTGTCCTTCAGATCAGGACGTTAGCTGGAAGCCTCTTGTCCAGGAAAATTCTTCAGCATTCCTAACTCATATTTTTATTTCGGTTCATGTACTTTTTTGTTATGTGTACCCTCCCTTTACTTGAATTTGTACAGCAAAACAGAAGTGATGCCTTCTAGCAATTATGTTTACACTTTGGTTGATTGTGGCGTATACATGTAGTTATAAAATGTGTTACCAGTTTGCTGCACAATGCAATTCCTTATCTTCCAGAGATTGATGCCCCTTTCTTACTTAGTGTTCAGTCTAGGATTTGCGGTTTGCCCCCTCCTCTGTAAAAAGGGTTGCTATTTGGAAATTAACCTATTTTGTACCAAAAACCCTAAAACGGGTACCCTGGCAAACAGTGCAGGCCCAGATCAGACGCCGCAGAATGCAGATAACCACGTCAAATGACATACATGTAAACATTGTGTGAACATACATGCAATGTCATAGCGATGCACGGACGCTGACGTATCAATGTGGATGCAATTGAATGTCATTTGCCAGGTGCTCAGTCCCATGGGTCCGATGCCCAGTGGGATTGGAATATAAAATCAAACAAAATAAGACTGACAAACAGACAGACATGTCTATCTATCTAATCTGTCTGGACGTGATATCTATGTCACGGGCCTCATGGCGAATAAAATGAAAAGCTGAAATGTTGCGTAAATAATTTTTTTGTAAGCTCAAGACTTTTGTATACCTTCATGAACATCAGTTAAACAAATAAATTTGTTCTTATATCTATCTCGAGGCAGAGTCCTGGATCATTCACACAGAAAAAGACCATCCCCGATAGCTCAGTTGGTAGAGTGTCCCCTCCATGGAGCGGGAGGTCACGGGTTCTATCCCGGGTCGCGACACACCAAAGTTGTTAAAAATGGTACTAGCTGCTCCTCACTTGGCACTTAGATTTACGGGGTAGAGCGAGGACTGGTCGACCCAGTGTCAGGATAATGTGACTGGGTGTGGTATCATGTAATGTGTCTGGGACATGATACTTCAGTGAGGCAGCACTATAAAAGTGAGCATTGAGCTCCCTGTCGCAACCAGACACCGTCATGATATGACTGAAAAATTGTTCAAAGCGACGTTACAACCGAATTCACACACACACTCACACAGAAAAAGTGGATCCATTTTTTTTTTTCAAATTTCAATCCTATTGTTAGATTTCTGTAAGGCAAAATATCTAAAATGAAAACACTCCTTTCAATATTGAAAATTTTACCACCAAAGAATGGAAATTTTCTGATAAATTTTGGTATTTTTATATTTCTGCAAAAGCATAGTTTGTGGTACTCGATGAACTGCCTGAACGAGGTGGTTCTAAGGAGTACCCACAATCTATGTTTTTGAGCAGAAATAAGAAACAATGTTTACCCTTGTAAACCTCAGTTTTACTATATAAAAGTGGGTTTTAAGGGGGGAGGGGGTCAAAATTATATAGGGATGCTTTCGGGATGTTTCTTTCACTTCTCGAGGTATTTCTTTCATGTAAACCGATAATAGTTTCTTGCAAGTTGTCTAAACTTTGTATACGAATTACGCTTCCACCTATACGTCTGATTAGCGGTGGCCATTTTGATTGACGGCCAGCGCTTTGCGCAAGAATGTCATAAATGGAATTAAAAAACTATAATGTCGAGCAATATCGAACTCCAGTTAGCATCCTGATCCAAAGGACGGTGCACTTTGTGGAATTCATCCTTTCTACAGTGCAACCTCGTTATAACGTGCCTATCGGGGTGCACATATCGGGACCGCGTTATAAGTGAGGCGCGTTATAGCATCTGACTTGCCGAGGCCTTTCCTACGATGTCTAGTGGGTGGGGCACTGACGTAATTACAAGCCATGCGGGGATTTTTTGATAGACGAGTATTAATTTCATGAATTATCTACATTAATTAACGAAGCATCAACAGTATCTGTTTATCTATTTTATCCGTTTGGTTCGATTGTCCTGTAATAATTATTAACAAAATGACAAATAAAAGTCTCTTTTCCGTGTCTCCAGCCGCCATATTGGTGTTTACCCGGTGCATGCGGTGATGAAGTAAACACCGGTATGCACAAAAATGTCCGGCGGCAAAGTCAGTCGTGTTTTTGCACAATTTCTCGAATGGATAAAGCAGATTTTTTTCTCACACGTGAACATGGTGAACGTTATGGTTTGGATTTCCCTACCCAGTGTTCAATCTAGGATTTGTGGTTTGGGGGCCCTCTGGGCCCACAGACCTTGGAAAAGGGGGCCATTCGGAAATTTAGGGGGCCCTTAAATTATACTACATAAAGTTGCAGATTTATCTTTAGGTTTTGGCTGCATGACAAAACTGGACACAAAACAAGTTAAACATCACAACCAAAATCTATTCTGTTAGTCTATCTATCCATCTTCTAATACTGAGTTGGTCACATATGCTCATTACCTCTGTTAACCAGTACAAAGCCATTTGGATAAAGTGTCTTGCTCAAGGGTAAAATACATGTTTTATTTAGAATGAATGCCATTAAATTTATTTCTGGAAGAGAAAAACTCTATAATAAATAGCGCCGGTCTCGGTATTTTGCGGTATTTCGGTCCGGTATTTAGCGTAAGCCGCACGGCGCACACGAGTACGGCGTAAGCCGCCCGGCGCATACAAGTATACCGAACATGGCCGCATCCCCGGTAAACAAAACATCGATTTGGGTTTGAAAAATAAGAATTGTTACTAATTAAACAGATAAAACAAAACGTTTTTTTCTGAGTTATTTTGATTGGGACAATGCGGTTTGTGATAAACTCAATAATAAGCACCAGGCAGCCGAAATATCACGAGAAAATCGCAAAAATGAACTCTTAGAAGAAACTGTCACAAATTCTACAGTTGCGCCCGACGGGCCCATTAAATGATCTCTAGTGCGCCCCTCATGTAAAAAGCGGGCCCAGGGCGCAATGGCGCAGCCTAGATTGAACACTGCTACCTGGAATGCGCTTTATTCTAAAAGAAAGGAATTTGCTCCCGGGGAGCAAATTCTTTCTTACGGAGGAGCACGGATAGCGAATCGTAATTCTGACTGGATAAACGGTCATAATTATTAATTTGACCCGTTACGTCAAACCCTAGCGCTGTTAAGATGGGTTGATCCATTTTCACTGCCGGTAGCAGAGAGTACTCCTTGATTTTTGTGTGTGTGTTCCCCCGCCCCACAACCCAACTAAGAGTCGATCATTTTCATATTCTATTAGTTTTAGATATACACGCTCTTGTCTTGTGAAAATATTATCAGTGATGAAAAAAATATAAAGATGATGTGTTACCGAAATTTACTAGGCACCACCGTTCAAATGGATTATTCGAAACCCACGCCTCGGGATTTATCGATAAGCAATCAACACCGTGACAAGGTGTGAAGATTAAGGTCTGTCGTTAATTATGTCTCAGCTGTTCCCGTCACAATTGGCGAATAATCCCTCAATCATAAAACTTATTCCACCCCTTTGACTTCATTTACCGGTCGCGTGCAGAAAACAATGGCGGGCAGATCAAACCGTGAAAGTCGGCATATCTCAAGTACTTATGGATCTGTTAATGATAGTTTCGCGGCTTGTTTCGCCCATTAAACAGGGGGTAAGCAATTTTAATTTGTTCCATTCAAAAGACAGATGTCACATTAATATTACAAAAGACCGATTTATGGCTGTAAACGGTAACAACAACAATTAGGGAGACACAATGGTTTTATTTAGGCCAAAACAAACTATATGTGTGGTTCCTATTACATGGTTTTCAACAAGATGTGTTTGTGAAACACCGATGCCCCCGGACAGCGCCTGTGCAATATGAAAGCCCCATCACTAAATTATGTCACGGTTGAGGCCACAAGGTCACGAGGTAAAAAATTATGGTACCACTGGAAAGGTCTTGTGAGAAAGAATACACATGTGAAATATGAAAGCTCTATCACTTACCAATCAAAAGTTATGGACTATATTAAAGTTTTTAAAAAGTAGGTCAAACATCAAGGTCAAAGTCACAAGGTCAAAAATTATAGTACCACTAGAAAGGTCTTGTGACAAGGAATGCACATGTGAAATATGAAAGCCCTACCATTTACCAATCAAAAGTTATGGCCAATGTTAAAGTTTTTAAAAAGTAGGTCAAACATCAAGGTCAAGGTCATGAGGTCAAAAATTATGGTACCATTAGAAAGGTCTTGTGACAAGGAATGCACATGTGAAATATGAAAGCTCTACCATTTACCAATCAAACGTTACGGCCAATGTTAAAGTTTTTAAAAAGTAGGTCAAATGCCAAGGTCAAGGTCATGAGGTCAAAAATTATAGTACCAATAGAAAGGTCTTGTGACAAGGAATGCACATGTGAAATATGAAAGCTCTACCATTTACCAATCAAACGTTACGGCCAATGTTAAAGTTTTTAAAAAGTAGGTCAAATGCCAAGGTCAAGGTCTTGAGGTCAAAAATTATAGTACCAATAGAAAGGTCTTGTGACAAGGAATGCACATGTGAAATATGAAAGCTCTATCACTTACCAATCAAAAGTTATGGCCAATGTTAAAGTTTTTAAAAAAGTAGGTCATATGCCAAGGTCAAGGTCATGAGGTCAAAAATTATAGTACCAATAGAAAGGTCTTGTGACAAGGAATGCACATGTGAAATATGAAAGCTCTATCACTTACCAATCAAAAGTTATGGCCAATGTTAAAGTTTTTAAAAATGAGGCCAAAAGTAGGTCAAATCTCAAGGTGAAGGTCACGAGGTCAAAATTTATGGTACCTCTTGAAAGGTCTTGTGACAAGGAATGCACATGTGAAGTATGAAAGCTGTATCACTTACCATTCAAAAGTTATGCCCAATGTTAAAGTTTTTGCAGACGGAGAAACGGACAAACGGACAAACAGACAAACGGACAAACAGACAAACGGACAAACAGACAAACAGACGGACAGACCAAAAACTATATGCCCCCCAGAATCTTAGATTCCGGGGGCATAAAAATAGGGTAGGTAGGTAGGAAAATTATTTTATTTTTTATTTTTATTTTTTTTCTCACCTTCTATACTATGCTACACACTGCACTTATTTTTTTTTATATTGTTTTGCTTCTGTTGTATAATTGTACTTGAAAACATTGTAAACAAATAAAAGTATAATAAATAGTGCTTAGTTTTCATCCATATTGTCCTAATTGTTACAAAAATAAGGGTTTTCTTCAGTCAGAACAAAGTATTTTGATTGGACATCCTGTGTATGTGTTCGCCTTTTACAAAAGCTCAGCCTTTGGGACTTGCTGTTCAAGTGAAGGTTGCTTTATCTTGAATAGTGTTGTAACTGTTATTGTACCATATATATACATTGAAGATAAATGTAAAAGTTCAAAAGATCAAGATGAAATGACAGAGTAAACGGATATCAGAAAGTTTCTTACAACGGCTTAATGCTGCAAATTAAACATCCACCAATTAGCACCAGCAGAAACTATTTTATTTATAGTCTTTTCAAATCGTAGTCCTTGTGCCATTTGTATCTGTCTTACTTGGTCTTAAAGCTGAACATGATAGATAGATAGATAGATAGATAGATAGATAGATAGATAGATAGATAGATAGATAGATAGATAGATAGATCTCACAATGATTCTGAAAACAGGAGTCCAAAATCCTTCATTTTGAAAAGTTCAGTTCCTGATCTTGATTGTACAAAAAACATAAACAACATTTCTACACATGTGTACACTACATCATAGTTGCATGTTTCCCTAACTGCCTCTTTCATGACTTCAATCCAAACTTGTACACTGTGGAAACTCAATAGAACCATGCCATTGATGTGGTTGTAATAAGAAACCACAACGTACATGTATGTTCTGGAGCTGAGATTGGGAAAAATATATCCCCAGTTAAGTCTGCTTTCCCCTTTAACTAGGGGCATGCAAGGGTGAGCAGGGATAAATAAGTTCTGAATAGTTAGATCCTCTGGAAGCAAAGAATACACCAAATAAACGAAAATAGCAGACTCGGTTTTATTGAGTCTGTTCATCTCAATGTCGGGTAAAAGTCCTACAACATTGGAAGCAATGTCTCCAAAATGACCTTTACAGTGTTGACGGGAACGTTAAACCTCAAATCAAATGACCAAAATATAACAACGTCATGCCTGTTTAAAGAATGGAGAAAATGGATATTTTAGACACTTTTTTAGCAATAGATTGTTGCCTGTTTGATGGTTTACCGCTAATCCCGCTGTTTATTGTTCCAAATTATCTCACTTTAAGATTTGATGACCAGTGTACATGTAAGTGATACCAATTAAACGATTAGGTGTGAAAAGTTACCTGACCAGTGTTATCATGTGCATATGCGGCCAGTCTGATCGGCGAGTGTGTAAACTTTCCGAGAAATGAAACCTTGTGAACAATAAACTCAGATCAGACTGTGCAGAACTTCAAGCTGATCTGAGTCTTTTCTGTGTGCTTATACGCATTCAGTGCATTTCGCGGAAAGCATTTCTGATGTCACCACCATAAGACACCCTAGCTCATTAACTACCGTCTTTATCGGACATATATTACAACAGGTTAAACTGCTTCCTGCACTCACGAAAAAAAATAATCTTTTAACGTAAGATCAGCCTGCACATCGAGCTTTTCGTTTACTGGTCTCTGCATATCGCAGAAGCCATACTACAACAGGTTTGAACAAAGAGCAAAGACTGATAAGACTGCGCAGGCTGATCTGTGACTTCACCTGTCGCACAGTTTACTGTCATGTTTTCCAAAAATTGGATGCGAAGACCGTGTGTGCAAATTATCGATGACGTGTTATTGAAAAACGTGGGAAAATTTCAGACTGCAACAAATGCACATTCAAAATGACGGCGGGAAATTAAGCGCGGCATAACCAAAACCATATATGTGTGACCAGCGAAGACTACGATCAGCCTGTGCATCTGTGGAGGCTTAGCTTTCTGTTCATGGAGATAGTGAAAATACTTGAGAGATTTACACAAGCCGTCTGCATTATTTATGTTTGTCGAAGCGTGCACACTTGTCTGATTATCGCTACAGGTGGTAAAACATAATTTGGATAATTTTTATTGTCACAAAAGTAATCTGATTATTGAGAGGAATCATACCGTCACGGTCTGCATACCGCAATAAATGTGCGCCATTGTCCTTTTTTATGCGTCCGAGACATGGGTTTATGCATCTTGCGCTTCCGAAAACAAATTGCATTCAAAATTTGTGGATTCCGACCGCTTCCTAATTTTGCCTCTCTTACCGGTCCATGGAAAATACCTGTTGATCACAGGAGACAACAGACGTTTTACCCTCTGGAAGTAGTTTTTTTCTTATTTATTTTGTTTCTGGTGGTGGTTCTATTGGCTTGCATGAACGGTCTTGAATGTGCTAAGTACTGGAGATTTTGGATTATAATTATGGGTTACTTCAAAGCGTCGGCTTCTTCAGAAGTAGCCAAGTGCCATATCCCGGACCCATTTGAACTGTAACTGGCTAATTGTTATTGATTAGCACGGGCCACTTACCGTTAACTGGCAGCTCGCGGCAATTATTAAAAAAAAAAACAGCTTTTAAATAGCGATGCTTACGATATGCATTGTTTTTCTAGGCTCACAGTTATTTAGAGACAAACACGGATGTTTTTGATGTTTTTTTTGGCAGACGCACACCTTTTTCATGCGTAAATACGACCAGATTGTCCTTTAATGAAAGCGCTTTTTAATGAATATGTAATTAAATACTTTAACATGAAAAATTCAAAGACCGTTTTTGCACATAAAATGTTTGGAATATTCATGATAGAAAAAATAATTAGGGTCGGCGGGAAAAAGCTAGGCACGGTCGGGTAACCGGAACCACACATATATTTTGTTTTGGCCTTATTCATGACTTTTATTTGATTTTACGCTTCTGTAAACTGAAACCTGAATAAGAAAATAGCATTCTTCAGTCAACCATGTGGGTGGGGAAAAATTGGGCCTTCGGGAGAAAATTTGGGAGGCATGAAATTACCGCGTTATAAGCGTATTCGCGTAGAAACGGGTCGAGTACTAACGAGGTTGCACTGTACTTATAGATGGATCCAATGTTTTGACACGTGACCTTGTTTATACGTCATTGCACATGCGCAAAATTACTTTTCCTTTTGATAAAGTACTGGTTACCACCCAGGACATCCTGCTCGTAATGCTCAGATGTGAGCAAGTAGCAGTAATAGGCAAAAAAAAAAGAGAAAAAAGTAGGGGTCTTTAACCTGCACAGGGCTGCCAGGGCATGACTCTCCCTGCACGGGGCCCCCCCCCCCCCACCGCTCAAGTAGGTTAAAGATCCTACCATCATTTCTGCATCGGCTTTCATCTTGCAATGTAATGTAGACCTAGTCCTGTACAACAAGACCCTACTGACGTTCAGTCACTCCGTAGGGTCTTGTGTCCTTCCATACAAAAACTGGAAATTCTGAAAATCACACCAATATTCAATATTGGTGGCATGTCCAATAAAAAGGATATGATCATATGATGAATAACATACAAATCTTACGTTTGGCAAAGCAGATTTCTTGTTTTTAACCTGTAAGTGCGTGTAAACGTTAACTTTTCACAAAACGCGACTCTGTACAGGGTCGCTGATGTAAACAATATGGCCGTTCATTTCCGTAATTTGTCCGGTGAATCCCGGTGATGATCGTAAAGGCAAAGATAAAACCCAGTACTTGATTCTCCGTACCGTGTATGAGAATAGAATAGAATTATTTCACCAATTATGGACCCTCGCGGGTACATAAAAACTACATGCAATGAGAATTTATTGTCTGTCTGCTTGGAATATTCGGAGGGGGCAATAATACATGTGTTTGACCTTGTTGCTGCGAATCTGCAGTTTCTAGAACTGAAAATGGAGTAATTTACTGATATGAACTTAGGCACAGCCTTAATACTGTAGTGGTAGGATATGGAAGGGTAGGATAGGAGTAAGGGTAAGGTAGCAGTAGGGGCAGGGGTGGGGTAGAGGTAGGATAGGGTGTTGTAGGGGTGGGGTAGGTTAGAGGTTACTGTTAGGGTAAGGTAGGGGGTAGGGTGGGTTAGGATAGGGGTAAGGGTATGTGTAGGTAGGGGTATGGTAGCTGAAGAGGTAGGTGCGAGGGAATGGGTATGGGAATGGATAGGGTTGGGGTAGGGGTATGGTAAGGGGGTAGGGGTATGGTAAGGGGTAGGGTTTATATGCATGGACAGTCCGACTCGCACTCTGCCTGGACAGGCTTAGATTTCTAAGAGGTTTACCAGTAATCGTGTGCGGTCAGCATGATGCTCCCAATCTATTTTTCAAAGCCCCAATGGGCGAGGGCCGACAGTTGGGTTGGGCGGGGTAGATGGTCTGGTAGTGGCAAGGGGTAGTGTAGTGGTAAGGGGTAGGATAGGGCAGTGTAAGGTTAAGGGTAGGAATGGGTTAGGGTTTAGGGCAGGGGTATGATAGAGGTAAGGGGTAGGGTTGGGTAAGGGGTAGGGGCTGGGATATAGGAAAGGGTAGGGATATTGGGTGGGCAGGTATGGTAAGGGGTATGGGAATGTGGTAGGATAGGTGTATGGGGCAGGTAGGGGGTTGGGTAGGGGTATGGTTTGGGTAGGCAAGGGTATTGTGATGGAAGCGGTAGGGGTAAGAGGTAGGGGCTGGGGTATGGGATGGGGGTAGGTTAGGGGTGGGGAAGGATAAGTGTAGGGCTATGGGGCGTGGTAGGGTATGGGTAGTCGAAGGGGTAGGGGTAAGAGGTAGGGGCTGGGGTATGGGATGTGGGTAGGTTAGGGGTGGGGTAGGGTAAGTGTAGGGGTATGGGGCGTGGTAGGGTATGGGTAGTCGAAGGGGTAGTGGTAAGAGGTAGGGGCTGGGGTATGGGATGTGGGTAGGTTAGGGGTGGGGTAGGGTAAGTGTTGGGGTAGGGGGCGTGGTAGGTATGGGCAGCGGAAAGGGTAGGGGTAAGAGGTAGGGGCTGTGGTATGGGATGGGATGGGGGTAGGGTAGGGTAGGGTAGGGGTATGGGGCATGGTAGGGGAAGTGATAGGGTTTTGGTAAGAGGTAGTGGCTATGGTATGGATATTGGTATGGTAGCGGTTGGGTAGGTAGGGGTAAGGGGTATGGTTGGGGTATGGTAGCGGAAGGGGTAGGTGCGAGGGAAAGGGGATGGGTATGGGGTAGGGTATGGGAATGGATATGGTTGGGGTAGGATATGATAGGGGAAGGGGTTAGGGGTATTTTTTTTTATTTTTTTTTTTTTTGGTTTGGGTTTTACGGTCCTTTCAAGATTATTTCACTCATATCGAGCCTATCGTTAATCATAGGTGGGCGAAAACCGGAGTACCCGGAGAAAAACCACCTAGCCTTCCGTTGCAGAACTTGGCGTCTCACACGTGACCCGAGCGAGGCTCGAACCCACGGCGGTGAGAGACCTAATGACTAAGAGTCAGCGCTCTTATCCATTAGGCCACGGAGGCCCGTAGGGGTAGGCGTATGGGCTGGGGTATGGTAAGGTGTAGGGGCTGGGGTATGGGTAGGGGTGAGGTAGGTGTAGGGTTAGTGGGATGGTGTATAGTAGGGGAAAGGGGTAGGGGTATTGTAGGGGAAGGGGTATAATAGGGGTGGGTAGAGGCTAGGGGGTGGTATGAGGAGGGTGTGTATAGGGTAAAATTGGATAGGGTGTCCCCTTGCTTGATTCTTTCCTTGAAGAAATTGCCTTTCCTTTTACAACTACGCAGACAAAGCAAAACCATGTGATATAGTCGAAACCACTACAGCTTCTAATTTCAAATGAGTGACAGAATGCTTAAAACCTCTGTTTCTCTTTAAAAAAATCCCTGGCAACACGCAACGCAAACAACGGCTATGTTTGATGTTCTATTCAGATCAGTTTTTCCGCGAACAGTGACGTCACTGGTTTCGACAGGAATCGAAACATCCCGAAGTGAAATCCAATATGGTGGACGGATAAAAAACAGTACCTAACGTTTCGTTGATGTTTTTAGGATAATATTGAATATTTTTGGGCTTATTTTGAACAGAGAACGACACAGAACAAAACAGTTCTGTGACTTATATCGGATGACATTATAAAATCAGTGATTTTCCCGTTTCTTAACGGAATTTCCAGTTTTTCGCGGTTGGGACTCATGACCTTACAGGAAAGCAGCGTAGCGTAATGTATGGAAGTTCATGAGTTCAGGACTAATGTAGACCCACCCTGCTAGTAATGGTAGATAGATAACAGTTTAAATCAAAAGATAAAGGATCGCAGAATAACCAAGCAAATATTACATAGGGAATTTGTCTCCCGCCTTCACTGTCAAGAAGTTTATCACCGCCCTACCTCCTCCAACTACACACACCTAAAGAACAGTCCTTTAAGTGGCATTTCTAATCGAACCTGATCCATTTGCGATATTTTTCAGTCTACGCAGGCACTTTATATGACAGAAACGTTATATTTTTATAGCAGTGAGAGCCTTCTGCAAAAATATGTGTTTTTGAGTCCAGATTAACAGGTAAATATTAAGATGGCAGTTGATTTTTCAAGAGCATTTTCATGTTGAATACCTGTTGTGAATGGCGAAGAAAAAAGGAAGTAGGAGAAGACAACTCCAAAAATTTTTGTGAATAAAGCCAAAGCATTCCGAAATCAAAACCGGAACCAGTTCCTGACAGCACTCGCTAGTTCAGCTAAAGTGATGAGATTTGACACACTTTTACAGGAACAACGTCCAATAAAATAAAAGATTACGGAAGCCTGAGAATATTTTATGCCTATTTCATCTTCTACAATGAATGTCTTAAGTTGCTAACCGTGCAATGAGCCAGAAAGTCATTAGCAACAGAAGCTGGAGGCATTGTTTACATTGCCAACCATAACTTGAAATGATGACAGGTTAGCATCATAATTGTTATTGGTGATACGTCAAGACCTGCATCACATGTTTGGTATCCCCATGTTAAAACTCAGGTTAAGAAGGTTCAGAAGGACGGCTGCCCGATGGACCTGCAGGCGATGGCGGAAACAGAAGTAGTGTTGGTGAAATGCTTGATGAGCTGGGGTGGCCATCGTTGGAGGCCCATCGCGAGCGGTCCTCTTTAACTTTCTTTTATAAGATACACTCTGACACAGTGTCTCTTAATAAAGATAAATACTTGACCCCTGTGACTACTTCAACTCAAACAAGGACATCAAAATTAAACAACAGTCAATATCGTAGGTGAGTGAGTGTTTGAGTTTTATGTCCCACCAACAGCTTAAGTCATACCGAGACAGTACCTCTGTTTAAAGACTCATCCGAAAGTCTGGAGAAGCCTGGGATCGATCCTGTGACCTCTGGTTTACAAGGCAATAGCGTAACTACAGCACCACAGAGGCTTCTCAATATCGTAGGTACCAGGCCTAAAGCGATGCCCTGAAGAATCCTTTTCTTCCCTAGAACTATTCCTCAGTGGAATAGTCTTCCCTCCTCTGTGGCAAATGCCAAAACTGCAGAGGAGTTCAAAGCCCGCATGGTGTAGTTGGGACCCAGAGGTGTGCGTTTTAGTACACCTCTGAAAGCAGATTGTAAATAGTTTTAAGAACTCTTCCAGTGAGGTTTTTTTTTTTTTTTTTGCTAAATTCTCAATTTAGCTAGAATTTAGCCCACCACCCAACTGAGGTAATGGCCAAGTATGACCGACTCAGTATATGAAGATAGATAGATAGATAGATAGATAGATAGATAGATAGATAGATAGATAGATAGATAGATAGATAGATAGATAGACCTGTGACACGGGAAAGCACATTTTGGAATTGTTGCGCAAAGTGCCAAATCCTCCTTTGCGCAGGATAGTTCCGGAATTGTACCAAGTGGAGCGCTTTGGTGCAGTGGTAGCGCATCAGATTTGTGATTGATCGAGCTCATGCTGACTAAGTGTTGTGTCCTTGAGCAAGGCACTTCATCCACATTGCTTAAAAAAAAACAGTACTGGTTACCACCCAAGAAATCCTGCGCTTAATGCTCAGATATGAGCGAGTAACAGTAATAGGAGAAAAAAAAAAAGAAATTCAGATTGTACCAATTCTTACCTTTCGCAGAACATACAGTTGTGTAGGCTTTCTGGATTGGGTGCGCAGGTGGATTGGGTGCACATGCGCAAGTCAGTTGTTCCTGTTTTCCGGAAAATAAATTTTGTATATTTTTTAGTTTTTAAAGGACCACCCTGGATGAGTTCTTTAACTCTTTTGGCTTAACTTTGCTTAACTACTTATAAACTTGTCTATTTTTCAGCTTTAGTTACGTATTTACTACTTGCCATATATTGCATATCCCAGATAATTTGACGTTGGCATTTTTTTAAGTTTTGCACCATGATTGACATTAACCCTTCTCTTGCTGAATATTCATTTTAGCCACACCCATCTCTGACTTCGAACCAATCAGATTACTTGATGTAATTTATTGCTACAAATTCATAAACTGAATGCCAAACAGTGTAGATCCTGATCAGATGGCTTCTTCAGAAGCCATCTGATCTGGATCTACACTGTTTGCAAAGATAGGGGTTGTTGTGAACAGCAAGATAAGGGTTAAGGTAAATATTTACTTAAGTTCAAGTGTGATTTTTGTTGATATTGCCCGATAGAGGAGACTTTCTGAGTCACCACTTGGTGCCTTTCAGAAACCATAAAGTCACCAGGCAACCAATAAATAATGAGTAATTTTGCATTTGACCTCTTATTTGGAGTATGTTGCTTTTTGCTGGCAACACATCTCGGATGTCTTCACTGTAGTGAACAGGACCCGCAGGAAATCCCAGTTAACTTCTTCCCAGTTTATATCGACACACATGGTACAATTGCAGACGACCATAACTTTGCATTTCATTTGCCCCATGTTTGTACAGTCAGTATCGATCTTAAAAATCTCTAAGAATGAAGGGATTTCTGGTTCAAATAAACTCTTCTACTTGGGCTAAAAAAAAAAGAAATTAGATTCTCAAGCACCATCCCATTATGCAAAAGTCTGCCGCATGAACGGTTTTTATTTGTAAAAAATAAAAAATCTCTGCCTGAAAGAAAAAAAAAAATCACTACTGACCAAGATTTTAATCTCCCTAATCTGACACCTGTGATCTTTTCTGTGTGCTGACTCCAACCTCATGCTTATCATGCGTGTCAAAGTTAGTTTCTTCAATGACACCTGTTATCAGGTATTACCGCACTTAGAAGTCGGACTGAGATACCATACTTGATAGAGACATGCACTTGTTTTCTAATATATCATTCAGACAGGTAAATAGAAAAAAGACAGAGACACCTGCATCATCAAAATACATCTGGAAGTCGGGAGTTCTTGTCCAAATGATTGAGATCAATCAATGTACATTGCTTGATCCACTTTTAGAAGTCTTTGATGAATGACCTAACTGGATGCAAAGAAATTCATTGAAGGTTTTTGAACAATTTTGTGTCTAGGAGTCAGCCTAGCGTCCGTCCATCCGTCCGTCTGCAAATACAACCCTGACATGCCTTACCATAACTCCAATACCCTTTGAGATATATATTGATTGTACTTTGGTATGGTTGTGCATGAGGCCGAGAAGACCTGTCAGGAGCATGAACCACAACTCTGGTTGCACTGGTATTTTGATTATCTCCCCTGACAATATAACCTTGTGACCACTATAACTCCAAAACCCCTTGAGATACATGGATGTAACTTTCACAGTTGTACCCAAGGTTCAGATGGTCTGTTATGAGCAAGAACCACAACTCTAGTTTCAATATTATTTTAGTTATTTCCCCTGACGTTATAAACTGGCTAATGCATTAACTCTGATACTTGATAAGATACTTGAGGTTAAGAAGGTGATTCATGAATAAGAAACACAACTCTGGATGCCATGGTATTTCATCCCCTGACAATTACCTTGCAAACACAATAACTCTAATACCCTTCAAGATATATTGATGGGACTTGGTACATTTTTATACACAGTTAAGGTGTTTTATACGCAAGAACCAGAACTCTATTTGCCATGGTGATTTAGTTATCTCCCCTGACAATTGAATATTGTAATCGCAGACAATGCATAATATGTTGACTGTACAATTGGGTACATGGCATTTTTGTATTTGATGTTAAGAAGACATCGTGAGCAAGAACTACAACATGGTATTTTTATTATCTCATTGCCAAAATTTCCAACACTCTTTGACCACATGATTTATGCAATTATTATCTTGCAGATTTCTTGCTGGTATTAGCAGCAATATGAGTGTGTTTTATCTGCATGTGTTGAACCTTCAGAATGCCATAAAATTGGCTTTTGGCCAGTGGATTTGCCATCTCTTACCTTATTTAATTAAGATGCTAAGGGGTTTTTGTAGGGGATATCCTATTTTTGGAAGGATTATCAAATATGGAAGGTATAAACAAAAAAAACATGCCTCATCTATTTTTGAGGAAATAAAAAATAAAACCTGCCTCCCTCATCTGTTTTTCAAAAAAAGTGTCTGAGAATCTATTAAATAATTTTTTTTTTGGCCTTGCATATATTTACAGTTGTTATTTGCAATGCTTGGATGTGGAATCAAATCCTGGTCCGAATTCCCAAAATGACAGTTCACGCTTCCTTTGTGGACTCTGTAAAAAAGTGTTGGGTGGGAAGACCGAGGAATTTGTTGAGACACTTGCAGTGTCTGGTATCACATAGGCTGTCAAGGCATGTCATCAACTATGCATATTTAGCGGCCCCCACCCATCGGGGCTTAAAGAAATAGATGGGCTGCATGATGCTTCCCAGTGCTGAAACCAACCGCACATGAGTACTGGTAAATCGCTTAGAGGATCTAAGCCTGCCCGGGCAAAGCGATGCCAGTCGGACCGCCCATGCTTGTATAAACCTTGCTTTAGATGTCATTTCATCTCAGTGTTGGGTAAAAGTCCAACAAAATTGGAAGCAATGTCTCCAAAATCACCTATACAGTGTTGAAGGGAACGTGAAATCTCAAATCAAACAAACAAACAACTATGTATAGTTTCTACAACAGATCATTGAATACAAATGTAGCATGGGAGTGTATGAAATGTGGAATGCCAAACTTTTCACATCTCTGTTTGACACTTCATCTTCTATAGACACCTCTAATCATTTTGATCATTTATCAACCCTGCCCGAGCCTATTAGTCCGATACTAGATAACATTGGCCAATCCATGGCAGCTTCTTCACCCATTGTGCAGCAGTCAAAAGAATCTAAACCAAAGACCAAAAAGGCGGTCTTTAACCATCCCCTTAGAATATTGATTATGAATTGTCAGTCAGTAAAGAATAAAAGAGCTGAACTTCATACCATTATCGACTCGGCAAAACCAGATATAATTTGGGGCAGTGAGTCTTGGTTAACCCCAGAGATAAAAAAATTAAGATTTTTTTTCCAGAATCCTTTGAGGCCATATTTGTAAAGACAGAGTTGGGGGTGCACATGGAGGTGTCTTTGTGGCTTTCAAGAGAGACCTATACTCTGTACAGAAACTCCGGAGTGGGACACCAACTGTGAATTAGTGTTTATTGAACATTTATTGGATGTAGGACTTTGTACCTTGGTTCGTTTTATCCCCCACCAGATCAGAATATCTTGAAGCTTTTAATCTATCTTTGTCTAGGATAATGTAATTTAATGACCTGGATCGACTTGCACAGTGGGAGGCAGATTGGCAGCTGAAGTTTATTGTGGCCAAATGTCATTCAATGAGGGTGTCACGATACCCTCCAGACAAGCAAATTAAGTTTGACTATACACTTCACCAGCAAATTTTTGAGCATGTTCAATCTGCCAAGTATCTTGGTATCACCATCACTCATGATCTTGTTTGGGGACAACTTATCTCAGAGATAACATCTAAAGCAACTAGGACTTTAGGATTCCTCAGACGTAATTTGTCCTTTGTACCTAGGCAGACAAAGGATGTTTTGTTGTGTTTGTTTTGGAGTTTAACGTCCCATTCAACACTATTTTAGGTCATTTTTGAGCCGGTCAGTTTACCTATCCACACTTTTCCTGGGCAGACCTATACGTAAGCGGTTAACCAGTACAGTGCACATTCTTTCGCCAGAAGCTGAGAACTGCGCTTCTTGAATCAGCGGAAGGGAGAAAATGACCGTAGAAAAGATTTCATGATCAATCTCCATGAAAAAATGTTGCTGACCCCGGCAGGTATCGAACCAACGTCCTCCTGATCACCGGTGAGACGCACATGCAACTGACCTACCGAGGTCGACAGACAAAGGATGTTGCATATAAACTATTGGTTCTCCCTCAACTTGAATATGCATCGCCCATTTGGCATCCCTATGTTAAAACTCAGATTCAACAGGTGGAGAAGGTGCAGAGGACAGCTGCTCGATGGACCTGCCGATGATGGTGAAATAGAAGTAGCATTGGAGACATGCTTAACGAGCTAGAGTGCCTTCCCTAGAGGCCCGTCGTAAGCAGTGTAGATCCTGATCAGATTGCTTCTTCAGAAGCCATCTGATCTGGATCTACTCTGTTTCCAAAGATGGGGGTTGTCATGAACAGCAGGATAAGAGTTAACCATCTTCTATAAGATACACTGGGATACAGTGTCTATTAATAAAGATAGGTACTTGACCCCCTGCAACAGTGTCAACCCAAACTAGGGTATCAAAAGTAAACAACTCACAATATCGTAGGTACCAGTCCTATAGCAATGCCCTGAAAAAACTCTTTCTTTCCTAGACCTACTCCTCAATGGAATAGTCTTCCCTCTTCTGCATTGAATGCCAAGACCAGAGAGTTCAAAGCCTGTACAGTGTAAGATATGCGTTTTAGGGTACCTCTGTTATTCAGATTGTAAATAGTTTTAAAGACTCATCCAGTGACTTTTTAACTCACCTGAGCCAAAGGCTGTGGGGGAGCTTATAGGATAGGCAATTGTCCATCGTTGTCTTCCGTCAACACTTTTAAACAACATCTCCTCTGAAGCCACTGGGCTGATTGAGCTCAAATTTCATATGTGGCATCCTTGGGCTGGGGGATTGAAAGCTTGTTTTTTTTTTTATGAAATTTAGTCAGGTCAAACTGTGAGGGGACCTAGACAAAATTGCAACACAAATGTCTTTTTTAGTTTTGACCACCTCTGATATATGTTAATAACATATAAAAAGTAGGACGGAATCGGAGAATATGAAATTTGATTTTTTCCTTCGTTTATGTTTATGGGTGATTTTATCACTGTGAAACTATTATAACTGGAGTTGTAAGCTTGTATAGTTTACAATTTAGTTATGAAATGGATTCTATTGCATATATGTTGATTATAAAACTTTCATGTCATGTTCCATCTATTAAGTCTATGTTTAGTATGAAAAGGAATGTGTTACAAGCCAATACTTTTAAATATTTGTGTTGGTTTACCCCACCCACTAACACAATTTGATTTTGCTTCGTTCTTGGGCGGTTTTAGTGTCAGCTTTTTCACTATGAAGAGATTATTATAGGTCCTTTAAAAAAATTTCTCTCGTTCAGTATAAACATATTTTATTCCAACCAATACATGTGTACAATGGGGTTGGGTCACAAGTTCTCTCAACATTAGTTACGACCCTTCCCCTACAAAATGACATCAATAAAATATAGTCACGAGAAAATGATATGAACGAACAGATAAACAAATGAATAAATAAATTTATAATAAATAAATAAAGTGTGCCTTCTCGGGTGAGCATGAAGTAATTGGGATCTACTAAAATACTAATCAGAAAATTGTTTTGTGCTTTTAATGTAACTCCTGACAGCTCTAAAAGTTGTAGTATAACTTTCATCTACAAATAAAATCAGGTTGATACTCAAAGGATGGAACTCGAGCGTTTCATGGAGAAAGCTCAACCGTTCGTTTTCATATTTAGAGCATTGAAGGAAATAGTGCTCTGCATTTTCTCTTTCTTGATTACAGATACAAAGTGGATTCATTGTTAAACGGTCAATATACAAATCATTTTATAAGTTACTACAGTTGTTACTAATTCTAGAATGCATAACTGACAAATATCTGTCACCATTAATATAGTGAGGCGGTACTCTTTGACTATCTAGATGGTGTCTTTTCGTCTGATATTTAAAATGAATTTAAGGAGGGGCTGTTGCGTAAGTTTTCGTCCAGAGAATTCCACAACGTTATTCCTGACGGAATACAAGATTTCCTAAATAGTTCCGTGCGACAAAATGGTTGAGTATTATTTTTTTTTGATTTCTCAGACGATAATTTGTGGTTTCCCTTATAACAGGAGGGATTAAATCAGTTATGTAGCTTGGAACTAACGCATTCGTTGATCTGTACATGAAATTCATTTTTTGTTGTTTCTGTCTATCTGCTAATTATGGCCAGCCACATTCCCTGTACAAATTATCCAAAGAAACCAATCTCGTGAGACCAGTTACTATTCTAGCAGTCTCATTTTGAAGCTTTTCGAGAGCATTTGAGTCTTGGAGAGAACATCCATCCCAGACGACAGAAGACTACTCAAGAATAGGTAGTACATATGATAGATGTATCTGTTTTAGTGCAACTCAAGTGAGCGTAAATTTTAATTTTCTCATTATACCTACAATCTTTGCAGCACGTGTTAATATGTTTTGTATGCGCTCATCCCACTGTCCGATTTTACTTAAAGTCAATCCAAGATGTTTATGAAATTCTAATTTCCGAGGCTTTTTCGATATTTGCATTAAAATTATTAAAGAAATTACTATCTGCTGTGGTTGGACTTTATATAAAAATTTCAATAAGCTATCTTGATTAACATCGACTTCTGTCCAAATTGACTCTTCACAAAATATTTCCAAATTAGGTCTACGTCGGTGCCTGAGGCTAGAACTTATATTCAAGAGCAATCCACCTCCATACATATTCCTGTCTTTCATGTACGGGTCACTTAAATAATTTGAAATAGTAAGTAGTTCAGAGGATACATTGACGTTGAGATGCGTCTCAGATAGGCAATTTTGTTTCGTATGCTCCTAATATTTAGATGAAGGATAGATAACGAGTGCTCATTGTCGGGACCTGGATTCTATTCAACATCTTCAGCTTCAAATAGTAGAAGACACAAAACTAGATAAAAGTGTACATTAAATAAAGAAGGTTAAAACAGCTGCAGACATACGTAACTGGCATATTTAGCTATAGATAAAAGCTTTGTCAGAAGCATCCACCAAAATCTCAGTAACCTATATCTAATCATGAAGGTCTGATAGCTGCCAATAGTGCAACAATGAAATAGGACTATGGAGACATATGCACCTGCAGAAAACTGGGGTTGGACAGTGAAAGAGGACAAATTGCTGGCGGTACATACAGATAAACCACCAGCACCTGTGAGTCTGCTCAAGGTCGTCCGGTGTAAATGTAAGACCAATTGCAAAACTCTTCTGTGCACTTGTTGCAAGCATGGCCTTACATGCTCCCAAATGTGTGGAGTATGCAAGTGAACTAGCTGTCTGAATTCCATTCAGTTGGATAATGCAGATGGCACTGAAGACTGTGATTAGAATCAAGCTTTAGCAGATCAGTGTATTGAAGGAAAAGATGTACATCATGTCTGTATTGTGTTTTGACATAAAAGGTCTAGTAATATGAACATTCATGTAGCAAAACCAACAATGTGGTATGTGCACCCACTAAAGCATGACATCTCCCCAGGCATCTGGCCAGTCTTATCACAGTCTTGGATGTGCACTAAATGGGTAACTGAGGATCCTAGCTTACTTCAAGTGTACACTGATTTTGTCTGCTTTTAGGTTTAACGTCCCCGTCAACACTGTAAATGTCATTTTGGAGACAATGCTTCCAATTTTGTGGGACTTTTACCCGACATTGAGATGAATTGACATCTCAAGCCCCGCCGCCCAATGAAACTAGGGTTTATAAGCATGGACTCGCACTGCTTTGCCTGGTCAGGCTTAGATCCTCTAAGTAGTTTACCAGTACTCGTTTGCGGGTCGGTTTCAGCTCTGCGTGGAAGCATCATGCAGCCCATACATTTCTTCAAGCCCCGATGAGCGGGGGCCATCAAGTGTACACTGAAGGTTGTTTAGACAAGATGGATGACCAGGCTTAGATTAGTCTGATTAGCTTTTGATTGCATGATGTTAAACCCACCACTGGGTTATCTGTATGTGAATTATACACATAAGTATAAGGATAAGAACATTGAGATTATCATTTTGGTGATCTAATTATGACTTCAGTCCAATTTTGGTGTTATATGATTTCAGCGAGTAAAGAAACATTGATCATGACAGTTCGTTTTTGTTGTACCTTGGAATTTCCAAACTTTAGCTACTATTTGTATCGGTAGAGAAATGTTTTCTGTGTTCAAGTGTTTCTTGGTGTTTTTATCCTTTAAGTTTCAATGCAGTAGTCTTACTAGTTTAAGGTATGCATTTATTAAGTAACATCATCATTAGTCGATATAAATTGTTTAGAGTTCAGTCACAAGGGCAAAAAAGTGGGTGGGGTAATTTTACCCCTGTTTTATCCATATAGGTCATCATGTAATTAATAAAAAAACGTGTGTAACCAATTAACATGAAAAAGTTTCCATTCTGGTGTAGACAGATTAGATTTGAAGAAATAAAACTCAATGATACCTTGTCAGATAGCAAAATGTTGAATTTAAACACTAAATTGCTTGCCAAACCTAGGTGCTTTCAAAATGCTAAAAAAACAAATTTCATATCGTCCGATTCCGTCCTACTTTTGATATGTCTTTAAGGGAAGGTGCTCCAGTACAAAAATGCTGAAAACATTTGTGTTGCAATTTTGCTTGGGTCTAGGCCAAATATCGCTAGTTTGCCTGGACTAATTCGGCTCATTAGTTTGGTTGTTACGGCAACTTAAGAGTTTCCATAGACTTATAGTGGGGAAAATTGAAAAATGGCATTAACTGCCAAGCTTTTGCATATATGTTGACAAAACTTTCATAGAAGTATTCCTTAAGCAATCATCTATCTGCCATATGATTTTAGGCATACTGCTCATTTTTGCTGGTTGCCATGGAAGCCAAAATGAAAAAAAAAAAATAGAAAAAAAATACTTATAAAATCATCTTCTCCGAATCCATATGCACTATAGATAAGGCTGAGACTTTTTGGAAGTATTCACCATATTTGCCTTTACAGGTTTTGTGTTTTTGATGAAATTCGGCATTTTGGTTTGGTTGCTATGGCAACTTAGAATTTTCATCCATGGCAACTTAGAATTTCCATCGAAAATTGAAAAATGACATTTACTGCCACGTTTTTGCAGATATTTTGACAAAACTTTCGTAGAAATGTATTTAAGCAATCATCTATCTGCCATATGATATTAGGTGCCATGGAAACCAAAATGAATAAATAGGAAAAAGAAAAATGCTTAAAAAATCATCTTCTCAGAAACCATATGCTCTATGAGGCTGAGACATTATGGAAATATTGACCATAATTGCCTTTACTGGTTTTGTGTTTTTACTGAAATTCGGCTCTTTATTTTGGTTGCTATGGCAACTTAGAATTTCCATTGCCTTGTATCGGGGAAAATTGAAAATTGGCATTTACTGCCACGTCTTTAAAGATATTTTGACAAAACTCATAGAAATTTTTTTAAGCAGTCATCTATCTGCCCTATGATTTTAGGCCAACCGCTCACTTTTATTGGTTGCCATGGAAACCAAAATGCCCCCCAAAATAATAAAAAAAAAACACTTAAAAATTATCTTCTCCAAAACCATATGCTCTATGAGGCTGAGACTTTATGGAAATATTCACCATATTTACCTGAACAGGTTTTATGTTATTTATGAAATTTGGCTTTTTAGTTTGGTTGCTATGGCAACTTAAATTTTCCATAGATTTGAAATAGGGAAAATTATTTAGCAGATATTTTGGCAAACTTTCATAGAAAAATTCTTCAAACAATTTTCTATCTGCCATATGATTTTAGGCCAACTGCTCATTTTTATTGGTCGCCATTGAAAACCTTAAAAAAAAAAAAAGAATAGACGAAAAATACTTAAAAAATCATCTCCTCATAAATCATATGCTCTATGAGGCTGAAACTTTATGGAAATGCCTTTACATGTTTTGTGTGTGTGTGTGTGTTTTATATGAAACTTGGCTCTGCATTTTGGTTGTCATGGGAAGTTAAGAGTTTCCATAGACTTATAGTTGGTAAAATTGAAAAATGACATTTACACCTTTCAAGATATTTTATCAAACCGTCATAAAAATTTTCCTTAAACATTGTTCTATCTGCCATATGATTTTAGGTCTATTGGTTGCCACATATGGGCAGTTAACAAATGCCGTCTGTTGTCTTGCAACAGCAGTTGTCAATTGTCGTCTGTTGTCTTGCAATAACACATTCAAGCGACATCAGACCTCTGAAGCCACTAGGCTGATTGGGTCCAAATTTTATCTATCTATCTATCTATCTATCTATCTATCTATCTATCTATCTATCTATCTATCTATCTATCTATCTATCTATCTATCTATCTATCTATCTATCTATCTATCTATCTATCTATCTATCTATCTATCTATCTATCTATCTATCTATCTAATTCTCTCTCTCTCTCTCTCTCTCTCTCTCTCTCTCTCTCTCTCTCTCGTCATATACATGTACTGAGTTGATCATATTTGGCCATTACCTCGGGTAGGTGGCTAAATTTAGAATTTAGCTTTATCTGCAGCATCCTTAGGCGCAGTGCTTCCATGGTTTATTAAAATACATGGCTGCCAGTGGGCAGTGCCCTTATGAGCTTTGGTGAGCATAGTTGACCATGAGTCTCTTGTTTTTTATTCTTAGCTAAATTCTAACTGAAGGATAAAATGGACAATATGCTTCTTTTTTTCGCCTGTTACCGCTACATGCTATCGACAGCATCTGCCAATTCTGCACATTGGGATTATTTCAAAATGAAACAAACCAGATTAAATGTTTTCATTTTCATTTGACGGGTACCTATATTATTTTGGATGAGACTTGGCCTGTAAACAGGGTGAATGAAATCCATTTTTCTGTTTTTACCTTAGTTAGCACCACAGGCCCTTATTTATGAAAAACGTTACTGACAGCTGTTTATTTCAACTGACTGGACCATCACACCAGGGCCACGTTTTCACGGCATCCAAGAAAAATTCAAAACGCCGAGGTGCGTGCAGGAAGATCGCAAACATCGCCATAGCAATGCAGTGGCATCGCCAGTAGGGGCGTTAGGATCGCATAGAACGCCAAGTGAAGGCGCTCATTTTTAGCATGCTCAAAACAAACGCTGTCACTCGGCATTCTGATAAGAGAGCAGTGAGGTCGCCATAAGGTTGCCATAACAGCACATTAAGGTTTCCTACAAGGGTACAGGAGCTCGGCAGGGGCGCACAGAGGTCTCCTACAAAGCCTCATAAGCTCCGCTTGTATAATTGATTTGAGGTTTAACATCCCCATCAACACTGTATAGGTCATTTTGGTGACTTTGCTTCCAATTTTGTGGGACTTTCATCCGCCATTGAGATGAAATGACATCTCAAGCCCTGTTGCCCAATGAAACCAGTAGACTTTACAAGCATGGACGGTCCGTCTCAAACCACTTTTCTGGGCAGGCTTAGATTCTCCAAGCGGTTTACCAGTATTCGTTTGCGGTCGGTTTCAGCTCTCCATGGAATCACATGCAGTCCATCTATTTCTTCCAGTCCTGACGGGCGGGGGGCGCCCACTTGTATAAACAGTGGCTAGAGTAGACTGACCTCAAATCAAATAAAACTGTTTGACTGATGAAGATGTCTGTTTACACTTTGCTTTATAGTGCAAACGAACATCTTCAACATGCTGTCAGCGCCGTGTGAGCGCGGTAAAAGCGCAGTGCACGCATGATGTCCGCTGTAAAAGCGCAGTGCACGCATGGTGAGCGCCGTAAAAGTGCAATGCACGCAGTGTTAGTGCCGTATAAGCACAGTGGATGCATAGTGAGAGCGCATACAATCACCATCAAGAACGCCACAGAATCACGATAGATCACTATGTAAGCTCTGTAGCATTTACGTCTTGGTCGCTTGATCTCACGGCTATCTGGAAAATTAAATAACGCCTTTCAATCGCAGTGGAAACGCGGCTTAGTCTGACAGGGGCTTAAGCAACACATGATCAAACAAGTATAACAACAAAACACCTTTCTTACCTAGACTGGATATTATTGTTCGGGTGCACAGAATTGGCAGACAAATTGATGGCGTCTTAACATGGGTGTGTCTTTTTAAAGACAGACCACAACATAATTGCACAAGAGATATTTGTGGTTACTATTGTCTTTTAACAAGCTAAGACAACTGTATAGCATTCTGCTGCAAAACAGGCTTTGGTTCCCTGAAATGGATGAAACAAAAGCTCAAAGTCTTAAGTTTAGTCAAAGAATAAGCCTGCAGCACTGTATATATATATATATGTATATAAGTTGATTTACTTCTTTCTGGATCCCTTAATATACTGCTGATTGTAATGTACATTTATATCATGTAATACTTTGTTTTTATTATAAATAAATATGTTTAAATCAATATCATAGAATGGATTTCAGCAGAAAATCAAATTTCTTATGAAAGTCTTTCTCCCGTTTTTATAACCCCGGTATCCGTGATGGTGTCTTCGGAGGTATTCCGATTTCTCTTTAGGCTCTTCAGACACCTAGATTTTACCCGAAAAGGAAAATAGAAAAATAAAGAAATCTAAACCAAACGGATGGGTGGCCAGCCTACCGTTTTTACAAAAAAGCAACAGACAGTGTGGCAATGTAACTTGTGATGGTGCAAAAAGTTGGAAGTGAACAGTGAACTATAAAGTTGGAAGTGAATAGTAAAGTGTGGTTTGCAAGGTTATTTGTGGCACTGAATTGTTGACATGACATATTTCGAAAACACACCTATACAAATACATTGTAAATTTTACCAACGAAAAATGTAAAAATTTAAGATGAAAAAAATCAATATTTTTCTTATTTCTGCTCAAAACATAGATTGTATGTACTCGTTAGAACCGCCTCGATGAGGCGGTTCTAATGAGTACCCACATTTTATGTTTTTGAGCAGAAATAAGAAAAATTCGAGGCGGTTCTAATGAGTACCCACATTCTATATTTTTGAGCAGAAATAAGAAAAATAATGTCGAGGCGGTTCTAACGAGTACCCACATTCTATGTTTTTGAGCAGAAATAAGAAAAATAATGTATATCCTTGCAAACCCCAGTTTTACTGTATAAAAGCAGGGTTTAAGGTGGTCAAATGTATATAGGGATGTTTTCGTGATGATAAACTGACTCATCAATTGAATTTGTGTAGCCTTTCATGATAAAGTATTTTGAAATTTCAGCCAGTTTCATAAGTACAACATAGTCATCACGTGAACAAGTCTGTAAAATGAACACCCCCTTAAACCCCACTTTATACAGACAAAACTGGGGTTTATGGGGGTATACATTATTTTTCTTATTTTTGCTCCAAGACATAGGTTGTGGATACTCGTTAGAACCGCCTCAATGAGGCGGTTCTAACGAGTACCCACAACCTATGTTTACAGTACTTATAAGAAAAATAACACGGATTTTCATCAGAAAACTAGTCATTTTGGAAATGTGAAAAATGCACTTTGTCGCACGGGTGTGTTTTTGTAATGGCTCTGTCAATTTATTTACATGTATATATGTAAATGTCCTGGCATTATTTTACAGCTTAAAAAGTAGAAGAGCTCTATAAGACAGTTTGCATCAAGGCTATCATCATGGACAGGCCATTGACTCTGAAGAGTGGTGTTGCTTTACAGTCTAATTATTCTGTTCAACACAGATCAGACATTCTCATGGAAGAACAGGTACAAGTACCATAAAGTGAACCATGTCATGAGAAAACATGTTTTTCCCTTCGTGAACAACAAAGGTGCAGGTCAGCTTGCACATCTACACAGGATGCACAGTCTGATCACCACCTTTGTGTTCAGGCCCCCACCCATCGGGGCTTGAAGAAATATATGGGCTGCATGATGCTTCCACACAGAGCTGAAACCTACCCGCACACGAGTACTGGTAAACCGCTTAGAGGATCTAAGATGCCCAGGCAAAGTGGTGCAAGTCGGCCCGTCCATGCTTATAAACCCTATTGGTTTCATTGGGCAACAGGGCTTGAGATGTAACCAGTGCTTCAGCTGAAGTGCACGACCCGCCGGATGCTTTTAGCTTTATGAGTATTACCATATATGGGTATGGCGGCCATTTTGGTCATGTGACCTGGACCTAAAACGGTTCCCCCAATAAATGCGCCTTATCGTAAGGAGCAAAAATATATCTTATACTTTAGACTGTATTCTGAATCGTTTGCAGGATAAAATGCATTCTCACTTTTCCAATACAAAAGCATGTGTGTCAAAGTTTGACCTAGGCACAAAGAAGGTCAAGGTCAACCCAGGGTCACCATTTAAGCAATTTTTGATGGGCCTACGTCCCAGATGCTATTTATCAAGTTTCGTGGAAATCTGCCCAGTGGTTCTGGGGAAGACTATTTTTGAAGGGTTTTTACCATATATGGCTTGGCGGCCATTTTGGTCATGTATCCTGGACCCCATGAGCAAATTTTGGTTTCCCCCATCCCATAGAGGCTCCATATGAAATTTGACTTCAATCGGCCCAATGGTTTCCGAGGAGAAGCAGTTCGAAAATTTTCACATTTTTTGCCTCGGCGAGGCTATACTAAATGGAATGTAATATTTCGCAAGTTCATTGGTTAGATCTCATAGATATCTATCAGTATGCCAAAAATTGTTTAAATATTCCAACAAAAGCATATGTGTCAAAGTTTGACCTAGGTACAAAGAAGGTCAAGGTCAACCCAGGGTCACCATTTTAGCAATTTATAATGGGCCTACGTCCCAGATGCTATTTATCAAGTTTCGTGGAAATCTGCCCAGTGGTTCTGGAGAAGACTATATTTGAAGGGTTTTTACCATATATGGATTGGCGGCCATTTTGGTCATGTGACCTGGACCCCATGAGCAAATTTTGGTTTTCCCATCCCATAGAGGCTCCATATGAAATTTGACTTCAATCGGCCCAACGGTTTCCGAGGAGAAGCAGTTCGAAAATTTTCACATTTTTTGCCTCGGAGAGGCTATACTAAATGGAATGTAATATTTCGCAAGTTCATTGGTTAGATCTCATTGATATCTATCAGTATGCCAAAAATTGTTTAAATATTCCAAGCGGTTAAGTCACTATCACTAATTTTCACAAACTGGTTACGGACGGACAGACAGACAGACCATATATGGCTTGGCGGCCATTTTGGTCATGTGACCTGGACCCCATGAGCAAATTTTGGTTTCCCCCATCCCATAGAGGCTCCATATGAAATTTGACTTCAATCGGCCCAACGGTTTCCGAGGAGAAGCAGTTCGAAAATTTTCACATTTTTCGCCTCGGCGAGGCTACACTAAATGAAATGTAATATTTCTCAAGTTCATTGGTTAGATCTCATTGATATCTATCAGTATGCCAAAAATTGTTTAAATATTCCAAGCGGTTAAGTCACTATCACCAATTTTCACAAACGGGTTACGGACGGACAGACAGACTGACAGAATGACAGACTGACAGAATGACACAGTGATTTTAGGGCACTCTTAGAAATCAAACGACTTCAGTCGGTCGCTTTTTCTGCGGGTCGTGCAATTTCATCTCAATGTCGGGTAAAAGTCCCACAAAATTGGAAGCAGTCTCCAAAATGACCTTTACAGTGTTGACGGGGACGTTAAACCTCAAATCAAACAAACAAAAAAACTTTGTGTTCACTTCTTGTATAGTACATTACCGGTATTTCTAGCTTCTTTATGTAAAATTTCAAGACTCTTACAAGTCTGTGTAGCTGAGCCATTACGAAATTACGCCTATTAAAATACACAGTAACTTTTATCGCTGAAAAATGAAAATTTTAAAATGAAAAATTGTGATATTTTTCATATTTCTGCTCAAAATATATATTGTGGGTACACGTTAGAACCGCTTCATCAAGGCGGTTCTAAGGAGTACTGGTACCCACAATCTATATTTTAGAGCAGAAATATGAAAAAAAATATATAGGCGTGTTTTCGTGATGATACATTATACCAGTTTATCATATGACGTCGCGTCTGAGAGTGTAATAAAGCCATGTAATATTTTCGATAATCCACTAGTGGATTAAATATGAAAATGAGCTAGTTACGTTCCGTAACATTACATGTAAGACCTCCTTAACGACGTCGCGTTTAATAATGCCGGAATATTGGCATTTTTGTAAACAATCGTGAATAAAATGCGCTTTAAATGTCATATGATAAATAGAATCTTGCATTCGTGCTCATGTATTTTTGAATTTATTAAACTCGTTGAGGAAAAGGGATAAAATGCTCGGCAAAGCCTCGCATTTGATCCCTTTTCCTCAACTCGTTACATAAATTCAATAGTACATGAACACTCATGTAAGATCCTCTATTTATGCCTACAGGGTCGAATGCTCCCAAGATAGGTTTACTTGTGATTAGTGTTTTTCTTGAGGGCACATGCAATTTTTCTGACATTTTCCATTTCTCTAGACTGAGATGTCTCATTTTGAAAGGAGCTAATGGCTGACTGTAGAGTAGGGCTGGCTAATCGGAGCTGAAAAGATAATAGATTATCAGTCCTGTCATTGCGATCGATAATCAATTACTATTCGCTAAGGTTTTTGTCTTAATTTTACCTGTCTGGCTTTTTATCTGAGCATGACTCTTACCATACTCATATGTTGCACTTTACCATATGTACCGGTATATTTGAACAGACAGGCCTGAGCAAACAGTGTAGACCCAGATGAGACGCCGCAAAATGCGGCGTCTCATCAGGGTCTGCACTGTTTGCCACTCATCCAGCTATTTTAGGCATAACTTTGGGTAGTAAATTGTACCTATCAAGTAATCGATTAAAAGCATATCAGAAATGATAATCATTTTTGTGGAATGTATCGATCAATTGATTGATTTATATGATTCATCATGTCAGCCTTACTGTAGAGTAGTCTCTTTTTGGAAAGAGCTTACTGAAGAGCAGCCTCTTCAATGATTTTTTTGGAAAAGGCTAGCTGTAGAGTAGTCTCTTTTTAGCAAGAGCTGACTGTACAGTCAGCCCTTTCCAAAGAGAGAGTATTCTGAAAGGAAAGAAGTAAGTTCTTTCCCTTTTAGGTAGACCAATTTTTGACAGGAGGTGCTATACACTCTTTTTTGCACTGTACAAACTCATTTCACCAACTTCCCTTTCCTTACATTTCAACTAACACCCTTCAACACTTGGTTCCCTGAAACCTGTCTTACGTCAACCTGGGGGGTTTAGACGTACTGGCAGAAAGAATGAAACAATTTTTTCTTGAAGAGATATCCATCCCACTTGAGACAATTTTTGTTTGCTCCATAAGGCAGACAATCTACCATTAATTAATTTAACCCAACCAGCAACAGATGATTTTGATTTTTATACACTGCCACACAGTAAAGGTAGTTATACATGTATATCTACCCTGCGGCGTCTGTCCATTCATTTGTCTGTCAGTCTGTGCTTTGTTTCTGATAAATAACTTGAGTATTTTTCACAGATTTTCTTCTAAGTTTTGCATACCCATCTGTATTGATTATAATTATATTGTTTAGGATTGTTTTTGGGCGAAGTCTAACAACTTTTGACAGAATAGTGGCCCTTTTTATGTAGAATAGCTAAAACCGTTCTGCTCCAATGAGCAAAATGGCCACCAGAGCTAAAAATAGAAAAAAATTGTAACTTTGCTTCAAACGCGAACTCCTCCTAAACCCCTGGGCCAATTTGATTCAAGCTTCACAGGAATATGCCCAGGTGACTCGCTACCAAAATAGCTAAAATCGTTCAGCTCTGATGAACAAGATGGCCACCAAAGCTAAAATAGAAAAAAAAATCTTTAAACAACAACTCTTCCTGTATCCTTGGGCTAATTTCATTCAAACTTCATAGGAATATTGCTTAGGTGACCCTTTACCAAAATAACTAAACCAGTTCTGCTCCGATGAGCGAAATGGCCACCAGAGCTAAAAATAGAAAAAACATTGTAAATTTGCTTCAAATGCAAACTCCTCCTAAACCCTTGAGCCAATTTGATTCAAACTTCACAGGAATTTTACCTAGGTGGCTCCCTACCAAAATAGCTAAAATAGTTCTGCTCTGATGAACAAGATGGCTGCCAGAGCTAAAAATTAAAATGTGCCCAAATTTTTAGGGTATATAGCACAACGTATCTGGTACTTTCAGATTGAGACTGTGAAGGCCAATCAAGAGGCAGTTAAAAAGGCTTTATCAGATCTTCAGAGTGCTAAAACAGAAGAGGAGATTGACAGATGCAGAGAGACAGTACAAGAAATCAGAGAAAAATCAGAGAAGTCTATGATGGTTTTACAGGTGAGTACTACGGTGGATCTTAAAAATTAAGACACCCAGAAAAACCACATCTGAAAATATCGTCTGCTTACGAGGACTGTTCAAATATGAATGCAAGTAGAACGTTTACTCATGCACTAATGCGAAAATCACCTGGAAATAAATAGCACAGCGTAGAAAAACATTTTACCTATACATTGATACCAAACCTGTTAAAATCCGTCCACTTTAGCCATGTATATCGTTCGATAAACACTGTCTACTCTTGTATACCATTACAAAACATGGTTGGAAGAAGGTCAGAGTACGCTGTTGAAATACGGTCCTATATTAATAATCGTTGTATTCTTGGTATACGGTGCAAAGACATTTTTGATGAAATATGTTCGGTTTATGGGCATGATGAAATGTCTTTTTCGACCGTTTTTCGTTGGTGTAAGAAATTCAGCTGTGGGCTAGGCTCAACAGAAGATGCACCACATGATCCTCGGCCTAAAAGAGCAACATCTGCCAAGATGGTTGCTAGAGTGAAAGAAATAGTTGCTACCGATGCACGATACACCACTAGGCAAATAGCTAGTATGGTTGGCATCTCATTAGGAGCAGCTCATACAATTCTGAAACGGGATTTGAAAATGAGAAAGATCTGTGCTAGATGGATTCCCCCGTCTGTTGACAGATGAGCAGAAAAAGACACGTGTTTAGTGCGCCAAGAAGTTGCTTAAAAAGTTTCCAAATTACAATGCACAGTCTTTCGCTAATGTCGTCACAGGTGATGAGACATGGGTTCACTTTTTTGAGCCAAAACGAAAAATTCAGAACAAAATATGGGCAACAAAGTATTGCAAAAGACCATGCATTGCAAAGCGGACCATGAGCGTCAAGAAGGTAATGTATGCCATATTCTTTTCAAATCAGGGCCCTGCTATTCAGGTTGCTGTGCCTAAAGGCAAATCTGTATATGCGAAGTTTTACAAGAATAAAGTTCTTCGAAAATTGAACTAATATTCCAAAGAACGAAGACCCGCAACTGGTTTGGCCAATGTCAGATTGCTACATGACAATGCGTCATCGCACAAGGCATTCATTGTGCAAGACTATCTGAAGCAGGAAAAGGTTGTTGAACTCCCTCACCCCCCGTATTCCCCTGACCTTGCCCCGTGTGACTTCTTTGTTCCCGCGGCTGAAAAAATACCTTTCTGGTCGAAAATTTGTACAGTGCAAACACCTCGGTTTTGCAATATCTGCAATATTCCAGTGCCTTCATAGTATACCTTGAAAAGACTACCAACATGCATTCAATGATTGGATCAGAAGACTGAAAGTTTGTATATCTGTTAAAGGGGGAATACTTGAGGGGACAAAATAAATTTTTCATCAAAATCTATCACGGAATCATTTTTATGTGCTTAGTTGCATTCATATTTGAACAGTCCTCGTATGTTGTCTGTTGAATTTTTTTGCAAGCTTTTTAAAAATATTTTTGCATGCAGGCAAACAGTGTGGGCCTAGATCAGACTGCTCCTTCAGTTGCAGTCTGATCTTGATCTGCACTGTTTGCTTAGGCCTCACTGTCCCAATACTAATAAGGTAAGTAACTTTGATTTGATTGACAAACAGTTGACCTAAAAATTGAAATAAATCTAAAAATGGAAATACATCTGGAATAATTGTCCCTGGAAATAAAACACATACATGTATCCAGGAATGAAACCTGAAGACTGGTGTCACCCATTACATTTTACCCATAAGACGCCAATCACAAAAATTGTTTCTGCTGGTTACTCTAAAAGTCATTGTTGCAAACAGTTTGGGCCATATCAGACAATTGTCATCTGCTTTTTGG
Organism: Lucinisca nassula; assembly: GCA_963580285.1. Classification (NCBI taxonomy): domain Eukaryota; kingdom Metazoa; phylum Mollusca; class Bivalvia; order Lucinida; family Lucinidae; genus Lucinisca; species Lucinisca nassula. The sequence continues at coordinate 31,731,987 of OY757011.1, forward strand.
TTGCTGGTTGTTTGAAAGTCATTGTTGCAAACAGTGTGGATCAAGATCAGACTGCTCATCTAGAAGCATTCTGATCTGTGTCCACATTGTTTACCTATATGCAAAAATGTGTTTGAAAAGTTTTCTGGAATATGCAGCAGACAACATTAACAGACATCATTTTGAGTTGCAGTTTGTCTTGGCATCATAAGGGGAATGGATACACCTTTAGGGGAGGCAACTCCTGCAAAAGTATTTTTGTCTCCCATGTCAATAGGGATCAACTCCTAAAGGAAAGAATTTGCTCTTGAGGAGAAAATTCTTTCCAGAAAGAGTTGACCCCTTTTTCAGTGGGATAGGGCTTATAGAAAAGGGAACTAGAAGTCCCAAAATTGTTTCCCTTTGAACAATGGCGGAAAAATCTACCAGGTGTTCCCAATCCCCTTAAGTGTTAACTCTTTTCATACACATCAGTGGATACTAAAAGGCTGCATTCTTAAAAAAGACATATTCCCGTTTCAGGGGTCAGATACACCTGGTATATTTTTCTCAATTTTTCTAAGGGAAACAATGTATGGGACTTCCTGTGTGTTACTGAGTGTACTGGAACCCTCCATAAAAGGGAGATCTACTATTAAGGGAAAGATCCCTCCGTTAAAGAGTGATCTACTGTTAAAGGAAAGAATTTGCTCCCTTGGAGCAAATATTTTCCTTCAAGAGTAGACCCATTCTGACAAAAGAGAAGAATAATTTTTAAATAGAGAATCTTACATGAGTGTTCATGTATTATTGAATTTATTAAATGGGTTGAGGAAAAGGTATAAAATGCGCGGCTTTGCCGAACATTTTATCTCTTTTCCTCAACGAGTAATAAATTCAATAATACATGCACACGAATGCAAGATTCTATTTATCATATGACATTTAAAACACATTTTATTCATGATTGTTTTACAAAAATGTCAATATTCCGCTATTAGTAAATGCGACATCGTTAAGGATGTTGTACATGTAACGTTGCGGGGCGTATCTAAGTAATTTGCATATTTAATCCACTGGTGGATTATCAAATTTATTACATGGCATTATTACATTCTCAGACGCGACGTCATATGATAAAGAGTTGTCTCCATTCTCCTCAAGCATATCTGTCTTTTGCTTCTTTTGACTCTAAAATTTATTTTTAGGTTCTACATAAAGTGAACACAGAGCTGACATTTGCTAGGGCAGAGCTTGAAGCTGCCTTGGAAAAACAAGAGGGCGACATCAATGAAGCCCGCAAGAGAGTAATGTGGTTGGAAGACAGGATGGGTTTGCTGTTAGGAAAAGTAAGAATGAGGGTATGTATATGAGGGTATCTGGTGATAGTTGAAGGATTATTTCACTTATTTGTATATATTAACCTATGTTGGAGGTATTCATTAGAACCGCCTCCCTTTATAGAGAATTGATAAAAGTTATTCTGTTGATATGTGTTATATGAAAAAATGTTACTGAGGGCATTTGATGACAATTTTGATATAACTTTATTATTTTTATGAATATGATAGATAGAGTTATCATATAATGCTGCTGTTATGCAGTAGTTATTTTGTTTGTTTGATTTGTGGTTTAACGTCACTATCAACACTGTATATGTCATTTTGGAGACATTGCTTTCAATTTTGTAGGACTTTTACCCAACATTGAGATGAAATGGCATCTCAAGCCTAGTCAACCGACGAAGCCAATAGGGTTTATAAGCATGGATGGTCTGACTCGCACCACTTTGCCTCCTCTAAACGGTTTACCAGTACTAGTGTGCGGTCAGTTTCAGCTCTGTGGGGAAGCATCATGCAGCCCAGCCATTTCTTCAAGCCCCGATTGGCGGATGTCATATTCAGTAGTTAACATTCATGTTATAATAAAAATGATATATATCCACATGTGTAATAGATAGATTTATAATATATTGACGCTGTTATTCAGTGTTTAACACCTTGTTATACACATGATATAACTACACGTGTAATAACACATTGTTTCAGTATGTTACTGGCATGAAACTTCATGGCTTTGTCTGTAACAACTATATGGTTTCTATTAACCCTTATCCTGCTGTTCCTGACAACACCTATCTTTGCAAACAGTGTAGATCCAGATCAGATGGCTTCTGAAGAAGCCATCTGATCAGGATCTACACTGTTTGTCATTCAGTTTGTGAATTCGAAGGAAAATATTACATCATGTAATCTGATTGGCCGTTGTTCAGGAATGGGAGTGGCTAATTTAGATATTCAGCAGGATAAGGGTAAAAATTCTTCTGCACTTTCTTGGCAATAAAATCTGATTTGAAATTGTCTTACATGTGTAGTAACCAATCTTACACTCGTGGTCAATTTACATGAAATTTATAAAACTTGCCAAAGCTTATTTCATGTCATATGAAATGACCAATCATGTAAGATCCTCTATTTATCTAATACTTACTATTTGACCATTTAATTTACCCCAATTTATATGGGAAAAGCCCAAACATTACAAAAACACTCATATTCAAATATATTGAAAATTTTACCACCCAAAAAAGAAAGTTTTCGGATAAGAAAAAAATCTGACATTTTCATATTTCTACTCAAAACATAAATTGTGGGTACCTGTTAGGACCACCTTGTTGTGGGAACTAGTTAAAACTGCCTTGTTGAGGTAGTTCTAACGAGTACCCACAATCTATGTTTTTGAGCGGAAATAAGAAAAATAATATATGCTCATGTAAACCCCAGTTTTACTATATAAAAGGGGTGTTTAAGATGGTCAAAATTATATAGGCATGTTTTCTTGAGGGTTGCTCACCTCCAAACAGTGTAGGTCCAGATCAGATACTACAGGGCATTCAGTGGTTGCACAAAGTGCTTGATTAACTAAGTCAGTGATTACATGTATGCTAGCCTGATTTTGCTCCAGTTGACTTGTAACAAAGCTTACCAAAACAAAACTACAAGTTATCTATATATTATACAAATAATGTTTGCGTACAACCATACTTCATTTACATGTAAATGTTGGTGAAATAAAATATACAAAATTTAGATGGTTAATCATGTCAGCTATAGGTGTCAGATTTTTGATGCTCACTGACAGAACATCCATTCATATTTTAGGGCCAGCCATTGAAAAAAGAAAGAAACAGGAGTTTTAGGTCACCTGATCGATCAACATTTAGGTCCAGACTCGGTAGTGATGGTGAAAGCAGTGATGAAAATTATGATCCACGAGCCGGTGGAGGGAAAATGGGGAGGAACCAAGCATTGAGTTACAAATCACCGAGTGATTCTGGGTCAGAATATGGATCATATCAGCCTCAAGCTAGAGCTGGTATGTTAGTAGATGATATAAGATTTTTAAGGGGAATGGGAATACCTTCAGGGGAGATAATTCCTGCAAAAGTATTTTTGTCTCCCATGTCAATAGGGGTCAACTCTTAAAGGAAAGAATTTGCTCCTAAGGAGCAAATTCTTTCCTTTAAGTGTTGACCCCTTTTTCTGTGGGACAGGGCTTATAGAAAAGCGAACAGGAAGTCCCCAAAGTTGTCTCCCTTTGAAAAATGGCGGAAAAATCTGTCAGGTGTTCCCATAATCCTTAAAAATCGGTCTTTATGACTGTCCTTGTTATGCATATCATTATTCCTACTAATTTCCTAGCATCCCAAATATGGACCATAGCAAACAGTGTAGGCCCAGATCTGATCAGTGTCTACACTGTTTGCTTAAATCTTGGAATATTTTGTAAAACTGAGAACAAGTGGCCTAGTGGGTAAGAGTGCTGACTCTTAGTCATAAAGTCTCTCACCACTGTGGTTCGAGCATAGCTCCTAGGTCAGTTGCGAGACCAGAAAGTCAGATGGTTTTTCCCTGGGTACTCCTGTTTTGGCCCACCTCTCTGGAAATAAGTGAAATAATCTTGAAAGGGCTGCAAAACTAAAACCAAAAAATACTTAAAAAATAGACCAAATAAAAAAATACAAACAAAACAAATGACACCCCTTAAATTGGAACTGTATCTCCAATTAAAGCTGTTAAGTGGAAGTCACCATGTTATATAAGGATTAAACAAGTTTTATCAAAGCTATGAGCATTACAAAACATGGTATTAGCCATTATCTTGCTATTTATATTAATTTAGCCACGCCTATTTCTGTTAACAACCAGTCAAATGACTTGATACTATGTATTCCTTAAAATTAACAAATTGAGTGACAAAAAATGTGAATCCTGAGTCATCTGATCTGGATCTACACTGTTTGCAGAGGTGAGGGTTGTCTTGTTCAGCAGGATGAGGGTTAGATATTGGTTATGTATTTGTTTGTTTTTTCTGTGATTAGCCACAGGGTTCCATTGTATAGTAAAACCTGTCATAGAGGCCACCTCTGTTAACCCAGCACCTTCATGGGAGTCAACTCCTGCAAAAGTATTTTTTGTCTCCCATGTCAATAGGGGTCAACTCTAAAAGGAAAGAATTTGCTCCTGAGGAGCAAATTCTTTCCTTTAAGAGTAGACCCCTTTTTCCGTCCGACAGAGTTTATAGACAAGAGGGCCATGATGGTCCTATATCACTCACTTGAGCTAAGAGTTTTGCACATGCCCCAGTGTCCTGTTTGAGACAAGACTTTAAAGGTTTTTCCCTAATATGTCTATGTAAAGCAAGTGGGCCCCGGCAAGGGGCCATTTTTGGTCCCAGGCTATAATTTGAATAATCTTGGTAGAGGTCAACTAGATGAAGCTTACTAATTAATATCAAAGACCTGTGCCTTCTGGTTTCAGACAAGAAGATTTTTAAAGATTTCCCTATCATAAGCCTGCATAAAACCAGTGGACCCCGGCACGGGGGCTTTTTTGGCCCCAGGGCTATAATTTGAACAACCTTGGTAGAGGTCCTCTAGATGAAGCTTCATACCAAATATCAAAGACCTGGGCCTTCTGGTTTCAGATTAGAAGATTTTTAAAGGTTTTCCGTATATAAGCCTTTGTAAAACCAGTGGGCCCCCGTGTGGGGCCATTTTTGGCCCCAGGGCTATAATTTGAACAATCTTCGTAGCTGTCCACTAGATGAAGCTTCATACCAAATATCAAAGACATGGGCCTCCTGGTTTCGGACAAGAAGATTTTCAAAGGATTTCCATATATAAGCCTATGTTAAACCAGTGGGCCCTGGCGCGGGGGCATTTTTGGCCCCAGGGCTATAATTTGAACAGTCTTGGTAGAGGTCCACTAGATGAAGCTTCATACCAAATATCAAAGACCTGGGGTTTGCGGTTTCAGAAAAGAAGATTTTTAAAGATTTTCCCTATACATGTATAAGCCTATGTGAAACCAGTAGGCCCCGGGGTGGGGCCATTTTTGGCCTCAGGGCAATAATATGAACAATCTTGGTAGAGGTCCACTAGATGAAGCTTTATACCAAATATCAAAGACCTGGGCCTTCTGGTTCCAGACAAGAAGATTTTAAATAAGCCTTTGTAAAAACAGTGGGCCCCCGTGTGGGGCCTTTTTTGGCCCCAGGTTGTAATTTGAACAATCTTCATAGCAGTCCACTAGATGAAGCTTCATACCAAATATCAAAGACCTGAGCCTGCTGGTTTCAGACAAGAAGATTTTCAAAGGATTTCCCTATATAAGCCTATGTAAAACCAGTGGGCCCTGGTGCGGGGACATTTTTGGCCCCAGGGCTATAATTTGAACAATCTTGGTAGAGGTCCACTAGATGAAGCTTCAAACCAAATATCAAAGATCTGGGCCTTGCGCTTTCAGAGAAGAAGATTTTTAAAGATTTTCCCCATATAAGCCTATTGTAAAACCAAAGGGCCCCGGGGCGGGGGCATTTTCGGCCCCAGGGCTATAATTTGAACAATCTTGGTAGAGGTCCACTAGATGAAGCATCATACCAAATATCAAAGACCTGGGCCTTCTGGTTTCAGACGAAAATTTTTAAAGGTTTTCCCTATATAAGCTTATGTTAAACCAGTGGGCTCTGGGGCGGGGCCATTTTTGACCTCAAGGCAATTATTCCAGCAATCTTGGTAGAGGTCCACTAGATGAAGCTTCATACCAAATATCAAAGACCTGGGCCTTGCGGTTTCAGAGAAGAAGATTTTTAAAGATTTTCCCTATATAAGCCTATGTAAAACCAAAGGGCCCCAGGGCGGTGGCGTTTTTGGCCCAAGGGCTATAACTTGAACGATCTTGGTAGAGGTCCACTAGATGAAGCTTCATACCAAATATCAATGACCTGGGCCTTCTGGTTGCAGACAAGAAGATTTTTGAAGGTTTTCCCTATATAAGCCTATGTAAAACCAGTACGCCTTTTTGGCCCCAGGGCAATAATTTGAACAATCTTGGTAGAGGTCTTTTAGATGAAGCCTCATACCAAATATCAATAACCTGGGCCTTGTAGTTTCAGACAAGAAGATTTTTAAAGGTTTTTTTTTCTTATTTTCCCCTTTTGTTGCCATGGCAACCAGAGTTCTGCATGGAATGGAATTCTTTGATCAACTTTGAGAGAGGACCACCCAAAGATCATTTCTGCCAAGTTCTGTCAAAATCTGTTAAGTGGTTAAGGAGGAGATGTCGTTTTAAGGAATTGTGGACTGACATCTGGACGACGATGGACGAATGACCGATCACAATAGCTGCCCCGGAGCCTTCAGCTCAGGTGAGCTAAAAAAGTGAACAGGAAGTCCCAAAAGTTATCTCCCTTTGAAAAATGGCAGAAAAATCTGTCAGGTGTTCCCATTTCCCTTAAGATGCCATCACATCAGTTGTCTTCTGCTTTGTTTTCTGCTTTAAAATCATTGTTGCAAACAGTGTGCCACGAGATCTGATCGGGGTCCACAATGTCTGAATGCAAAATATGTTTTTTTTTAATGCATGCAAGAAAATACAGCAGGGGACATAAACAGACTTCATTATTAGATGCACTTTTTCTTGGCATCTAAAGGGTTAAGCAGGCAGCCTGTTTTAAGCAGGTCTGCATATGTTACAGATCCCTTAAAAGACACATTAAAACACCTATATTAAACAAGTACTTTGTTTAAGCAAGCATATTTTGATTGTCATTTGAGTGCTTGCTTAAAACAAGTTGGATTGAAGGATACTTGAAGCATAGATAAATGTCAGGAATTTTTTTCCGATATCTTGCTCATTGAAGTTTGAGGAAATACATATACAGTACATGTATTTTCAAAACTAGGAAGGAAACCATGAAAGTGGACTCTAGTAGGTGTAGAGAACTATGGTATACAAGGGTTTGCCCCATTTTTTTATTCTTGCTAAAAATAGATTGTGGGTACTCGTTAGAACTGTGGTACTAAACTCATTAGAACTGTGGTTCTAACGAACACCCACAATGAAGGTGTGATTCAACACACACAATGTATGTTTGATGCATTTTAGAGGCATTTAAAATAGCCTGAACTCACATAGTTGTTTCACTTATGCTTGGTATGGTAACTTCTAATTACTGCATTCTTTCATGAAAAATTACATCATGTATACTTTAATATCTACATTCCTTTTCCTTTGAAGGAATGATGGACACACCCTCCTCAGGTGCTGAGTCGTTCCTTGCTGCCCAGCAGGACAAGAGACTGAGGGGAAGGGGTATGGATGACAGTGACTCAGAATCAGAGCCGGCAACACCACAGGTCCCCGGGATGCCACAGATGATGGTGTCGAAAGCTAGCTCTGTCTCTAGTTCTGGATCAGAGTCAGATGATGAAGACGAAGAACCAAAACAAGCCATTGTGCCCAGATCACCAAGGTCACCAGCTTCTGGGTCAGGGTCAGAAGCAGGGACAGAGGTCAAAGGTGCAGTTGTAGAAAAGAAAGTGACTGAAGAATCCGGGTCCGAATCTGAGTCAGAGTCAGTGTCAGAGTCAGAAAGTGAAGCAGAGTCAGAAAGTGAAGCAGAATCAGAGGATGGAGAGAAAGATGCAGAAGGACATGAGGCTGCAACAGGTGAATCAGGTGAAAAGGTGAAACAAGCCACAGAAGATGATGACAAAACACAGACAGAAGAACAGACAGCTGTGGATGAAGAAGCTGGTAAGAAGAAACTGAACCTTACATTACGAAAACACGTCTATACAAATACATTGTAACCTTTTTCGCCAAAAACATGAAAAATTTAAGATGAAAAATTGACATATTTTTTCTTATTTCTGCTCAAAATATTGATTGTAGGTACTTGTTAGTACCGCCTCATCAAGGCGGTTCTAACGAGTACCCACAATCTATATTTTAGAGCAGAAATTAAGAAAATAAGGTTTACTTCTGTATACCCCAGTTTTACTATATAAAAGTGGGGTTCAAGGGGGTCAAAATAATATAGGCGTGTTTTCGTGATGGGAGTAAATGCTTATTTGCAGTATAATTCTATCTTGAATGGCACCAAACACAAATTTCTGGGCGCATTTGTCCAAAACTTACAAAGTCATTTGTTGACATACATGAAAACTTCAACCATTCAGCACTGCAAAAGCTTCATATTTTGCTGAAAAAATGTGAGCTACACACATTTTTACAGCAAAAAAATGAATACCACTGCATTTGATATTGTACTTGCAAGGACAATTCACCTTTTGTAACCACTAACAAGTTGACAAGGCTTTGAAAAACTGGTCCCAGATGCTTGTTAGAATCACCTCAGTAACATAAGGATATTTCATCACGTGAACAAGTCCGTGAAATCCCCACTTTATATAGAGAAAACTGGGGTTTTCGGGGGTATACTTTATCTGTCTTATTTTTGCTCAAAAACAGATTGTGGGTACTCGTTAGAACTGCCTCATTGAAAACAGAAATAAGAAAGATGTTATCGTTTTTACTGGTGCACGTCATTTTGTGGGAAACCACTTGGTCGAATGCACCATTTGGTTGACTATATTGTTTGGTCGAAAAAAATATTAAAATGGGACAATTGGTTGATTTTTTTTTTTTAAGAAATGCGGCTATTGGTCGAATTTATTTTTACCGTGACCTGGCTTATAATCCGGGCTCATCGTGACAAGCTGTTATTGGCTCTCTCGATTACTTTTATAACAATTGGTTGGTAGAACCCTGGGGGACCAAGTTACTTTAACCCATTTTGTACCAGAAACCCCAAAACGAGACTGGCAAACAGTGCATGCCCAGATCAGAGGCCCAGAACGTGGTGTCTGATCAGGCCTCCCCTGTTTGCTTAAAGTTCAGCTATTTTCGATATAAATATTGATGATAACATAACCTGACACCCCTAAATTTTGAAGTGGACTCCTGCTATATTAAAAACAACCTTTGCATTTGCAATATTGCTTAAATGTTTCTTGCCCCCTGCTGTCTCTAGTTGGAGTTGAAGGGCAATTGTATCGATTCCTGATCATTGCTTTCACTTCTATTATACATGATGTTAACAAGTCTATGCAATTGTTTAAATGGTGTCTCTGATTGAGCTGCAGGGTAATTGCAGCCCTTTAAACAAGCACACTGATGACGCAACAGGTAACAAAAACAAAGTACTGAAAGTACTGAGAGGCGGGCGAGTAATGTCATCTATTTACAATGCTCTTTAGTTAAAACTTGTAAAAAATGACTACAGACACACGTAATTGCTCTTGAATTTATCATTGAGTGTATTTATCTTCAAACGGGCTATTTCAATAAAAGACCACAGACACGATGCAGGTCTCCAAAAAGTTGACTCTTTTCAAGACGGAAGAAACTGTTATTTATTTATTTATTTATTTATTTATTTATTTATTACATGCACCTTCCCGTACCTTAATTAATTTTCACCAACTTTGCTAACGATTACATTGTTTGTTTGATTTGAGGTTAAATGTTCCCGTCAAGACTGTATAGGTCATTTTGGGAGACGCTGCTTCCAATTTTGTGGGACTTTAACCCGACATTGAGATGAACTGACATCTCAAGCTCTGTCGCCCAATGAAACCAATAGGGTTTATAAGCATGGACGGTCCGACTCGCACCGCTTTACCTGAACAGGTTTAGGTACTCTAAGCTGTTTACAAGTACTCGTGTGCGGTCGGAATTTAGCTCTGCGTGGAAGCATCATGCAGCCTATCTATTTCTTTAAGCCCCGATGGGCGGGGGCCGACTGACAATCACATAGCTATACACTGAGGACAACCTACAAATCATCATTCTGTGTATTGAAAACATCAGAAATTTCACTTGTCGCTCATCGCACTCGTGGTAATACTGATGTTTTCAACACACTCGTATTGGGCTGCATTTGATCACTGAGTCAGAACAAACTTTATTAATACAATTTTGTGTGGAAGCATCATGCAGCCTATCTATTTCCTTAAGCCCCAATGGGCGGGGGCCGCCTGACAATCACATAGCTATACACTTAGGACAACCTACAAATCATCATTCTGTGTATTGAAAACATCAGACATTTCACTTGTGCATCGCACTCGGTAATACTGATGTTTTCAACATACTCGTATTCGGCTGCATTTGATCACTGAGTCAGAACAAACTTTATTTATACAATTTTGTGTGGAAGCATCATGCAGCCTATTGGTTTCATTGGGCGACAGGGCTTTAAATGTCATTTCATCTCAATGTCGGGTAAAAGTCCCACAAAATTGGAAGCAATGTCTCCAAATGACCTTTACAGTGTTGACGGGGACGTTAAACCTCAAATCAATAAAATTTGATCACTGAGTCGGAACAAATTTTATGTTTCCAAATGAAATCAAAATACTGAGGGAGGTTGAGTTATTAGGCCAAATTATACTGTCAATTAAGCTGATCTCTAGATCCGAAATGGTTAAATGGCTTAGTCGAAAAGGAAGACATCGTATTAAATCCGACGGAGGAAATGCAAACATAAATAAATAAATCTAAATAAATAAACATAAACGAGCCTGTTCCTTTTTGTTTTTCATGCTAATACCGTAAATTCGAGATAAAAGCTCAACTTTACGCCACCTGTGCAGTTAGTTAAATAAAGTTCTGTTTTGTCCTGATTTGTTCTGTTCTGTTCCCCCTCTGTAAAAATGTCAGAGTCTAACGGACAAGCCAAACCATTTCCTTTGGAAGTGGGGACATAAAAAGACGCAAAAGAAGAAAAAAAAAAGTTTCGCTAAATTTTCCATGTCAGTCGTTTGACCTTTTAATTTCTGGATTTTAAATTATTAGACTGTATGCCTTGATCAGACAGATGCAGCTTATCTGCCCATCAGTGCCAAGCGTCCCTTTACTGGAGCATTCGAAAATACTGAAGACCCTGATTACAGACACAGAATGTGGCATCTGATTAGGACCCTCATTATTTGCTTAAAGCACGGAACTGCATGTAAAAAGCACGGAACTGCATGTAAACTCACAGCAAATAAAATTTATATTTTGAAATTATACATGTAATAGCGTTTATACGAATTCCAATAATGAACTATTAATAGACGGCACTAATTGTAGCATCCTCTGACGTCATCAATTTCGGACAAACAAATGTGAACGAAATGCGTGTAAATGCATAATCTGAAAGATGAAACCATTATCTCTTTGCGTGTTTCACCAATTGTTTCATGTTCAGAGGTAAAAGTCCTTTTGTGGTGCCCACAACATTTTTTGTTCGGTTTTACGGTTCTTAAAAGATTATTTGACTTATTGCCTGTGAGCCAAAATGGAGTACCCGGAGAGAAACTACCTGTCCTTCCTCTCACATTTGGTCTGAGCAAGACTTGAACCACAGCGTTGAGAGGCTAAGTGAGTCAGCGCTCTTACCAATTAGGTCACGGAGGCTAGGACATTTATTTTTCACATCAACAGAAATGATCCTTAGATTAAGGGCAGTCCTGGTCTAAGCAAATAGTGCAGGCCCAGTTCAGACTGCTTCTTGTCAGTCTAATCAGGGTCTTCACTGTTTGTCATTTTATCTGCATCTTTTGGTCTTATCTGAATGACAGATCTTCTTATTTTTCCCAGAAAATAGGATTCAGCATTTCATTTGTTTGTTTGCTTGTTTGATTTGAGGTTTAACGTCCGCGTCAACACTGTATAGGTCATTTTGGAGACGTTGCTCCCAATTTTGTGAGACATTTACCCAACATTGAGATGAAATGACATCTCAAGTCCTGCCACCCAATGAAACCAATAGGGTTTATAAGCACTTTGCCTGGGCAGACTTAGATCCTCTAAGCGGTTTACCAGCAGTACTCATGTGCGGTCAGTTTCAGCTCTTCGTGGAAGCATCATGCAACTCATCTTTTTCTTCAAGCCCCGATGGGCGGGGCCGCATTTCATGCAAATTTGTCTGTGTCTGAGAAAAGTAAGGATGGGTTTTCTTCATTGTTTTCTTCTAAACAAAACTGTTGTTGATGCTTTGGAATGTGTTTTATTTCTTTGTGGTTATATAAAACCAATAATAATAATAATAATAATAATATTAATAATAATAACAACAGCAATAATAATAATGCAATCAATTATCCAAAAACTTTTATTTTACAGCCGTAAAATGTTACAATGTATGAATCAATTGACCTGTGCGTAAACATCACGTTAACAATGTATCATTTGGAAGCAAAACTTAACCCGTAAGACGCCAATCACGACAACAGTCGTCTGCTTTGTCGTCTGCCGGTTACTCATTTTTTTTTTTTTTTTGGCAAACAATGTGGACCCAGATCAGTGGGTCCACACTGTTTTCCTGGATGAAAAAAAATATTTTTAAAAAGTTTGCAAGAAGATCAGCATAAGCAGATGACATTTTCAGGTGGTGTTTTTCTCGGCATTTTAAGGGTTTAATGTGGACTGTACAGTTTTCTGGGCCAGACTAGCTAGTTTCGGCCAATTAGGCATCATTATTTTCGTGAATTAACTCCGTGAAATGAACACCTCCATAATCCACACTTTATATATAGAGAAAACCATGCAGGGTTTACTGGGGTATTCAATAGGCCCCTATTTTTCTTATTTCAGCTCCAAGACATAGGTTGTGGGTACTTGTCAGATTCGCCTCTATGAGGCGATTCCAACGAGTACCTACAACCTATATTTGACGTATAAATAAGACCTGTATCACAAATTTTCATCTGAAAATTAACCATTTTTAGGTATGAAAGAATACACCTGCGTTAATTGTTTATCCAAAAGTCGTCACGTGACCGCGTGGAGCTATATTAAGATATCGGTTTTTCCTTTTCATGACGTAGGCAGCCTGTCAATTCGAACGCTATTAGACCTCTCCAAAGCGGTGTCGATCAGTACAGAGATGCGTGTCAACCCTTTCAACCCTGTACATCGCTGCAGATACCGATTCAGGTACAGATACCGATACAAACCTTATACATCCAGATCAGATGCTGTCAATGACTTGAACAATACACCATTGTATAAGAATTGGTTCACTGAATATCAAAGCTAGAATGTTCTGTTCAGAAACTGGGGGGTGAAAGGGAATGATTTCAAGCATAAACAGCAACGGCGTAGGAAAATAATACCGGATTTTTATACTCAGCTTTCAACGCAAATTTATTCGTGAAATCTAATAAGCAGGTCTATACCGTCCGGTCGAACTTGATTGGATTTATTGTGTGTACTGCTTTTTAGCTCACCTGACCGAAGGTCATGGTGAGCTTTTGTGACAGTAAGATGTCCGGCGTCGTCGTGCGTCGTCCGTCGTCCGTCGTCCGTCGTGCGTAAACTTTTTCTTGTGAACACACTAGAGGCCACAGTTTTGGTCCAATTATCATCAAACTTGCTCAGAATGATAATCATGACAATATCTCGGTCAAGTTCGAATTTGGGTCATGTCGGGTAAAAAAGTAGGTCAGTAGGTCAAATCATAGAAAAACCTTGTGAACACTCGAGAGGCCACAATTTTGGTCCAATCATCATCAAACTTGCTAGTGAAGTTTGAATATGGATCATGTCGGCTTAAAAAGTAGGTCAGCGGGTCAAATCATAGAAAAACCTTGTGAACACCCTAGAGGCCACAATTTTGGTCCAATCATAATCAAACTTGCTCAGAATGATCATCATGACAATATCTTGGTCAAGTTCGAATATGGGTCATGTCCGGTCAAAAAGTAGGTCAGTAGGTCAAATCATAGAAAAACCTTGTGAACACTCTGAAGGCCACTGTTTTGGTCCAATTATCATGAAACTTGCTCAGAATGACCATTGTGACAATATTTCAGTCCAGTTCGAATATGGGTCATATCGGGTTAAAAAGTAGGTCAGCGGGTCAAATCATATAAAAACCTTGTGAACACCCTAGGGGCCACAATTTTGGTCCAATCTTAATCAAACTTGCTCAGAATGATCATCATGACAATATCTCGGTCAAGTTTGAATATGGGTCAAATGGTTCCGGTCCGTTGCACATCTAGGTCACAGGAGCCAAAAACAGATTTTTTTCACCAAAAACTTAAAAAATCTTCTTCTCTGAAACCACAAGGCCCAGGTCTTTGTTATTTGGTATGAAGCTTCATCTAGTGGACCCCTACCAAGATTGTTCAAATTATAGTGCTGGGGCCAAAAATGCCCCCGCACGGGGGCCCTTTGGTTTTACATAGGCTTATATAGGGAAAATCTTTAAAAATCTTCTTCTCTGAAACCACAAGGCCCAGGACTTTGATATTTGGTATGAAGCTTCATCTAGTGGACCCCTACCAAGATTGTTCAAATTTGAGTGCTGGGACGAAAAATGCCCCCGCGACGGGGCCCTTTGGTTTTACATTGGCTTATATAGGGAAAATCTTTAAAAATCTTCTTCTCTGAAACCACAAGGCCCAGGTCTTTGATATTTGGTATGAAGCTTCATCTAGTGGACCCCTACCAAGATTGTTCAAATTATAGTGCTGGGGCCAAAAATGCCCCCGCCCCAGGGCCCTTTGGTTTTACATAGGCTTATATAGGGAAAATCTTCAAAAATCTTCTACTCTGAAACCACAAGGCCCAGGACTTTGATATTTGGTATGAAGCTTCATCTAGTGGACCCCTACCAAGATTGTTCAAATTATAGTGCTGGGACAAAAAATGCCCCCGCCACGGGGCCCTTTGGTTTTACATTGGCTTATATAGGGAAAATCTTTAAAAATCTTCTTCTCTGAAACCACAAGGCCCAGGTCTTTGATATTTGGTATGAAGCTTCATCTAGTTGACCCCTACCAAGATTGTTCAAATTACAGTGCTGGGGCCAAAAATGCCCCCGCCCCGGGGCCCTTTGGTTTTACATAGGCTTATATAGGGAAAATCTTAAAAAATCTTCTTCTCTGAAACCACAAGGCCCAGGTCTTTGATATTTGGTATGAAGCTTCATCTAGTGGACCCCTACCAAGATTGTTCAAATTTTAGTGCTGGGACAAAAAATGCCCCCGCCACGGGGCCCTTTGGTTTTACATGGGCTTATATAGGGAAAATCTTTAAAAATTTTCTTTTCTGAAACCACAAGGCCCAGGACTTTGATATTTGGTATGAAGCTTCATCTAGTGGACCCCTACCAAGATTGTTCAAATTTTAGTGCTGGGACAAAAATGCCCCCGCCACGGGGCCCTTTGCTTTTACATTGGCTTATATAGGGAAAATTTTTAAAAATCTTCTTCTCTGAAACCACAAGGCCCAGGTCTTATATATTTGGTATGAAGCTTCATCTAGTGGACCCCTACCAAGATTGTTCAAATTATAGTGCTGGGGCCAAAAATGCCCCCGCCACGGGGCCCTTTGGTTT
Organism: Lucinisca nassula; assembly: GCA_963580285.1. NCBI lineage: Eukaryota > Metazoa > Mollusca > Bivalvia > Lucinida > Lucinidae > Lucinisca > Lucinisca nassula. The sequence continues at coordinate 31,747,686 of OY757011.1, forward strand.
TACATAGGCTTATATAGGGAAAATCTTTAAAAATTTTCTTCTCTAAAACCACAAGGCCCAGGACTTTGATATTTGGTATGAAGCTTCATCTAGTGGACCCCTACCAAGATTGTTCCAATTTTAGTGCTGGGGCCAAAAATGCCCCTGCCCCGGGGCCCTTTGGTTTTACATAGGCTTATATAGGGAAAATCTTTAAAAATCTTCTTCTCTGAAACCACAAGGCCCAGGACTTTGATATTTGGTATGAAGCTTCGTCTAGTGGACCCCTACCAAGATTGTTCAAATTATAGTGCTGGGACAAAAAATCCCCCCCTGCCACGGGGCCCTTTGGTTTTACATAGGCTTATATAGGGAAAATCTTTAAAAATCTTCTTCTCTGAAACCACAAGGCCCAGAACTTTGATATTTGGTATGAAGCTTCATCTAGTGGACCCCTACCAAGATTGTTCAAACTATAGTGCTGGGGCAAAAAATGCCCCTGTCCCGGGGCCCTTTGATTTTACATAGGCTTATATAGGCAAAATCTTTAAAAATCTTCTTCTCTGAAACCGCTAGGCCCAGGTCTTTGATATTTGATGTGTAGCTTCATCTAGTGGACCTTTGACAAGATTGTTCAAATTTTAGCCTTTGTTGATGTTTGGTATGAAGCTTCACCTTTAAGACCTCCCTCAACATTATGTACATTAAAGCCCTGGGGCCAATAATGGCCCTCTCTGGGGCCCACTTGTTACACTATGGATCAGGTGAGCGATCCAGGGCCATCATGGCCCTCTTGTTCAGTTTAGGTTTTCTTTTTTGAGCGGAGGACTACAAGAAGGCATGTCTAAAGAGGTGCACAAAAAATCTGATATACGAGGTGTACGGTAACTATACGAGGCTTCGCCCGCCTAATCATGTTCAGTAGAATGTTTTGGGAAAGTTACTTTCGTTTTAGCTTCTTTCAGTTTTTCGATAAAAATTTGACAAAAATTTGACAATTTTTTTTGACGAAAATTCGACCAGATATCGGTTCGACGAAAAGTATTTTTCGACAGACAAGGACATTCGACCAAGTGGTTTTCGACGAAATGTCATGGAAGCCATTTTTACATCAAATTTGTCATTTCTGACACCATGTTGGAAGCCATTATTTCACACGGACATGTTTTCAACTTAGTTTTTTTCTTTGGAGCAAAAGTAAGTAGAAATTGTTTTCCCTATGAATCCCATTTTTATACCCCGCCACACGATAGTGCCGGGGTATTATGTTATACCCTCCAGTGTCCGTCCGTCCGTCCGTCCGTCCGTATGTCTGTCTGTCCATCCGCACTTCGTTTCCGATGGATAACTTGAGTATTTTTTCACGGATTTTGTTCAAATTTTGCATACATATTGGTATCGGGGATGAGTGGTTTGGGATTGTTAATGGGCAAAATCCGTTAATTTTTAGCAGAGTTATTGCCCTTTTCAGTATCTGAAAAATGGTTTTTGGCCTCTAATTCCCTTACTATATGGAATATCTGGATGAAACTTCACAGATATATAGAGGACTAAACGGTTCATATTGTGGCCAAGGACTGCTACTCTGGCTGTTCCAGTTCTTGAGTTATCTGCCCTTGGCATATTTAAAAAATGCATTTTAGACTGTAGTTCGTTTATCATTTACAATATCATGCTGAAACTTCATAGATATGTAGTAGATGAATTGTTATATACTGTGGCAAAGGAACATGACTCTGGCTTTCCCAGCAATTGAGTTATCTGCCTTTGAAATATCTGAAAAATGGTTTTTGGCCTCTAGTTCCCTTACTATATGGAATATCTCAATGAAACTTCACAGATATATAGAGGACTTAATGGTTCATATCATGGTCAAGGACGGCTACTCTGGCTATACCAGTTCTTGAGTTATTATACCCCCACAAATGAAATTTGGGGGGGGGGGGGTATATAGGAGTGAGCTTGTCGGTCGGTCGGTCGGTCGGTCGGTCGGTCGGTCTGTTGACTTGGTTTCCAGACGATAACTCAAAAAGCGCTTCACCAATTTTTATAATTTTTGGTACACTGATGTAACATCATAAAATACAGGTCAAGTTCGATTTCCACTACAATTCGTCAATTTTCGACATAGTTATGGCCCCTTTCAAGTGAAAAAATTGCAAAAATGCCGCTGTTGTACTATCAAGGCGGTTTTTGTGGGGGTATTCATCACCTTTAGTGATAGCTGTAGTCTGCCCTTGAAGTATTTAAAATGCATTTTAGACTGTAGTTCCTTTATTATTTACAATATCTTGAAACTTCATAGATATGTAGTAGATTAAATGTTACATACTGTGGCAAAGGAACATGACTCTGGCTTTCCCAGCAATTGAGTTATCTGCCCTTGAAATATATAAAAAAGGGATTTTGGCCTATAGTTTTAATCATTGTGCTTGAAGCCTTGTCATGCGAGTTCCGCTCTGGAGTCCCCTGGGAGGACCTGTATGCTGATGACCTTGTCATCATAGCTGAATCCCTTGAGGAATGTGTCAGGAGGCTCTTAACTTGAAAAGACGCAATGGAGGCGAAAGGGCTGAGAGTGAATGCAGGAAAGACAAAGATCATGATCTGTGGTACAGGTCTGGACCTCTTGCAGAGTACAGGCCAGTTCCCATGCGCTGTATGTCGCACTGGAGTGGGCAGCAACAATATCTTTTGTAATGGCTGCAAGTTCTGGGTGCACAAGAAATGCAGTGGGCTCAAACGCTTGATAGAGGACCCTGAGTACAGGTGTACACGGTGCCAAGGAACTGCACGCCCCTTAGATGGCAGACCACAGAGCGAAGTTCAAGTCGGATCAGACAAGCTGGAGGTTGTAGCTTCCTTCTGCTACCTAGGTGATATGCTCTCTGCAGGGGGTGGTTGCGACCTTTCAACTACATCACGTGTGAAAACAGCCTGGAAGAAATTCAAGGAGTTGCTACCAGTTCTCTCTTCCCGCCACCTCTCGTTCAAGACACGTGACCGTGTGTATAGCTCTTGTGTGCGGAGCGCAATGCTCCATGCCAGTGAGACATGGCCATTGACAAAGCCAAACCTCCAAAGTCTACAGCGAAATGACAGGGCAATGATCAGACAGATCTGCAATGTCAAGCCACAGGACACTGTCACCATCAGGTCCAGTGAGTTACTTGAGCGTCTTGGCATTGAGGACTTGGACCTCATCCTGAAAGAGAGAAGACTTCGCTGGTATGGACATGTGGAACGCTCCAACGGTGCAATCAAGACTGCCTGTGACATACAGGTAAGTGGAAAGCGGGGGCCAGGAAGGCCCAAGATGACCTGAAAGCAACTAACAGAAAGAGATTGCAGAGAATGGAAGCTCTCTGCTATTGATCCTCATGATAGACAAGCCTGGAGATCTGGTGTAAGATCTGCCATGCGTGCAGCAAGCCAGCTACCTGGAAGGGGGCCCACTTATGTGGACGTTGCCCCTGTACCTGCACGTTAATCAAAAGTCCGTTGATGATGATGAGTTCATTTATTATTTGAAATATATGGATAAAACTTCTACACCCTCTGCTGTCTGTCTGTCTGTCTGTCCATCCATTTGTATGTCTGTCCATCTGTCTGTCTGTCCCTTTTCAGTATCTGAAAAATAGTTTTTGGCCTCTAGTTCCCTTACTATATGAAATATTTGGATTAAACTTTACAGATATATAGAGGACTAAAGGGTACATATTGTGACCAAGGACCATATAGAGGAGTAAAGGGTACATATTGTGGCCAAGGACCACTTCTCTGGCTGTTCCAGTTCTTTAGTTATTTGCCCTTGATGTATTAAAAATCGATTTTAGACTCTAGTTCCTTTATTATTTGCAATATCTTGCTGAAATTTCATAGATGTACAGCAGACTAAATATTACACATAAAGTTACATGTTCCACAGCCATTTAAGGTAAATACTTGCCTCCATAATTTTCTAATAATGTCAACTTATTGAGTTGCCTTCCCATCAAATGTCTGAAAAATGGATTTTTACATATGCCTCCTACATCTTCTAACAACTTCATCCACTCACATTAAGACATTACACTTGCGGATCATATCTCTGCTATCCCCTTTCTAGTTATTTAGCCTTGATATATTTTCAAATAAGTTACATTGCTTAGCAGTGGCGGGGTATTATGCAGTGTCTGCGGTGCTTTTATTGCTTTTGGGACCCCTGTTGTGCATTTGCTAAGTGGAGTTTACTAGTTGTTGATAACAAGGACTGGTTAACATGTTGACAGTCTTAAGTATTACAATACGAAAACAAGCCTATTCAAATACATGGTAAACTTTACCGCACAAAAACGAAACTTTTTAGATGAAAAAAATGTGATATTTTTCTTATTTCTGCTCAAAATATAGATTGTGGGTACATCTTAGAACCGCCTCGTTATTTCTGCTCAAAATATAGATTGTGGGTACACCTTAGAACTGCCTCGGTGAGGCGGTTCTAACAAGTACCCACAATCTATATTTTAGAGCAGAAATAACAAAAATAAGGTTACCCCTGTAAACCCCCCAGTTTTACTATATAAAAGTGGAGTTCAAGGGGGTCAGAGACTCAGAATTATATAGGCTTGTTTTCGTGATGAAAATAGAAGTGAAGGCAATGATCAGGTGTCGATACAATCAACCCACACCTCCCATCAGAGACACCAAAGGGAAAGAAAGACAAACATGAAGTAACCAAGACCCCAATGGAAACACCAACAGCAGAAAGCCAAAAGGACAGTTACTTTCCCACAAAATGACCAATTGGTTATCCAAAACAAAAAGATATACCCAGTAAACCCCTTTACTGTTTGAAATCATTCTGCATAAAGATTATTTTGTTGTTAAAACCCACTTTTCAGACACTCAGAATTTTCAATACACACACATATAATGAGGATTTTGTATCCAAATACATGAATTACTTTCTTATCAGTACAATCCCTGAGGTTATGAAAACCTTTTTCATGCTCAGTCCAAATGGGGGATGGGAACACATGGCAGATTTTTCTGCCATTTTCAAAGGGAGACGACTTTTGGGACTTCCTGTTTACTTTTCTTTAAGCCCTGTCTCAGTGAAAAAGGGGTCTATTCTTAAATGAAAGTATTTGCCTTCAGAAGCAAGTTCTTTCCTTTAAGAATTGACCCCTTTTGACATGGGAGACAAAAATACTTTTGCAGGAGTTGCCTCCCCTGAAGGTGTTCCCATTCCCCTTAACTCATGCTCAGCTTTACTGAGCATGAACTTGATATTGCTCATAAATATTCAAATATGAATGAGCAAGGCTTTTTCTTGTTCAGACCTTTTCAAAGCAGATAACAATAATGAATAAGTAAGGCTTTTTTTCCTGTCCAAATCAGCAGGGAATAATATTCTTCCAGCTCATAAATATTAAAATATGAAACAAAGACACGTCTTTGGACATATGCACACAACAAATACTAAAATCTTAACCCTTATCCTGCTGAATATGTTAATTAAGCCACACCCATTACTAGCTAATAGCCAGTCAGATTACTTAATATGCTATATTCATTCAATTCACAAATTGCATGACAAAAAGTGTAGATCCTGTTCAGATGGCTTCTTCAGAAGCCATCTGATCTGGATCTGCACTGTTTGCAAAAGTAGGGGTTGACAAGGGTTAAACCAATCTGTGCATCTGCAAAGTCAAAACAGAGTCTTTTGTTTTGTTTGTTTGAATTGAGGTGTAACATCCCTATCAACACTATTTAGGTCTTGGAGACATTGCTTCCAATTTTGTGGGACTTTAACCTGACATTGAGATGAAATGACATCTCAAGCCCTGCCACCAAATTAAACCAAAAGGCTTATAAGCAGAACAGAGTCTTACATTTTTTGTTTGTTTTTTTGAAGGGGATGCAGAAACAGGAAGGGAGAAAAGTGACCTGTCAGAGAGGACGGAGAGTGGGAGAAGTTCCGTGAGTGCCACGAGCGGGGACAGTACATTGATTGGTTCACAGAAGGAGAAGAAGAAAACTTTTATGACAGAAGCATCTGTTGCCAAGAGTGTGACTATCAAGACACCAGCTAAAGATGGTAGGTCACATATTTACACTATGCAATTGTACACCTATACTACTTTTATACTTGTTCTACCGACCCCGATAGCTCAGTTGGAAGAGTGTCCGCTCCGGGGAACGGCTAGTCATTGGTTCAATCCCGGGCCGTGACATACCAAAGGCGTTAAGAATGATACTAGCTGCTCCTCGCTTGGCACTCAGATTTACGGGCTAGAGCTAGGACTGGTCGACCCAGTGTCAGGATAATGTGACTGGGTGTGGTATCATTTAATGTGTCTGGGACATGATACTTCAGTGAGGCAGCACTATAAAAGTGAGCATTGAGCTCCCTGTCGCAACCAGACACCGTCGTGATATGACTGAAAAAATTTTAAAAGCGACGTTAAACCCGAATTCACACACACATTATACTTGTTCTAAAATTTGTTAGAAGCCTCCGTGGTGTAGTGGGTATGCTGGTCGCCTTATAAATCAGGGGTCACAGGATCGATTCCAGGCTTCTCCAGACTTTCCAATGAGTCTTTAAACCTAGGTCTCGTCTCCGTATGACCTTAGCTGTTGGTGAGACGTCAAACTCAAAGACTCACTCACTCTAAAATTTGAACAAGTACAATTTAATACCCGATGTTGTGTCTAAATACAGCTTTATATAGCAAACAATGTAGTCCCACTTTCAGAGTTAAAAGTATGCAAACAGTGTAGACCGTGATGAAGTGTCACATTCTTATGTGCTTGCATATGTAACGCGATGTCTGATTGGATAAAGTAAAAAATTTGCGACAGTGTATTCTGCGATATACTGTCGGAAACCTGAAGTCATCACGTAACATTGCTTTTCATTGGCTGGCATTTGGTTCTATGCAGCTCACCGCACTTGCCGCTTGTGCAAAATAGTACAATTTTTAACTTAACAACCGAATAAGTGCATTAGAATGTGGATGACTGTATTGAAAATTGTCATTTGGGTAGGTAAATCCTAGGTTTTATGGTCTCAAATTACGTTTTACGGCTCCGCTAAAGCTTTGCTGTAAAACCTCTGATTTACCTCCCCAAATGACAATTTTCAGTACAGTTATCCCCAAATTCTGTGGTGTCTCATCTGGGTTTACAGTTTGCTCAAGCCTGACTGTCACAATACATTGGTAAATACGTAAATCAAAGCACTGACAGCACTGGTGGGTCCATTATCTCTGATTGTAGACTGAGAAAAGAGGGCCAGAACAGAGGTTTTGTTTAACCCTTCCATTCCTGTATTTTAAGCAAACTCTGCAGCATCTTGTCTGGGTCTACATTGTTTACTAGCAGTTCCAGTACATGAGTCCAGTCCCACTTTCAAAGTTCAAAGTACAGTCGAACTTCGATGGCTCGAACACTGATGCTCGTTTGCCATGGCTGGGTCGAACCCGTTTTTAAGTCCATAGGGAATTCCTCTGCATAAGAAAAAGTGCGGGATAATTAAGGAGATTTTCTACTTTTATCTTGCAAATGTATGCTGTGTGTACTCATTAGAATCGCCTTAATGAGGCGATTCTAATGAGTACACACAGCATGCATTTATGTTACAGAACACCGAAAAGAAGTCCAAAAATACCCCCGTTATGTTTTCTGGAAGTATGCAACAGTAGCTCGAACTACCGCTGTTTCGAACAAATTTCTATGGTCCCGAAGGGGTTCGAGCCATCGAAGTTTGACTGTATGATGTCATGGGGACAAAAATAGCTTGGGTATAAATTACTGTTAAGGATTTTGTACATTGTCATTGATAGTCACAAGAACAAAAGCAAGTGGGAACTTCTGTAATTTATATAGTGAGTTTGGATCAGTTGATAAACAGTTAACCCAAAGATGACTCAAATTTTAATTTTAGGAATTGGAAGAAATATCATCTTTTAGCCGAACAGAACAGAACATAACTTTATTGAAGATAAACTCAGGCCACACACAGGTGGCGTAAGAGCATATTATACAAACAGGTGACATGTAATAAAAGGACATATATAAACAAGCAAATGCAACAACAAAAAAGGAAGCAAATACTTCACATTACCATGCCTATGCAAAAAAAGATTTTTAAGGCCATTAAAAAACAGACAGTGGATCTCACCAAGCCTGTCAGATTTGGGCAGTTCTATAAGGCAGCCATAGCAGGAACAGGAAAAATGTGTATCCCCGAAAACACACCTCCTTCCTACATGAGACATGAGGTAGGGTTGTCGGAGACTTGGTCACATATCACATAGACTTGTTAATGTGATGAAAGTTAGAAAAAAAAAAAAAAAAAAAAACATAATGTTAAGAACATGTAGTGTTAAAATACAGACAACTTAATTAGCATTTGAAAATTTCTTCATAATGATTTCTATAAAACAGGATAATTTGATAAGAAGAGTTTTATCTGCAGTAGATAATAACTCCTTGAATTTTATTATATTGGGACGTTTGTAAAAATATGAGGGTAAATACTTTTTTCGGTCTGATTTGAAGTGATTGCATATAAGAAGAAAGTGAAATTCGTCACCAATATCGTTTTTCTCGCAAAGGACACACTTTCTTTCCTCCAAAGGAATGTTTTCCCAGCGGCCAGTCTCAACTGGGAGCCTATGGTTACTTAATCTGAATTTAAGCAATGTAGAGTAGTGTTTTTTAGTCAATTTGGTTAAATAATTTTCAAAATTGACATCATGTTTGAAAAGATTATAATTTTTTCCTTTAGAGGATGATGATACTTTTGTATGCCACTCTTGGATATATAGATCAGAAAGAGTTTTAGAAATTTGCATTTTGATCAATTTAGGGTTTTCAATGACATCTTTATGTAACAGGTCAACACGTCCTACACTTATTAGGATTTCTTTTATACAATGGATCCATTTATGCTGATAAATGCCGCAATTATATTCGCCAAGAAGAAACTTGTATAACAATTTTGATAATTTAGTTTCCTTACTATTTACTATGTTCAGCCAAAAGCCAATCATTCTGGTTTTCATTTTAATATCAACAGCCTTAACACCAAGTTCTGCATGTAGCATATAAGCTGGGGTAGACTTCCTGGTATTTGTGATATACCTAAGGAATTCATTTTGGAGTTTTTCAGTAATGTCAGTGTTTTCATATGCCCAGATCTCACATCCATAGAGTGCAATTGGTAAGATAGTATGTTCAAAAAGCTGCAATTGTAGGTCAATAGGGAGATTAAGGTTTCGTATTCTTTTATATAAAAGATGCATGGCTTTTTTGGCTTGATCATAATTGTGTTTTTTGGCTTTACAAAAACTTCTACTCTTCGTAAAAAATACTCCTAGATATTTGAATTCTTTACATACTGATATTGTGTTGGTGCCGATTTTGAAATGGAAGCGGTCATCACTGCGGGTACCAAATATCAAAATTTTAGTCTTGTCATAATTTATATCAAGTTGCCACAATTTAGCATATTCATAAAACGTGTCTAAATTGTTCTGAAAACTGGTTTCATCTACACCAAAAATGACAGTGTCGTCAGCATATAGCAGTACAAAAAGTCGCAGGTAAATGTATACATTATCTGAATCAAATTTCAAGTTGACATCAGAGCAGTTATTAGAATGCATGAAACTTTCTAAGTCATTTAAAAATAAAGCAAATAATACAGGCGACAAATTTTCCCCTTGTCGCACCCCACGTAGACAAGGGAAGAAACTAGACTGATTCCCACTGAAAGATATACAAGATTTAATTCCCTTGTACATATTAAAAATAATGCGAAAAAACTTGCCATTAACATTATTCTTCAATACTTTTGACCAAAGCCCTACTCTCCAGACAGAGTCAAATGCCTTACTAAAGTCTACAAATGAACAAAACAGTTTTAATTTTTTAGCTTTCAAATTTTCAATGATTGCATGAAGAGCAAATATGTGGTCATAGGTTGAGTAGCCTGCCCGGAAACCTGCCTGGTTTTCTTCCAATATGTGATGCTCATTTAAAAAATTGTTTAGTCTTTGATTTAATACTGTAGTGAAAAGCTTTCCAAAACAGCTAAGGATTGTTATAGGGCGATAATTTTCTGGTTGTAGAGGATCCCCTTTCTTTTTGTAAATTGGTATGATGATACCTTCAAGCCAGTCTTCAGGGATATGGCCAGTGTCAAGTAACAAATTAAAAAATGAGGTGTATAATGGAAACATTGTATGAGATGTGCTCTTAATATATTCATTGATTATTTCATCATTTGCACATGCTTTATTATTTTTTAGAGACTTAATACATTTTAAAATTTCACTGTCAGTTATTGGTGAGTTTAAAATCTCATCGTTATCATCAATAGAAATAGCTATACTATTATCACAATAATTATTATCAATATCAGGCTGCTTGTTAAGGTCTTTGAAAAAGGTATAAAGCGTATTGAGCTCAATGTTGCTATCAGTTTTTTTATTATCAATACTATTTATTACTTTCCAATATTCCTTGGGGTTTTTATTTTTTAGACTTCTTAATTTATTTTGTGTTGTTTTAATATGTTTATTTATGAGATAATTCATCTTTTTCTTATATGTTTTACTTGCTATTTTTAGGTTAAGTTTTGTTGAAGTTGAAGAGTGTTTGGAATGTTTTGATTTAGCACAATGATATTGTTTTCGGGCCTTTTCACACTGGACCCCAAACCAGGCCTTTTTACCCGTTTTATGTTTTAAGCTTGAATTAACATTAATGCATAACTGGGCTGACTTTTGGAATATTTCTGAAAAGTGATGACATATATTGTTTATCTTGTCTATGTTAACTGAGTTTAAATTGTTGTTGGCATCAATTAAGGTATTATGTAATTCGTAGATTTTTGAGTGGTCCAAATTTTGAACAAATAACACCTTTTTATCTTCAGGAAGCTTTGGTTTTGCTCTCCTAACCTGGTTTCTCAAAGTTGTGTTTTGAGCTATTTTTTGTGAGAAGGAAAGTGTAGTTTTTATCAAGGAGTGCCCATCAGAAAATAAGGAGTCAAGCTCTGTTATACTGAACGTTTTGACAAATCTTAGTGCTTGATGAGAAATAATTGAGTAATCAATAACAGACTGATTGCGAAAAGTCATAGCACCAACATTTTTATCAGAGCCACATCTACCGTTAAGTATAAATAAATTATTTGATCTGCATAGATCAATGAGCATATTCCCTTCATTATTTATAATTTTATCTTTGGATGTACGATTTTTTGGTAAATTACACTGATCAAGTATTCTGGAATTCTGAAAGTGGTCAATCAAATCTTCATCAAACCCAAACTGGTGCCTGAAGAATTCATCTTCATCAAGAAAATCTTGCTTATTATGAGTGCTGGCATTAAAGTCTCCCATTAATAAAATGAATTTGTTTAAAACACACATATTAGTAATTTCAACATAAAATTGTTCTATTTCATCAGATTTGTAAAATCTTGAGTCACAAGGGGGAATATAAATAGCTCCTACATAAATATCTTCATCAGTGTTAAAGGCCTTTTTGCTAATACGCAGCCATAAGACATAGTCAGAGTCAGATTCAACAAAAGATATATAAGATGACAGTGGTTGTTTGACAAAAACGCCTATACCTCCGCTTTTTCGGATATACTTTTGCTTTCTGCATTGGGAGATGTAATCATAACCAGGTAAATTGATAACATCATACTTATCAAGTTTAGTTTCACAAACACAGAATAGATCATATTTATTGACCAAATCTAAAAATTCTGGAAAAAGTACTTTGCGTTTCAGTCCACAGACATTAAGTGATGCAAACTGAAGGTTTTTTTTAGTAGTACCAGGTTTAAAAGATGAAGAGTTATCATTTATACTGGTTCTGCCATCTTCAGTTTGAAGGTCATTAATATTCGTAGCATAATTTTCAAAATTGTCCTCAGTGGATGGTTCATTGATGCATTCTGAGACACTGACATTATTATTTGACAACTGATCATTTGTTGGTTGTTGGGTTTGAAATAGATTTGTTGAGTTGTTTTGGTTTGCTTGTGATAGTGCAGATATATTATCTCCATTTTTAGGATCATTTGTATTGGCTGGGTCAAGTTTATGCATTTCATGACTATAGTTTGATTGACATATACACTGGACAAAGTTACAATTTTCACAAATATGCTGCAGTATTTCAAAATTATTGTCAAGTGAAATATTTGGAGTTTTATTTATATATCTGGCATATTTGCCACTGTCCTATATGTTCCAACACAGTCCCATGTAGCCCTGATAGAACATGATGAGTATGGTTACAGAATCTTAATCTCTGAGCTTGTGACTAATGTGGCCATGCACTAGTGAATTCTGAAATAAAAAATCTGGTCCCAGCTCTTCAAAGATGAGATATTACTTGACATAATGTTAACCCTTTGACTGCATATCACAGTTAGCAGACAGCATTTTCAGTGAAAATAAGGCCTGACATTATATGTGAATTGTGTGCCAAAAAGATGATTCATATGTAATGTCAAGCCTTATTTACTATGGAAAATGTTTCTAAAGATCAGGGGCCAGTTCTTCAAAGCATCGTTAGCTTAACGAGCTCGTTAGTGGTCATATTGTTAACTCTTCTAGCAAGTACAATATCGTAAATTTTGGTATTTTTGCTGGAAAAATGTGAGCAGCTTTTGCGTCAGCAAAAGCTGCTTACATTTTTTCAGCAAAAATTTCAGCATATTTGCCATATTTAATGATCAAAGTTTTAACGATACGTTAACTAATGACGTCGTTAGTTTTGAACAACTGGCCCCAGGTTGTCATCTGCTCCAGAAACTTATGTGGCAGTTAATGGGTTCAAATGTCAACCATTCTGAGTGACACAAAAAGAAACACATAGTTTTTGTTGAAAAAATATAGGCGATATAGGAGTCCAGTTTTCTATCTATTCATTTGTCAGTTCACCTGTCTGTTTATCAATTTGACAGTCTTTCTACATTTGCATTAACTCTATTGTCAAAACATTCATTCAGATCCATTTCCACAGGTGCAAAATAAATGTCAATGGAATTCTTGTTGTAGTGCCTGCTATTGACATGTTGTGATATAGGAGTCCAATTTTCTGTCCATTCACCAAAGCATCAACATTTGTGACCACCCTAGCACTCACCCAGTCACCCTAATGGTCAAGTTTATTTCTCAAGAACTATAAGAGCTTCATTAATGATACTTGGTACAAACTTGTATCTAGGAATGGCAACTTTAATGCAAGCATCGATATTTGACCTTGACCTACCTTTCATGGTTCACTGAGTTTGTGAACATTTGCAACCACCCTAGCATTCACCCAGATGATCAAGTTTATTTCTCGTGAACAGCAGGATAAGGATTAAGTTCAGTTCTCAAGAATTATAAGAGCTTCATTAATGATACATAGTACAAGCTGACATCTAGGAATGGCAGCTTTTATCCAAGCATCCATGTTTGATCTTGACCAAGATTTTATGGTTCAGTGACTCTGCATCCCCACAACGTGACATAGCCTTTGGGGGAATTCTTGTTTTGTTTGTTAGTTGGTTGGTTTGTCCAGCTGTGAACATTTGCATCAGCCTTAGCTAGCAATGGCCCTAATGTTCGAGTCAGGTCCCCACAGAAACAACATAAAACATGCTGGAATTCTTGTTTTAGATTCGATTAAAGAAATTGATCAGTTCTTACTGTGATTTGGTGAGTAATAAAACACAGTTTGGAGGTCAGTTGCAAAGTAGATCAAATCACAAGTGCATATTACGAGTGATTTGTCTACCTTCAACTGACTGATAAACTGTGATTTATTTCTCAACAAATCTCACACTAAAGCTGATCTATTTCGATTCTAACACACTAAAAATCGACAATAATTGTGTTATTGCCTTCAAATTCTCCTAACCTTTGACGGGTGTTAGAAGAAATCCCGCCAACAATACGGACTGTATCACATGGATTTAAGTTCTTTTGTAACCTTTTTGATGTGAGAAAATGACTTTACACCATCTTACTTCAAAGATACCTCAAGTGACATCATAAAACGGCGGCTTTTTGCCTCACTCACTTCTTCCCCGTGATTTATTGCAGAGTAAATTAAAGAATCTTTCCATTGCCTATATGCTGTGATAGAAAAACTTTTTAAATTTGTTCAAAATAACCCTAGTAAGATTGCTAGCATGATGATGCTGCTCCCTCAAAGGTGTACTCTACTATATATAACTACTATATAACCATTATATATGTTTGTTAGGCAAGCGAAGAGTTACATTTCGTGATGCACGTAAGTATGGTGCAGTTTGCAGAAGAAGAGAGCTTAGACTCTAATACAATGTAATTTTAAGGCATTAACCAGTGTTTGCTTCTATTTGATTGATGTATACCATTCTTACTTGTAACCTTGTCGGGAGACTGTTAACCTTTCTCCTGCTAAATAAATTAATTTTGTCACATCCATCAAAGAGTATCTTTAGATTTCTTGATATAGTATATTCATTCCAATTTTCAAACTGAATGACAAACAGTGTAGATCCAGATCAGATGGCTTCTAAAGAAGCCATCTGATCTGGATCTACACTGTTTGCAGAGGTAGGGGTTGTGGTGGTCAGCAGGACAAGGGTTAGTAAACAGTGTAGACAAAGACCAGGTCCTGAAAAATTAAAATTTTTACATGCTCAACTCATGCTCAACTGAGCAAACTATTCTTTTTTAAAAGAGAATCGAGAAACCCTCAAGTTGATATTTTGCGGTATTGTAACATGATCCGGAATGTTGTTGTCACTATCACAGAGTAAGCGGACCCAGTTTAAGAAAGGTAACTGAGTTGAGCATGATCTTTATATTGCACAGTAATGCCTTGGTAAACAAAAAACAATATTTGTTCTTATAAATATTAAAATACAAAGACATTTATTGTTGGCATTTGATACAGTATTTATGAGCAGGACAAATTATATGCATAGTTTGTCAAGCCTGAAAAAAAAACGTTATTTAATCTCTAAGCCCAACTGTTCTTGACTACTGTTTTCTATTTTGTTTTGATGAAAAAAAAAGGAAAATCAGATGGAAAAATCAGTTCTAATTTTAGTATGGTACACACCAACCGCTTTATAACACTGCTGTTGGGATCTAAAGCAGAAACAGTGTTAGTTAACCCATTGTATACTAGTGGACTCTTCCATTGCTATATGTTGGACGTCCATTTGCCATATAAGGGATGTCAGGCCAATTTTTAAATTTTTATTCTATTTTTGAATAAAAATACTGTTAGCAGATAGTGTAGGCCCTGATCAGATGCAGCATTCTGCAGCGTCTGATTTGGGCCTGCACTGTTTGCCAAGGTACCTATATATACTACTCAAAGTTTGATAGGGATCACTTTTTATATACAAAATTTTGCACTGAAAATTTAAAATTTCTTGACAGAATTTGTACTCGGTATTTTGATAAATATCTTAAGCAGAAACTCGTGTGCAGTTAAGTACTCATAAAAGTGCACACTTCTCACACTTCGCAGAGGAATTCATGCACCCCCAAAATCTTGCTTAGCACTGCTTTCCAACAGACCAATCAAACTTGTCAGTGTTCCTTTACCAAGCGTAAAAAGGCCTTCATTTGATTTGTGAAACACTAAAATGCCTAGGGGACAATTAAGAAACCGTCTGAGCCCCGAAGAAATGAATCGTGGCGTCAGAATGTTGGAATCTGGCGTCTCTCAACGTCGTGTTGCTTAAATTCTGAATGTGTCTCAGAGCGTGGTTTCCCGAATGTGGTGTCGGCATCTTACCCACGGAAATCCTTCACACAGACACGGCGGGGTCGAGAAAGGGCTACAACTCAATGTCAGGGCTGTTTCTTGTTGATTCAGTCTCGACAACAACGGTTCCTGAACGCTACACGTTTGCATAACGAGCTTAGGAACGGAACTGGAGTACGAATTTCTACACAAACTGTCAGAAACGGGCTCCACGAGTTTGGACTTAATGCTACGAGGCCTGCTGTACTTGTTCCTTTGACGAGACAGCACGTGCTAGACCGGTTGGACTTTGCCCGAACTCATGTCAGGTGCACGGTTCGTGACTTGACGCCAGTACTGTTTACTGTGGCGTCCAGATTCTGTCTAGACTTCACTTATAAACATCAATTAGTGCGGCGAATGTCTAAAGAGCGATTCGATGACTTGAATGTGGCAGAGCATGATCGCTATGGAAAGGGGTCAGTCATGGTTTGGGCTGGATAAGCGTGAACGGTAAAACTGACTTGTACGTCGTTGAAAACGGAACGTTAATGGCAGTGAAGTACTGTAATGATATTCTTGATGAGTTTGTGAGACCATATGCAGATGCTATCGGTCCGGACTTTATTCTGATGGACGAGAATGCCCGTCCCAACCATGCCAATGTCACTGATTCCTATCTGGAACGTGAGACAATCGTTCGTATGGACTGGCCTGCTCGGTCATTAGACTTAAATCCGATTGAGCATGCGCGGGACATGCTACAGCGTGCTGTTTCAGCCCGACCTGTGCATCAGAGGACTTCACAGGAGCTCACAGATGCATTGGTTGCTGAATGAAAGCTGATTCCACAAAACCGGATACAGACTCGGATTACGAGCATGCGCAGGCGATGCCGTACTGTAATTGGTGCCCGTGGACGCCATACACGTTAATAGGCACGTTTGTCTAAACAAATTTGGAAAGTTGTGAAAAACCAGTTGTCCAAATCCCTTCGTGTTACGGCAAATTTTGGGGGTGCCAAGACGGATGCTGTTGTCACGCTTGAATGCAGTACCAGTTGACAAAATTAATCACAAGGTTTTGTGAAGGATACGTTTTCTATCATTATGTATCGAATTTGGATTCAAGTGATTAATTCATCCAAAAATTATTTTGCATTAAAAAAGTGATCCCTATCTAACTTTGAGTAGTATATTTATATCTAAATTAAAATGTATAGATTATATAGAAAAATGACAATTTAACGTTTATGGTCATTTTTCTATCTATACCATAATGATCTTAAGTATTGGGACAGACAGACCTAAGTAAATAGTGCAGACCAAGATCAGACCTAAAGGAGCAGTCTGATCAGGGTCTACACTGTTTGCCATTCCATCTGCAGCTTTAGGACAGATGGAATCATGACTTGCTGGATCATGAAACAAATTTGTTAAAATTTTAGGAGAATTACAGCAAGCCCTCAAAATGTCCAAATTTATAGGATTTTTGCAGTATATTATATAGAAAAACAATTTTCCGGTAGATTATACAGAAAAATGACCAGTTATGGTCATTTTTCTGTATAAACTATACATTTTTGGGATCCAACTTTAAACTTTGTTATATTCAAAGCCATGTTATAATGGACTGTGTTATGAAGAGGATGTGGTGTGTATCTGTTACTGGCTCCCAGTCATCAGGGTAATTGCTGGTAGACCAGGAACCAGTGTAGAGATGATATAATGGATATGTTTTTATTAACATCATGAAAACACGCCTATATAACTCTGACCCCTCCAACCCCACTTTTATATTGTAAAACTGGGGTTTACAGGGGCATACATTATTTTTCTCATTTTTGCTCAAAAACATAGATTGTGGGTACTCGTTAAAACTGCCTCACCGAGGAGGTTCTAATGAGTACCCACAATCTATGTTTTGAGCAGAAACATGAAAAATATCAGAATTTTTATTGAAAAAAAAAACATCATATTTTGGTGGTAAAATTTTACCAATTATTTGAATAGGCATGTTTTCATAATGTAAGATTTGGAAACCAGGAATTTTCTTATATGAGAAGGAGTTAAAATGGAAATTTCAAGTAACTTTGCCATTTTAAGTTGATCCTCTTTACAAAGTAAGTGGAAATTATTTTGCTACCATTTTTAAATGGAAGAAAACTAGCTGAAAGCACTTTTCTTCAGTATTTCAATGCTTTACAAAATGGGGACTACTTTTAAAGAAAAAAAATTAGTGGCATATTTTTTTTTTTTTTTAATTTTTCCTATGAAAATGCTATCATAAGCTGCAGGTTAATGTCAACACCCTTGCAGATATACTCTCTCTCTCTATAAATGCCCATTTTTCAGATTTCTGTATTTTTTTTTTCATAAATATGACATATGAATATTTAGCCTAATCTGTGTCCTTAGTCCTGCTGAATAAATTGATTTAGCCACACTCACTTCAGATTTTCAACCAATCAGATTACTTGATGTAATTTATTCCTACAAATTCACGAACTGAATGTCAAACAGTGTTGATACTGAACAAATGGCTTCTTCTGCAGGCATCTGATCTGTATCTACACTGTTTGCAAAAGGTAATGCATAATCTGATTCAGCAGGAAAAGGGATAAATACGTCATAAAACAGTCAGGATTTTCTGCCTTGCTTGATAACAAGACAGATACACTATTGTAGTGGTTTAAATCAGAAAATGGGAGCTGTCCTTAAACCATGTTAAGCCCAAAGTGTTATAATGATCAGTTTGATAAAGAGGTTAAGGTTTATTTGTATCTGAAAAATCAGACTACTCCGTTTTGCAGCATATTCTGCCGATATTTAACTGATTGACCTTTTTTAGCTCACCAGAGCCGAAGGCTCCGGGGGAGCTTATAGGATAGGCAGTTGTCCGTCGTCGTCGTCTGTCCTATGACGTCAACATTTTCAAAGGACATCTCCTCTGACGCCACTGGGCCGATTGGGCCCAAATTTTATCTGTAGCATCCTTGGGCTGGGGGATTGAAAGTTTGTGTTTTTTATGAAAATCGGCTCATTAGTTTGGTTGCTATGGCAACTTGTAGTTTCCATAGACTTATAATGCGGAAAATAGAAAAATGGCATTTACTGCCAAGCCTCTGCAGATATTTTGACAAAACTTGCATAGAAATGTTCCATAGGTAATCTTCTATCTGCCGTATGATTTTAGGCCTTCTGTTCATTTTTATTGGTTGTCATGGAAACCAAAATGCAAAAAATAGAAAAAAAATACTTTAAAAATCATCTCCTCAGAAACCATATGCTCTAGGAGGCTGAGACTTTATGAAAATATTCACCATATTTGCCTTTACAGGTTTTGTGTTTTTTATGAAATTTGGCCTTTTAGTTTTGTTGCTATGGCAACTTAGAGTTTCCATTGACTTATAATGGGGAAAACGGAAAAATGGCATGTACTGCCAAGTCGTTGCAGATATTTTGACTAAACTTACATAGACATGTTCCTTGAGTAAACTTCTCTCAGCCATATGCTTTTATGTCAACCTGGGGGTCCCCTAGGTTGTGCCGGGGCCATGCCCCGCCCCCTCCACTTCATAAAATGCCTTATATCTCAGAAACCTTACAGATCCCAACCCCTAAACCATATATATTCTTGTTCCTTATGATAAGATGCATTAAGTGGCTCCAACCTGGGGGTCCCCCGGGGTGTGCCGGGGACATGCCCTGCCCCCTCTACTTCATAAAATGCCATTTATCTCAGAAACCACCCAGATCCCCACCCCTAAACTATATATATTCTTGTTCCTTATGCTAAGATGCATTAAGTGACACAAACCTGGGGGTCCCCCGGGATGTGCCGGGGACATGCCCCACCCCCTCCACTTCATAAAATGCCATTTATCTCAGAAACCATTGAGATCCCCACCCCTAAACCATATATACTTTCGTTCCTTATGATAAGATGGACTCAGTGACACCAACCTGGGGGTGCCCCGGGATGTGCCGGGGCCATGCCCCACCCCCTCCACTTCATAAAAGGCCCAATATCCCAGTAACCTTACAGATTCCCACCCCTAAACCATATATATTCTCGTTCCTTATGATAAGTCGCATTCAGTGACACCAACTTGTGGGTCCCCCAGGATGTGCGGGGGCCATGCCCAACTCCCTCCACTTCATAAAAGGCTAAATATTCCAGAAACCTTTCAGATCCCCAACCCAAAACCATATATATTCTTTTTCCTTATGATAAGACACATTCAGTGACACCAACCTAGGGGTCACCCAGGGTGTGCCCAGGCCACATTCCACCCCTCGACTTCACAAAAGACCATATATCTGAGAAACTGTTCAGAGCCCACCCCTAAACCATATATATTCTTGTTCCTTTCTGATTCTGATTCCTTATGATAAGATGCAAACAGTGACACCAGCATGGGGGTCCCCGGCCCGGGGTGCCACGGGCCATGCCCCACCCCTTTACTTCATTAAAATCCATATATCTCAGAAACCATTCAAATCCCCATCCTATATTCGCATATATTCTTGTTCATTGTTATTAGACACATTCAGTCAACCCTCTCTTGGGGGGTCAGCAGGGGCCATTTCTCTCCCTTCCACTTCATAAAAGGGCCTCATATCTCAGAAACAGTTCAGATCCCCACCATTTAACCATATATATTCTTGATCTTTATGATAAGACATATTCAGTGACAACAATCTTTGGCTTTTCTGGGATCTGCCATGCCCGAATCCCTCCATTGCTTAAAAGGCCTTACGTCTCAGGAACCATACATATCCCCACCGCTAAACCTTTATATGTCTCTGTTCCTTTTTATAAGACACATTTATTGACACCAATCAGGGCTCCATTGTGCAGTGCCCACCTGAGCTCTGGTTTATGAAATTTGGCTCTTTGGTTTGTTTGCTATGGCAAGTTAAGAGTTTCCAATGACTTATAATGGGGAAAATTGAAAAATGACATTAATACCTCTCAAGATATTTTGTCAAACTTTCATAGAAATGTTCCTTAAATACTGTTCTTTTTGGCCTATTGCCACAGATGGGAAATTGTCATTTGTCATCTGTTGTCTTCAAGTGACACCAGACCTCTGAAGCCACTAGTCTGATTGGGTCGAAATTTTATCTGTAGCAGCCTTGGGAGCAGGGCTTCCATGGTTAATTAAAATACATTGCTGCCAGTGGGCAGTGGCCCCCTGAGCTCTGGTGAGCATAGTGGCCCATGGGCCTCTTGTTTAACATTGCCTTTAATATTTAGCTTAACACCAGTTATACTTAGTAAAGATGTACTGTTAAAGTATCAAGCCAAATGTTTTGGCAGATGACTCTCAATTGTGTTCTTATTTTTCAGAGAAAGTCATGAAATATTTGCTCATGAAATGTCAAGTCTGGCCCAGAAGTAACAAGACTTTTTTCATGCTAAACTCAGTTGAGCATGAAATTTATCCTGCACATAAATCTTAAAATGCCAACATCTGTTGGCATTTTAAAATTTATGATCAGGAGAAATGACACTCTGTGCTGCTTCTGAGTAGAAAAAGTGCTTCATCTGTTAGTATTTTAATAATTGTGAGCATGCTCAAGTAAGTTGAGCATGCTCAAGTAAGTTGAGCATGAAAGTTTTTTAAAACATAGGAGCCTGATTTTCTTAAAAAAAAATAAGGAAAAAATAAGACTTGTTTGCTGTTCTGTTTTCCTTGATGCTTTTACAGTTAAGACAGAACGATTTTAGTTACATACATTAACCCTTCAACTGTTAATCATGACTAGCAGACGCCATTTTCAAAGTGTTTTTTTCTTTGATTTCAGTAAAAAATAAGGTCTGACATCACACGTGAATCGTCTGCCAAGCAGACAATTCACATGTGATTTCAAGCCTTATATGCTATGAAAAGAATTTTCAAACATCAACCTCCAGTTGTTCAATGCCTCGTTAGCTCATAAGTGTTTAGATTGTTAACTGTTCTAGTTAACTGTTCTAGCAAGAACAGAATCTAAAATTTTTGGTATTTTTGCTGAAAAACTGTGAGCAGCTTTTGCATATGCAAAAGCTACTCACATTTTTTCAGCAAAAATATCAGTATATTTGCCATATTAAGTGATAAAAGTTTTTAACAATTTGTTAACTAACAACGACGTTAGTTTTGAACAACTGGCCCCAGATTGTTGTCTGCTCCAGGAACTTATGTAAAAGTTGCAGGGTTAAGAAACTAGCCTAGTGGAAAAGAAGCAGTATTAACAAAGAGATTCAGCAGGCTAACAAGTCTGTAAGTCTGTGTAATCAAGGCCAATGTAACCCCCCTGTATATAGATAAAGTGGGGATTACAGAAGTACACATTATTTTCCTAATTTCTTTGCTCAAATGCATAGATTGTGGGTGCTGGTTAGAACCACCTTGTTGAGGCATTTCTAATGAGCACCAACATCTATGCTTGGACTGGAAATAAGAAAAATTCACAAATATTCATCTGGACGGTGCTAGATCAGTAGATGTTAAAGAAGCCATTTTAGCACACAGTTCTGTCTTCGTAATGTGATTTTCATATATGATTATGTTCCCGAGATGTCTTGCTGGTATTTGTTTATGAAAATATAACCAACTTACCAAATGATCTAGAGACAATATAAAACCACTATAAGCAACTGTGGACAGGACTGTCCAGATTCAGTGATGGAAGAGTCAAATTCAGAGTTGAATTCTACTTTATATAGAGAAACTGGGGTTCGCAAAGCATGCAGTTTCCTTCTTTGCAACCCATAAGATCGTGGGTCTTTTTTAAAGTTATTTCTATGAATAGGTTCTAATGAGCATTCACAATGTTTTATGAGAGCATAATTAAACCTTGTCCTGCTGGATAAATTTATAAATTAATTTTGCTACACCCATTTCTGACTATCCACCAATCAGGTAACTTGATATAATGTATTCATTTGAATTGCAAACTGAATAAAAACATTGTAGATCCTGATCAGATGGCTTCTTCAGAGGCTGTTATCTTGTTGAACCACAATAATCCCGTACCTTTGCAAATAGTGTAGATCCAGATCAGATCTGATCAGGATCTATATTGTTCGTCATTCAGTTTGCGAATTTGAATGGAAACATTATATCATGTAATCTGAATGGCTGATAGTCAAGATGGGTATAGCTAAATAAATTATTCAGCATTATAGGGTTAAAGGTGCATTATTGAGCTATCGGTAAAAAATGCTTCCAAAAATAAAATACATAAAGCTGGTATTTTTCTTTAAAACAATACAAAGGAATGCATTTTATGCAAAAATGCTAACAATTATGATGACAGGTAAACGAGTTTGAGAGGGATTCCCTAACTAGGTTTCGAACACTAGTTAGATCTATTTTTAGTTCGCGACAAAAATAGAATTCCCATATATGACGTTATGCGACGTTCATTTTTGGCCTTGTTTGCTTAGGCCATGCCTGAATCGGAAAAAAATATGACAGTGAATACCATGCCATAAGTAACGACACTCAGAGACGATACTGTCGCCATGCATGTGTAAAGTGACAGATTTATTTTTAGAACAGAAATTCCGAACACATGTTCAGAGCGAAGGGTAAACACGAATTAAAACGACCATTTTCACAAAGTTCTGAAGTTGTATTTGGCTCTAAAAGTGTACACATGACAAAGGAGTATGAATTGAAGATAAAAACCAGAAAAAAAAATTGAGACCCGGTAGCTCAATAATGCACCTTTAAGACAAATTTCATTAATTTTTGTCTGAAAAATGACACTGCTGCCATGCCATTATGTTAACTGCAAAAGCAATGTGAAATCAGCAAAGAACGTTATAGGTTGGTTTCAGTGTTATTGCCTAGTATATCCTATGTTAACAGATAAAGCAAGAATTTATGAAATGAAAAGATTTTATTTTATCTTTCAGTTGTCTGTGCCATTTTCATATGCATCATGTTTTTTTTTTTTTTTCTGATTTCCATGATGAAGCTGATAATAAGAAAAAGATTATAATAGAATTATTAACAGTCTACCCTCTTTATACCGACATTCTTTATAACAGCAAAACTCCTTATAATGGCATTTTGAATGGAATGACTACTAAGCTAAAGGCTTAACCTCAGTTCCAACCGATGTGGCTTTCCCTCGGGTTGGAAATGCATAAATCGAGTCCTCAGCATGAACACGGGGGTAATACCATTTTCTATACCTGTGTTGTCGACCGAGCCGGTACTGTGTAAAGCTGCTGTCGACCGAGAAATACGGTTGTCGACCGAGCAGTACGAATGTCGACAGAGGAGGGTAGTCGATAAATTCGCTGTAAATGTGTTATTTTTGTGTATGTCTGTCCATTTTTGTGGTGTCAAATCGCTCGTGAAATAGTTTGCTGTGGTTTCAAGTGTTTTGGAAGTCTGACTAATAGCCTGTTTTGACGCTGAGCGGAATTAAACGGGAAAATATATAAAATAAGTACTTCCGGGGAAATGCGTGGCTCTTATTCAGTGTCATGGAATATCGAGGACGAAATGATGCAGATACATCATTAACATACGCGATAACCTTTTATTTGTGTGTCAACATGTCTTTATATGCATCTGTGGAACTGTTTATAGTTTCATCGATACGGCTGTCGATGAAGTGAAAGTTTGCGGGGTCCAGTTGTCGACGTTACTGGGTACGGATGTCGATGATTCAACGAGAGTGTAAGGGACAGATTTACTGGAAATTAACCCCAGTTAAACAATAAAATACTTTTGCTTTCTTCGTCAGGCTTTGTTTGAAATGACTGATTGATAATAAACTATCGTTGCTTTGTTTTGTTTGTTTGATTTGAGGTTTAACGTTCCCGTCAACACTGTAAAGGTCATTTTGGAGACGTTTCTTCCAATTTTGTGGGCGAAAACCTGAGTACCCGGAGAAAAACCACCTGACCTTCCTTTGCAGAATTTGGCATCTCACCTGTGACCCAAGCGAGGCTCGAACCACAGCGGTGAGGGACCTAATGATCAAGAGTCTGCGCTCTTAACCACTAGGCCACGGAGGCCCGTCACTGATGAGATTGGTCATTAGGTTTTTAGCTCACCATAGCCGCAAGCTCAGCAAGTGAGTATACTCATGCCCCGGCATCCGTCGTCGTCCGTTCACATTCTGCAAACATCTCATCCATAATTAAAACACGCCTATGTGATATTGACCCCCGTAAACCCCACTTTTATATAGTAAAACTGGGGCCCAAGTTTACAGGCGTATATATTATTTTTCTAATTTCAGCAAAAACAGATTGTGGGTATTCATTAGAACCGCCTCATCGAGGCTATTCTAACGAGTGCCCTCAATCTATGTTTAGAACAGAAACGAGCAAAATTCAGTGCGAAAATGTTCATATTGAGAGAAGTGTTTATGGGGCGCCGTTTTACTATTTATAACGTATTTATGGATATCCATAATTATTTATGGATATCCATAATTCGAATTATGGATATCCATAAATCGGTGTGAATTAATGATATACATAAATTGAATAATGGATATCAATTATTCGATTTATTGATATCCATACATCGAATTATGGATATCCATTATTCGGCTGATTTATGGATATCCATAAATCAAATTATGGATATCCATAAATCGAATTATGGATATCCATTAATCGTTTTATGGATATCATTAATTTAGATCGAAATATGGATATCCATTAATCGAATTATGGATATCCTTAATTCTAATTATGGATATCCATTATTCGGCTGATTTATGGATATCCATAAATCGAATTATGGATATCCATAATTCTCCTCTGCAAATAAACCTAATGAATAATGACTGCTCCCTTTGCAAAAAAAAAAAAATCGACTATTCGCGTCAGATTTCTGATTTAGGTGTGTAATAAAAGCCGGGATGGAGGATGAGGTAATGTCGGGTAGGCTAAGTGGTGGCCTATGGTGTGGGAGAGATATGTTTTGTTTGATTTGAGGTTTAACGTCCCCTTCAATGTTATTTAGGGCATTATGGAGACGTTACTTCCAATTATTTTGATCATTAAGCCTTAATTGAGATTAAATGACATCTCAATCCCACCGGCTTCGGTAGCTCAGTCGGATGCGCGTCCAACTGGTGATCAGGAGGAAGCGGGTTCGATACCTGCCGAGGTCGGCAACATTCTTTCGTGGAGATTGATCATGACATATTTTCTACAGTCATTCTCTCCCTTCCGCTGATTCAAGCAGGGCAGTTGTCAGTTTCTGGCGAAAGGATGTGCACTGTACTGGTTAACTGCTTACGTATAAGCCTGCCCAGGAAAAGTGTAGATAGGTAAACTGACCGGCTCAAAAATGACCTAAATTATTGTTGACTATCCCGTTAAATTCAAATACAAACAAACAAACAAACATCTCAATCCCTGTCGCCCATTGGACAGATTTAGACCTTCTAAACGATTTACCAGTACTCTCAGCTCATGCAGCCAAATCTATTTCTCCAAGCCCCAATCGGCGGGGGCCAGGAGATCTATCTGAATCTGCTTGGTACTCCATACATCTAAAGTAGAGTATTTGTTTGTTTGATTTGAGGTTTAACGTCCCCGTCAACTCTGTAAAGGTCATTTTGGAGACGTTGCTTCCAATTTTGTGGGACTTTTACCCGACCTTGAGATGAAGTGACATCTCAAGCCCTGCTGCCCAAATGAACCAATAGGGTTTGCCTGGGCAGGCTTAGATCCTCTAAGCGGTTTACCAGTACTCGTGTGCGCGTCGGTTTCAGCTCTGCGTGGAAGCATCATGCAGCCCATTTATTTCTTCAAGCCCCGATGGGCAGGGGCCGTCAAATAGAGTGTTATATGGATATATGTTAATACTATATATAACGACCGTGTGTATTTTTCTCCAGAAAGCATGCGCGGATTGCCTGTTTGGATCATTATAATCTTTCGTCCGATTAGGTGCGCAGTCCTCATAGAGGTGATTCCAAAGGGACCGGATGCGTTGACCGGAATTTCCAGATATTACGGCTGGTTCCGATATTTAACTGCACACATGGCGGGCGTTCAGCGTATGCCGCCCGTTGCTTTGGAAGCCTTACGGGCTGAAAAGGCTACACGGCAGATAGGTCCCTTTGACCGGCCATCATCTTCCAGCGATGATGAAGGCCTTGAAGATTTTGAAGATTTTTACAATAAACAATCACGTGTTTTAGGGAGAAATCATTAAACCAAAAGCTTTGGCGGTGATTTATGGATATCCATAATTCGAATTATGGATATCCATAAATCGATCTGAATTATGGATATCCATAAATCGAATTATGGATATCCATTATTCTGCTTATTTATGGATATCCATAAATCGAATTATGGATATCCATAATTCGATTTATGGATATCTATAAATACGGATTAAATAGTAAAACGGTGCCCCATACGTGTTTTCGTAATGTCTGAAAACCGATTGACCAATCAAAGCCAACATGTTTTGAACCTCTTTGGGCAGGGGGAACGCTAGTTTGTTCACGACATCTGCGTCACATGACCAAGATGGCTACCACACCCATATATGGATAAACCATTTAAAAGCTTCTCTATATAGGACCAGTCAAGAAACTTTGTATGTAACAGATAGGACTCCAGTACATCATAATTTGTTAAAATGATGATCTTAGGATTACCCCGAACTTATCTCCAGACACGGTCAAATTTTACAACCTGTCCTTTTCTATAGGAAAAATTAAAATAATTATTTTTTCAGAAACTATTACAGCCAGCGAAAGTTGGTAGGCAACTAATTGAGATTCTTCACATGTGTGTGGATTTGGTGAGTGAGTGAGTGTTTTGGGTTTTTCGTCCCACCAACAACTAAGGTCATAATGGAGACGGCACCTCGGTTTAAAGACTCATCCGAATGTCCGGAGAAGCCAGGGATCGATCCTGCGACCCCTAGTTTACAAGGCGAGTAGCGTAACCACTACACCACGGAGGCTTCTGTGTGGATTTGGTACCGATTCCACACATGTGTGAAGTATTGGTATCAAATACACTCTTGTGTGAGAAATTGGTACCAATTCTTCTCATGTGTGAGGAATCGGTACCAGTTCTTTACATGTAAGACAGGTGTAAGTGTAACTGGTACAAATTCTCTACACCCCATAAACATTTCTTTACACGTCAGACATTGTCAACGAAATCTTCACATGTGTGAGGAATTGATACCAATTCTTCACACCCTATAAAAAGTCGCACTAGTTTTTCACAGGTGTGACGAATACTTACCAATATACGTCAGAAAATTCAGACATCAAAATTTTTCGAAATTGACCATATGTAAATTTGGGTGTGAAATTTACGAATTGAGAAATTTACGGTTCAACAAAGCCATCCCTAGACATATTGGAAGTGTTGGTGGTGACAGTGACACAGGTGTGTGGCAAGGTATAATGTCTTCTTCTTCTTCTTCTTCTTCTTCTTCTTCTTTTTCTTCTTCTTCTTCTTCTTCTTCTTCTTCTCTATTAAATCATATTATGCCGATTACTAAATTTCGTTTAAATATACACGTGTAGCTTTTTAAAAAATCTTAGAAAGCCTTCCGTAGACAAGTTATAGGATACAGCGGTCTTGAACAGTTCTGCGTTGTGTTATATAGGGTCGGACACTGGCTGCAAAACTGCATCTGGTGAGGAAATCACGACGACCATACTGACATTGACCACCCGTCAGAAGAAGCCTCCGTGGTGCAGTGGTTACGCTACTCGCCTTGTCAACCAGGGGTCGCAGGATCGATCCCGGGCTTTTCCAGACTTTCGGATGAGTCCTTAAAACCGAGGTCCCGTCTCCGTATGACCTTAGCTGTTGGCGGGACGTAAAACTCAAACACTCACTCACCACCCGTCAGCATTTGTATACCCACAATTCCAAACAACTTATTAGAAACCATATTACCGCTGATAGGTGATTTTTGTTTCAAATACAGCTAAGCGCGGGACATGTCAAGACATTGCCCAGTGAATCCCCGTTAGGAATGACAAAAAGTCTGTTCTAATATCAACATAGACAACTGATAAACTATCTTAACATGTCGGTACAGTTATGTGGTTATGTTTGTTTGTTTGAGGGAGGTTTAACGTTCCCGTCAACACTATTTGGGTCATTTTGGAGACGCTGCTTTCAATATTGTGGGACTTTTACCCGACATTGAGATAAAATGTCATTATATGCACGGACGGTCCAACTCGCACCACTTTGCCTGGGCAGGCTAAGACCCACTAAGCGGTTTACCACTGCTCATGTACGGTCGACTTCTGCTCAGCGTTAACCATTTAAACCTCCTTTACTTAAATATGCACTTGCGCACACATAACAAACGCAAAATCAAAGCACTAAGAGTACTGGTGGGTCTATTGTTGCTGACTATAGGTCGGAAAAAGTCCTGGACTGTGATTTAAACTGCTTAGTTTACCCTTGAAATCCGATTTTTAAGTATATAGTGTAGATCTTGATCAGACGCCGCATTCTGTGGCGTCTGGTCTGGGTCTTCACTGTTTGCCAAGCCCAACCTATTATTCCAAGATAACCCTCTTACACAACACTCTGACCTCAGTCACTGCGGCTGTTTTCTATAAAAAAAAGTAATTCGGACAAGTCTGTGATAGTCACGTGGACTGAAGAGCTTTTCTGCTTAGGAATTCTGGGTAGTCGGAAAAGGAGCTCATCACGAAAACACGCCTCTATAATTTTGACCCCCTTGAACCCCACTTTTATATAGTGAAACTTGGGTTTACAGGGGTAAACCTTATTTTTCATATTTCTGCCCATATACATAGATTCTTGGCACTTGTTAGAACCGCGCGTTCACACAATCTATTTTTGAGAAGAAATTTTCATTTTTGGGTCGATTGTTTATCAATCGACCCAAAGGTATAAAGGACAAAAACTCTATTAGTGCTGGAGTCCACGTGACTATCACTGATCAACGCAGATTGCACGACCCGCAGAAAAAGCGACCGACTGAAGTCGGTTGATTTTCTAAGAGTGCCCTAAAATCACTGTGTCATTCTGTCAGTCTGTCTGTCCGTCCGTAACCCGTTTGTGAAAACTGGTGATAGTGACTTAGCCGATTGGAATATTTAAATATTTTTTGGCATACTGATCTAACCAATGAACTAGCCAAATATTACATTCCATTTAGTATAGCCTCGCCGAGGCGAAAAATGTGAAAATTTTCGAACTGCTTCTCCTCGGAAACCGTTGGGCCGATTGAAGTCAAATTTCATATGGAGCCTCTATGGGATGGGTAAAACCAAAATTTGCTCATGGGGTCCAGGTCACATGACCAAAATGACCGCTAAGCCATATATGGTAAAAACCCTTCAAAAATAGTCTTCTCCAGAACCACTGGGCAGATTTTCATGAAACTTGATAAAGAGCATCTGGGAGTGTAGGCCCATCATAAAGTGCTAAAATGGTGACCCTGGGTTGACCTTGACATTCTTTATGCCTAGTTATTTATAGAATTTTATCGCAGTGAGGTCAGCGTGTTTACGTGAAAAGGTTAACTGTAAAATCTGGGCTGGAATCATGGGTAGTGCTAGGCAAACAGTGTAGACCCAGATCAGACACCGCAGAACGCGGCGTCTGATCAGGGTCTTCACTGTTTGCTTAGAGTATAGGAATTTAAGGGTCAGGCGCCGAAAAACGCAGCGTCTGATCATGGTCTACACGGTTTGCTTTCAGTAAAGGAGTTTAAGGGTTAAACGAAACAGTCCACGCTCAGGCCCATTTTTTTCTAACTTCACCCTGAGACAATCGACCCACCAGTACTCTCAATGCTTTAATTGTTTTTAGGGTAAAATTTTCAATTTATTTTAATAGGCATGTTTTCGTAAAGTCTGCTGATCAACCCTTCTGTTTGTCATATATTCGTCTCTGCACATGCGCTTGAAGTTCTTAGCTCAAAACCTAAACAACGGGCCTCCGTGGCCTAGTGGTTAAGAGCGCTGACTCTTGATCATTAGGTCTCTCACCGCTGTGGCTCGAGCCTCGCTCGGGTAACATGTGAGACGCCAAGTTCTGCAACGGAAGGTCAGGTGGTTTTTCTCCGGGTACTCCGGTTTTCGCCAACCTCTGAATAACGATCGGCTCGATAGGAGTGAAATAATCTTGAAAGGGCCGTAAAACAAAAAAAAAAACAAAAAAAACCTAAACATGAATGTTAATATTGACGTAGTCAATATTCAGTTTCGTTATGGCCCTTTCAAACAAATTTGAAATGTTTAAGCGTTTAAACTTCAAGCGCCTGTGATCCTTCCGACATTATTCTTCGAGAGACGCCCCCGCCCATAGGGGCTTGAAGAAATATATGGGCTGCATGATGCTTCCACGCAGAGCTGAATCTGGCCCGCACACTAGTACTGGTAAACCGCTTAGAGGATCTAAGCCTGTCCAGGAACAGCGGTGCGAGGCGGACCGTCCATGCTAATAAACCCTATTGGTTTCATTGGGCGACAGGGCTTGAGATGTCATTTCATCTCAAGTGTCGGGTAAAAGTCCCAAGAAATTGGGAGCAACGTCTCCAAAATGACCTTTACAGTGTTGACGGGGACGTTAAACCTCAATTCAAACAAACAATATTCTTCGAGAGCATTTGCACAGGTTTACAAGATTTTTTGGCAGTTTAATTTCAATCTGATTTGGCATTTACATGTTCAAGTGTTTACATCTTATATCAGTGACCAGCCTTGTAGCCTGTTATGTAAACTAAATATGGGAGAGTTAAGGATGGAGCTATTCTTGGTGATTGTTGCGACTTTAAGACACCAGTTCGCACAAAACATACATTTATCTTCAAGGTTCCTAGTGAAATCTGCCTTATAGTGCAGATTTCAGTAATAATCATAGAATAAATCATGTATTTTAACAGCAGTACATGAAATGTAGTTTTTATATTTCGTCGACAGTCGTATCAATCAGACTAGGATACCATCGACGGTCGTATTTCTAATAATCGACATCCGTATCCCGACATTTTTCAAAGGTCAAGAAAAACTCCTAGAGTGCATGAATTATGTCAAACCCACGTCGTTGTCGAAGCGTAAATGGTAGATAAAATATATATGGTGTTTTATTTGCTTTCCTACTTTTCATAAAGCATTAGATTAATGAAATTCTGTGAAAACAGATTTTTTTCGAAAGACCCGGTATTTTATAGTGTTTTTCAGACCCACGACTCTCTATAAGTGAACAGACAATTAACAGCTTTACTCTTTAAAACACCGACATCGTTTGTAAATGTTTAAACTAACGTTTTCGCCTCTCCAAGTGCATCAAAATCGAAGACCCTCCTCTATCGACATCCGTACTGCTCGGTCGAAAGCCGTATTTCTCGGTCGACAGCAGCTTTACACAGTACCGGCTCGGTCGACAACACAGGTATAGAAAATGGTATTACCCCCGTGATGAAAGGGTCTTTTAATCTAATACTCCAAGAAACAAATATTATAGACATTTATTAGAATCGCCTGGGTGAGGCGATTCTAACAAATGTCTATAACATTTGTTTCTTGGAGTAATAATGGGGAAAAGGCCGTTTATTATCTAACATATTCCTAACTGGTATTCTTTATAAACAACAAGTTCTTTATAACGACACAATAATAGGGAACAAATACTGTGGTCATAACGAGTGTCCTCTGTAATAAGCTAATAATAGGATATGTCTGTTCACGATGAAGAATGTGAATACATACATGCATGTTTAATGGTAATTAATAAAAGACAGATAGATTAATTGAACTAGCCAGTGGTGAACTACCAGATTGTTTAATGAAGTACATGATATTTTTAGGTGAGCTTTTGTGATCGGTCTTTGTCCGTCGTCCGTGTGTGCGTGCGTCCGTCCGTCGTCAAATTTTGCGTTATACGACTTCTTCTCCAAAACTGCTGGACAGATTTTGAAATAATTTTACAGGAATGTTCCTTGGTTGACCCTCTACCAAAATTGCTCAAACCGTTCTGCTAGAATGAACAAGATGGCCACCAGAGCTAAAAATAGAAAAAAACCTTTAAACGACTTCTCCTCCTTAACCAGTGCATGAACGAATTCTTCTCCTTAACCAGTGTATGGATTTCATAATAATTTTGCAGGAATGTTCCTTGGGTGACCCTCTACCAAAATTGCTTAAATTGTTCTGCTTGGGTGAACAAGATGGCCGCCAGAGCTAAAAATAGAAAAACCTTTAAACGACTTCTCCTCCTTAACCAGTGCATGGATTTTGCAATAATTTCACAGGAAGGTTCCTTGGGTGACTCTCTACCAAAATCACCCAAACCGTTCTGCTCAGATGAACAAAATGGCCGTCACAGCTAAAAATAGAAAAACTTTTAAACAACTTCTTCTCCTTAAACAGTGGATGGATTTCAAAATAAAATCACAGGAATTTTCCTTGGGTGACCCTATACCAAAAATGCTCAAATCGTGCCGCTCGGGTTAAAAAGATGGCGGCCAGAGCTAAAAATAGAAAAAGCTTTAAACGACTTCTTCTTAACGAGTGGATGGATTTCAAAAATATTTCACAGGAATGTTCCTTGGGTGACCCTTTACCAAAAATGCTCAAATCGTGCCACTCGGATTAACAAGATGGCCGGCAGAGCTAAAAATAGAAAAAGCTTTAAAGGACTTCTCCTCCTTAACCAGTGCATGGAGTTTGAAATAATTTCACAAGAAAGTTCCTTGGGTGACCCTCTACCAAAATTGCTCAAACCTTTCCGCTTCGATGAACAAGATGGCCACCAGAGCTAAAAATAGAAAAAAACTTTTAACCGACTTCTTCTCCTTAACCAGTGAATGGATTTCAAAATAATTTCACAGGAATGTTCCTTGGGTGACACTCTACCAAAATTGCTCAGACCGTTAATTATGCTCGGATGAACAAGATGGCCACCACAGCTAAAAATAGAAAAACCTTTAAATGACTTCTCCTTAACCAGTGGATGGGTTTCAAAATAATTTTACAGGAATGTTCCTTGGGTGACCCTCAACCAAAATTGCTCAAATGTCCCGCTGGGATGAACAAGATGGCAACCAGAGCTAAAAATAGAAAAATCTTTAAAAGTCTTCTCTTCCTTAACTATTGGATATATTTCGAAATAACTGCACAAGAATGATCCTTGATGGGCCCTCTACCAAAATTGCTCAAACTGCTCTGCTGGGATGAACAAGATGGTGACGAGGGCTAAAAATAGAAATAAACTTTAAACAACTTCTGGCCCTTTACCAGGGGATGGATTTCGATATAATTTCACAGGAATGTTTCATGGGTGACCCTCTATTAAAATTGTTCAAACAATTCTGCTGGGATGAAAAAGGTGGCAGCTAGAGCTAATAATAGAAAAACTTTTAAAAAACTTCCGCTTAACCAGTGGATGGATTTCAAATTAATTCCATTACGATAACACACCCGTGTGACATGGTGCATTTTTCATATCTCCAAAATGGCAACTTTTCTGATGAAAATCCATGATATTTTTCTTATCAATGCTCAAAACATAGGTTGGTGTTCAATGGAACTGCCTCATTGAGGCAGTTCTAATGAGTACCCACAACCTATGTCTTGGAGTAGAAATAAGAAAAAATAATGTATACCCCCATAAACCCAAGTTTTCTCTATATTGAGTGGGATTTAGGGGTCTTCATTTCACGGACTTGTTCACGTGATGTCACAGGAATGTTCCTTGGGTGACCCTCTTCCAAAATTGCTCAACCCGTTGTGCTTGGATGAACAAGATGGCTAAAATTATAAAAACCTCCTTGTGTCAACCAAAATTGCTCAAACCCTCTACTCTACCATATATTACCTTCAATTTCATTTGTACAATATGGATCAG
The DNA here is from genome assembly GCA_963580285.1 of Lucinisca nassula. Lineage (NCBI taxonomy): Eukaryota > Metazoa > Mollusca > Bivalvia > Lucinida > Lucinidae > Lucinisca > Lucinisca nassula. The sequence goes on from OY757011.1 coordinate 31,782,276, forward strand.
GTGAGCAATCCAGGGCCATCATGGCCCTCTTGTTTTTTTACAAATAAGTATATTCGATTTATACCTTTTCTGTCTTTCAATCATACAACTATACATATACAATTAAATGCAAAAAGTATTCATTCAGTTTAAGTTAGTTTAGTTTATACTAATTTGTTTTAGTTTGATTGCAATGAAAGCTCCAAGCTTATTGAATCGCTCTGGAGCACTCATTCCGGATGTTACCATGCGCCAGAGAGAGAGGCAGTGACATTTACACCATTGCTACCCATTTACACCTGGGTGGAGTGAGGCATTGTCATAACATGTCTTGCCCAAGGACACACCTCGCCTCTGGTGGCCGTATTCGAACCCACAACCTTTCGATCATAAGTTGAACGCCACACCACTGAGCTATCGAGGCTGACAATCAAGATTAATTGATCAGTTGAATTCAGCAGAAAACAACTATGTGTTCGCTCTCTCTCTCTGTCTGTCTCTCTAACAGACAAAAACTTCTAAAACATTTTTTTGTGTAAAACTGAAGTTAAAAAGAATTAAGCTAAATGTATATTATCAGTAATGTTTTAATCTGAATTATGCAGAGGGTAAACGCCGAGTTACATTTCGAGATCCTAGTAAGTATTCAATGTTGAGAGATGAGAATTTTTTTGCTGAAAAATAAATGTTTGAAGATGGATGGATACTGAATGGATACACCTGATAAAAAAAAAGGGAGACAACTTTTAGGAACAGGAATTTGCTTCCCCACTATTTCAAGTCTTTCTCTATAGAGGGCTAGTCTTAAAGAAAAGAATTTGCCCCCACAGGAGGGCTACTCTTAAAGAAAAGAATTTGCCCCCACAGGAGAGCTACTCTTAAAGAAAAGAATTTGCCCCCACAGGAGGGCTACTCTTAAAGAAAAGAATTTGCCCCCCCCCCCATACACAGGAGGGCTACTCTTAAAAAAAAGAATTAGCCCCCACAGGAGGGCTACTCTTAAATAAAAGAATTTGCTCCCACGGGAGGGCTATTGTTAAAGAAAAGAATTTGCCCCCACAGGAGGGCTACTCTTAAAAGAATTTGCTCCCACAGGAGGGCTACTCTTAAAGAAAAGAATTCGCTCCCATAGGGAGCAAATTCTTTCCTTTAAGAGTAGCCCTCTGTTGGAAAATGGCTAATACTTCTTGCATATCAGATAGATAGACAGCGTATGTGTATCCATTCACCATATTGCTGGAACTGAGATATAGTGTGTTCAGTTTACTGACAGTGGTTTGAGAGAATTTGAATTTAATCTGTGTCAGCATTAATGCTTCAGAATGATGCTTTTGTTAATTAATGTTTGTTAGCATTGGGTGTAAATCAAGGAGTTGTTTGTTATGATGTACAAGTATATGCTTTTGTTAACCATTTAAAGCTTAATTATTGTTACCTTCTTGCATGTTTTGAGCTTGATTTACAGACATTTCATCATCATCATCATCATCATCATCATCATCATCATCATCATTATCATCATCAACATCATCATCATCATCATCAACAGGAAAACAGTATACCATCTCCCCCACAAAGTTTGTGGGGTTATAATTATCCTTTAATAATTGTGAACTATGAATTTCTCAGGGATGCAAGAACAGGTTTGAATCAGTAATGGTATTCTAGTCATCAGTGTTTGAGTCATCAAAGTTTAACCAAAGTTTGACTGCTGTAGCAGTGGTCCCTTTGTTTCCTTGAACAGAAGCAGACAGATAAAATTTTACGGCCAGTCAACACTATTTAGGTCATATTGAGTCGGTCAGCTCACCTAATAACACTTCCTGGGCAGGCTAATACATAAGCGGTTAACCAGGTCAGTGTGGATTCTATGGCCAGAAACTGACAGCTGCACTTCTTAAATCAGTGGAAGAGAGAGAATGATCATAGAAAAGTTTTCATGATCAATCTACATGAAAGACTGTTGCCACCCTCAGCACAAGTCAGCAGGTATCGGACCTTCCACCTCCTGATTACCATTCAGATGTGCATCTGGCTTAGCTGCTTAGGCTGGCAGACAGATCAAATGAAAATGTGTCTTCCAATATGTGTACTCAGCAAAGCCTCAAATCAGTCTTGATACCCTCTCAGAATACAGCCATTATTGCATGAAAAAGTTTGGAATCTATGGCTATCCATAAAGTGCACAAACTCTGGTCAGACTGCATAGATGTGCAGGCTGAACTCAGTCTTCATTAAGTGCACATATCCGAAGACATTCACTTCCCACAGCTCAAATGAGTCGCTGCATGACAAAGCCTACAATAAGACCTGTGCTATGGTCTAAGACTCAGTTAAGTCGGCCCGTCAGATCAGCCTGGTCGGAGCATTCTCGTGTTACCCTATGAATAGCCCAGAGGCTATAGAAGGCTCATGCGATCAGCGAAGACTTTGATTAGACTGCGCAGATGCCCAGGCTGATCTGAGTCTTAGCTGGTCGCCCAGGTCTTAGTGTAGATTTTGTTATGCGCTGGCTCAAATGGTAATCAGTTCTCACCCATTCAGTACTGAATGGAATCTTCTACCTTATACATGTAAATAGCAGGAGTCAACTTCAAAATTGAGGGATGTCAGGTTGTCTTTGAAATCTATTTGGAAAATGGCATTCTGCAGTTTCTGATCTGAGCCTACACTGTTTTCCAGTATACCATTGTGGGGTTAATCAGATAATAGTAACACAAATAGCCACACCTACCTTGACCATGCATTTACATTACATCATCTTAAGGATGGCTTCATGTTCCATAGAAATGCTTTTTTTAACCTAAGGTTTTGCTTCTCTTTGTTTTGTTTGGCTTCTGTTTTAACATTGAAGATATTTTTCATTTAATACATGTGGGTGATTGAGTGAGTGATTGAGTGAGTGTGTGCGTGCATGCATGAGTGAGTGAGTGAGTGGTGAGTGAGTGAGTGAGTGAGTGAGTGAGTGAGAGTGAGTGAGTGAGTGAGTGGTGAGTGAGTGAGTGAGTGAGTGAGTGAGTGAGTGAGTGAGTGAGTGAGTGAGTGAGTGAGTGAGTGAGTGAGTGAGTGTACTTCTTCAATTTTATGACAGTGCTATTGTATAGCCATATTTGTTTATTGTTTGAGATATGTAATTTATGTCTGGTAAATATTGTTCTTCGTGTGGATCCTGTTTGTGTCTAAGCCAGTGTTGACTGTTTGAAGCACTAGATCTCCTGAATTGATGGATGGATTCTTACTACATCACTAGGATTAGGGAAAATAGTGATTATTTTTGGACGACCTTGACCTCATTTTCAATGTCACTGGCTTCCAAAAATTGTCAAATTTGAACCAAAATAGCTAACCCACACCCTACCTGGGGAACGAATTTAAAATTTTGATCACATTATACTTGATTAGATTTTGGTCACCTTGGCCTCATTTTTAAGGTCACACTCTCCCAAAACCTGTCAAATTTGGGTCAGAAATAGCTTTCTGCATCCTTGCTCCAGAAAGGATTAATGAATCGTGATTTGGTACAGTGTATCACTGCAACCTACCAAAGACTTGATACACGTACTTGATATGATTTTGATGGTACTTGATAAGATTTTGATGATGTGTCTCAGTTTTAAGGGGAATGGGAACACCTTCAAGGGATGAAACTCCTGCAAATGTATTTTTGTCTCCCATGTCATTAGGGGTCAACTCTTAACGGAAAGAATTTGCTTCTGAGGAGCAAATTCTTTCCTTTAAGCGTATACCCCTTTTTCAGTGGAACAGGGCTTATAGAAAAGCGAACAGGAAGTCCCGAAAGTTGTCTCCCTGTGAAAAATGGTGGAAAAATCTGCCAGGTGTTCCCTTTCCCCTTAAGGACACAGTTTCCCAAAACCTGTCAAATTTGCTTCAGAAAAAGCTTTTCTGCACCCTGTTCCGAATAAATTAATGACTTGTGGTAAAATTTGGCATGGTATATCATTGCAATCTACCAAAGACTTGATTAGATTTCAGTGACCTTGATCACTTTTTCAAGGTCTCAGACTCCCAAAAACTGTCAACTTTGGACCGAAAATAGCTTGTCAGTACCCTGTCTCCCAATCAAAATTATATATTGTAGTCAGATTTAGACTTGATACAACATGTCATTGCAGTGGATCACAAAATCAGTTAGGTAGATTTTGATGACCTTGGCTTAATTTTTTAAGGTCACACAAGTGCAAAGATTGTAAAGTTTTGCCTTGTCTGCACTAAAATTTCTGAATGAAATGATGATTTCTGGCCAAATTTGGTACAGTATATCATGCCAAAATAACAAAGACCTGAGTTTTCTTTGGTGACCTTAACCTCCTTTCAAAAGTCAGATAGTAATTTGGGGTCATATTAATGGTGGCCGAAACATAGTTTTCTCCTGAAGACATTTCCAAATTAATCACATTTTAATGCAGTTGTTGGACTGATTTTCAGTCCAACAATTGCATAAATACATGACTAACTTGAAATGTTCAAGTTGGAGTACATGTATATTTAGTGAAATCAATGTTCATCATTTCTGTTTGATCATCACAAAAACATGCAAAAATTTTTGCCCCTCGAACCCCACTTTTATATAGTAAAACTGGGGTTTACAAGAATAAACCTTATTTTTCTTATTTCTGTTCTATATTTTGAACAGAAATAAGAAAAATATCACAATTTTTCATCTTAAAATTTTAGTTTTATCGGCGGTAAAGTTTACAATGTATAGGCGTGTTTTAGTAATATGTTATATTAGATGCCATGTATTGCCATATCCGTCCAAAAAGATACTTACCACAGATGAGAACAGTTTTATAACTGGATTTTTGTCGAAATCCTTTTATTGGCACAAATATGAATTGTTACAAGCAACAGACATTCAGGGGAGACTGGCCATATTCCTGGTCAGCGTGGTTTGTCTCACAGCAAGACAAATGTTTGAAAATGATATCTGCAACAGTTGTGATTTAATGGTAGTTTAAGGTTAAGTTTGCGAAGATTGATAAAAATATGATTTGGGAATCTGTATCAGACTTTCTTACCATATTAACCCAAAGTATTTGGACACCTCAACTCCTTACCATACTGGTTCCAAAACATAACGATAATACACCCCTGCGACACTGTGCATCTGTTCACATTTCCAAAATGGCTACTTTTCTTTTGAAAATCAGTGATATTTTCTCATTTATACTGCAAACATATGTTGTGGGTCCTCATTGAGGTGGGTCTAATGGGTACTCACAACCTATGTCTTGAAGCAGAAATAAAAAAAAAAAATGTATACCCCCGTAAACCCCAGTTTCCTCTATATAAAGCAAGGTTTAGGGGAGTGTTTCAGGCACTTGTTCACTTGATGGTCTGAGCAAATCACTACCCAATGTTGTGTCTAAAAATAGCTGGATGAGTGGCAAACAGTGATGCCATGTTTTGCAGTGTCTCATCTGGTTCTTCTTCACTGTAGCTCAGACTTGTCTGTCCGAATACATACAGTAAATATGATAGATGCAGTATTTCTGAGCATCTCTGATCATTCTTCATAACATTTAGCAAAGAAGTGAAGAACAGCAAAAATAATGCTCATAAGTTCTGGGCCCAATTGTCGAGAACTAACAATTTCATAAGTTAACATATCGTTAAATTTTTCTCATTTGATATGGCAAATACGCTAATATTTTTGCTGGAAAAATGTGAGTGGCTTTTGCAAATCATTTTTCCAGCAAAAACACCAGAGCATTTTGTATTGTGCTAGTTAGAACTGGTAACAACTTGACCATTAACGAGTTTGTTAAGCTAATAATGATTTGAATAACTGGTCCCTGATATGTAGTTTATAAAATCATCATGTGAATAAGTCTGTGACATGAACACCCCTTTAAACCACACTTTATATCTTTATATAGAGAAAACTGGGATTTCGGGGGTTCACATTATTTTTCTTATATCTGTTCCAAGACATAGGTTGTGGGTACTCGTTAGAACTGCCTCATTCAGACATATGTTGTGGGTACTCATTAGAACCGCGTCAATGAGGGGGTTCTAACGAGCACCCACAACCTATGTTTTCAGTATACATAAGGAAAATATCATGGATTTTCTATAGAAAAGTAGCCATTTTGGAGTTGTGAAAAAATGCATTATGTCGCATGCGTGTGTTATCGTAATGATTTTTATTCTCATTAACAGCTTTCCTAAGTGACACTGGTGACAGGGAAAGAACTGGCATCCACCAGCTTCTGGAGTATGATGAGGATTGGGCACGGGACTACTGGTACTCGGAACATCATAGATTTGAGTACTCAGAGTATTCAGAAGTACTCTGTGATCTTGATCCACTCTCTTACCACTCTATGGGACTAGCAGTGCCTGGTACCTTCATTGAGAAGTGTAAGTAAAATTCATGTATATACATGTACTAACAAGGAAATTAAGAAGCATCTTCAGATTTGTCAGCCATGAAGGTTACTCAACATTTTACTTAACCCTTCTCCTGCTGACTATTCAATTTAGTCACACCCATTTCTAACTTTGAACCAATCAGATTAATTGATGAAATTTATTCCTACAAACCCATAAACTGAATGTCAAACAGTGTAGATCCTGATCAGATGGCTTCTTCGGACGCGATCTGGTCTGGATCTAAACTGTAAAGATAGGGGTTGTGGTGAACAGCAGGATAAGGGTTAACCCTTATCCATCTCTACACGGCAACCCCAACCTTTGTCAACAGTATAGATCCAGGATCTTCACTGTTTGTCATGCAGTTTGTTAATTGACCAAATACTTTGTCTAAGTAATTTGATTGGTTGATGGTCAGAAATGGGTGTGGTTAAATAAATTCATTCAGCAGGATAAGAGTTAACTTATATTACTGGAAATATCAGTAGAAATTATTGTTTACAAAGATCCACAAAAGAATTCTGCTATAATGCTATTGTTTCGGTTCACATAGCATTCATTGAACCAGTCTTGTGCCACTAGATCCTGGTATATTTTCTGTCATTTTTGGATGTGTTTTTAAAAAATAGCAAGTCTGGGTGGGCTGGTGTCTTGCAGGTTTACCTTTTGGTTAAAGTTTTTGAAAAACCTAGCCATAATGCTGTTACATGTTTTTCTTGTTTACAACAGAAACAACTGTTGTGACTTCCTGTTTTCTGGTAACAATCTTTCTCAGCCCATTTTGTACCAGAAACCCCTAAACGGGTAGTTGGCAAACAGTGCAGGCCCAGATCAGACGCCGCGTTCTCAGAGCCTACACTGTTCGCAAAAAGTTAAGCCATTTTCCAAATCAATTTTGAAGACACCCCTAAAGTTTGAAATGGACATGTGCTATATATAAGGTGGAAGATTCTATTTGGTACAAAAAGGGTTAAAACGATATGAATTTGCTTCAGAGGAGACTGTTGATAAGGGTGACTAAAATATTTTCGAAAACATTGCCTTCCAAGGTGAATCCATGACTCAAGTTTGATACACCACTACATTATTGAGAAGCCTCCCTGATGTAGGGGCTAAGCACCATGGGTTTTGGATGAGTCTTGAAAAGTCCCTCTCCCCATGAATTTAGTTGTTGGTAAGATGTGAAATTATTGGAGTTTCAGTTACATTATTTACATTAGGAAAACATGTTCGTGTAAAATAATGGCATCCAACGTTAGAAATGATAAATTTTGGGTAAAAATGATTATATCTCTTATTATCCCCACGTTTTTAAAAAAAAGTGGGGATATTGTTATCGCCTCCGTCCGTCTCTCCGTCTGTCTGTCCGGCTATCTCCTCCTAAACCGTTAGCCGGAATTCAACCAAATTTGGTATGCGAGTTGCTTACATGAATGGCTTGCACAAGAGCACATTTTTTTTTGTCCCCGCCCCCAGGGGCCCATGGGGAGGGGTCAAAAGGTCAAATATCAATAAAATTCAATTACAAAGTCAATTTTGAAGATTTTGATGCCAAACTTTGCACATGTACTTAGTTATGAAAAAAGTAAAACATATTGAACGGGATTTTGGCTGTGACCCCTAGGTCACGCCCTTGGGGTCGGACTTGGGGGGGGGGGGGGGGGGGGGGGCGGGGGTCAAAATTAAAGTTTTTCAGAACATAGTCATGTTGCATATCTATGCGAAGGGGATAATGGGTAGAATAAACTACAAGTAAAATTTTGACCCTGGGGTCAGATTGGGGCCCTGGGAGAGGGGTCAAAGGGTCAAAATTTAAGTTTTTTGGAACATAGTCATGTGGCATATGAAATTGAAGGGCATGATTAGTAGAATATAATACAGGTAATATTTTGACCATGGAGTCAAATTAGGGCCCAGGGTGAGGGGTTTTCGGAACTTGGCCCCTCTGTAGAAAGCGTGGGGATTTGCGATGGCGCGCCATCGACAGTATTCTAGTTTCTGCTTTCAACATAGATTGTGGGTGCTCGTTAGAACCGCCTCAATGAGGCAGTTCTAATGAGTACCCACACTCTACGTTTTTGAGCAAAAGTAAGGCTGATAATGTATACCCCAATAAACCCCACTTTTCTCTCAGCTCGAAGTTGGCTTGCCATTCTTTGCTGGCTTGCAATAGGGCTGTAAGGAGGTTGAGGTGTATAATTATGATCTTAATGGGTATGATAGATGATCATTGTAGCTGTTCAAGATTTTATCAGTTACCCCCACATTAATTGCATTGTAACATCTTGACCTGATAAAGATATGCTATCTCAGGCTAAGTGAGCTTTATCCGGTCAACGTGACATTGCACTTCTATGAATTGGACAGTAGGAAAAATTGGCAAAACTGTAAGAGTGTACAAGGGGATTAATTGATAAATAGAATACCGGATTCTTGTCATTTGATATCAAGTTTATCAGGCTCAGCTTCGAGAACGCATGTAGAATCTCTTGGAAAGCCACATGATTCTACAAGCATTCTTGAAGCCTTGCCTGATAAACTTGATATCAAATGACACGGGTCTGGTATTATCTATAAGAAAAGACCTCTTTCATGATAAGGGAGATATAACTTCATGTATTTTAGAAGAGTTTTCTCCCCAGAAGGCATACTTTTCCCCTAATCTTTATGTAATACATGTTATTTCAGCTGACAAAAATTTTAGAGACTTGCCATGGAGAGCTAAAAGGAAAGGCAGCGATGTGACTGATATTCATGTAAGTTCCTGCATGTATTGCTTAAACTGCGTCCCCATGATCAGTCTTTGAAATTCTTGAATTAAGCCTTGACCTGCTGAATCAATTAATTTTGCCACACACATTACTGACTATCAGCCAATCATATTACTTGATGTAATGTATTCATTCAAATTTGCAAACTGAATGTCAAACAGTATTGATCCTGATCAGTGGCTTCTACAGATGTCATCTGATCAGTATCTTCACTTTCATCACAAAAACAAGCCTATATAATTTTGACCCCCCTTGAACCCCGCTTTTATATAGTGAAACTGGGGTTTACCCTGTAAACCTTATTTTTCTTATTTCTGTTCCAAAATATAGATTGTGGGTACTCGTTAAAACTGTCTCATCATTTCTGCTCTAAAATATAGATTGTGGGTACTTGTTAGAACCGCCTGGATGAGGCGGTTCTAACAGGTACCCACAATTTATATTTTGAGCAGAAATAAGAAAAATATCACAATTTATCATCTTAACATTTTCGTGTTTTCCGCGGTAATGTTTACAATGTATTTGTATAGGCATGTTTTCGTAATGGCAAAAGATAATGCATATTCTGGTTCAGTAGGATAAGGGTTAAACACTGACAGTGCTGACACTCTTTAACTCCCACATATATACACTTGCCATATTTTCTCTGCACCCGCTCACCGGGGCTGAAAGAAATAGATGGGCTGCATGATGCTTCCATGCAGAGCTGAAACCGACCTCACATGAGTACTGGTAAACCACTTGGAGGATCTAAGCCTGCCCTGGCAAAGCGGTGTGAGTCAGACCGTCCATGCTTATAAACCCTATTGGTTTCATTGGGCGACAGGGCTTGAGATGTCATTTCATCTCAATGTTGGGTAAAAGTCCCACAAAATTGGAAGCAACATCTCCAAAATGACCTATACAGTGTTGACGGGGATGTTAAACCTCAAATCAAACAAACAATTGCCATATTTTCTGTCGTTTTTACCAAGGAAAAAGACTTCAGTTTTTTTCATATTTGCTTTCTTGTAAATTGAGACCATCAAAAAGTGGAGTCTATTCTTAAAAGGAAGCATTTTCTCCTGAGGAGCAAATGCTTTCCCTTAAGGGGAATAGGAACACTTTCAGGGGAGGCAACTCCTGCAAAAGTATTTTTGTCTCCCATGTCAATATGGGTCAACTCTTAAAGAAAAGAATTTGCTCCTGAGGAGCAAATTCTTTCCTATAAGAGTAGACCCCGTTTTCAGTAGGACAAAGTTTATAGAAAAGCAAACAGGAAGTCCCGAAAGTTGTCTCCCTTTGAAAAATGGCAGAAAAAATCTGCCAGGTATTCCCATTCCCCTTAAGAATAGACCACTATTGAAAAGGGAAACATGAACACATTTGAAAGAGTTGCCTCCCATTAAAGTGTATTCATTCCCATTTCACTGTCAAAGTTTATATGACCATCTGTCTCATTGGACAACAACATGTTGAATAACCTAATTGCATGCTCAGTCTTGTCAAATGATCATCAGTCTTTTGGAAATGATCTTAGACTAACATCCCAAATACTCCTTGCACACAACATTAACCCTTAAGATGCTAATCACAACAGTTGTCATCTGCTTTGTTGTCTGCTGATTACTTGAGAAGTCATTGTTGTGAACATTGTGGACCCAGATCAGACTGCTCCTCTTAGAACAGCCTGATCACAGTCCACAGTGTTTGCCTGTATACAAAAATATTTTAACAGGTTTTCAAGAAGAAGGAGCAGATGACATAAACAAACAACATTTTAGGATACAGTTTTTCTTGGCATCTTCTAGAGGCTAAACCTAAGCTTGTTGTTCGGTAAAACGGTAAAAATCACATACAGGAATACTGAAGAAATAATGTAGAGTATTTTGATCCCAAGGGAACACATATCTTGATTGTTATAAGATGGATGAATATGTGTATTCAATGCATACATTTTTGTGGAGAAATAAACAGAAAACTTTAATTGAACTGCTCTCTCTTTCTCTCTCCCTCTACACACACTACACACACATTTTCATGTTACACATAAAATCTATATCTTTAACCCTTTTTGTACCACGTGGAATCTTCCTCCTTATATATAGCAGGAGTCCATTTCAAAATTTAGGGGTGTCAGGTTGGGCTTAACTTTGTGCAAACAGTGTAGATCCTTATCAGACGCCGCGTTCTGTGGCGTCTGATCTGGGCCTGCACTGTTTGCCAGGGTACCCCTTTAGGGGTTTCTGGTACTGAAGGATAGATCTTTTCTTTGAAACCATGCTAAATTATTTGAAAATGTTTCTGCTACATTAGTGCTTGCTTGTTGCTTGAAGGAATAATTTTATTTTCAGAAAATAGCTCTGGACAAACTGGCTACGAGGGTTCACTCGATGTACGGCAAAGTGTTTGATGCAGCCATGTTGTCAGTACAACCATTGCAGACTATGGATAGCAAGAGGGAACCAACTTTGTTCTCATCTTTTGAAAGTAAGGCTGAATGCAATACGAAAATGCATTGTAACCTTTACTACCAAAAAAAAAAAAATGAAAATTTCAAGGTGAAAAACTGTGATATTTTTCTTATATCTGCTCAAAATATAGATTGAGGTACTGGTTAGAACCGCCTCATCGAGGCGGTTCTAACGAGTACCTAAATCTATATTTTATAGCAGAAATAAGAAAAATAAGGTTTACCCTTGTAAACTCCAGTTTTTCTATATAAAAGTGGGGTTCAAGGGGGTCAAAATTACATAGGTGTGTTTTCATGATGGATAGTTCAGACTCTGATAATTCAAACTACTCAATCATTCGAAGTTATTTTTGAGTCCTAGCTACACCAATTGTTTGTTTGTAAGGAGTTAAACAGCCCACTCAACAATATTTGGGTCATATTAGGCAGGTCAGTTTACCTAATCACACTGTTCCTGGGCCGGCTTATACATATATGTGGTTAGCCTTTACAATGCACATTCTTTTGCCAGAAACTGACACCTGCCCTTTTAAATCACTGAAAGGGAGAGAATGTCTGTCTACATGATCAATCTGTATGAAAGAATGTTGCATACCCAGAAACTTCGTTCTTGTCTTTAAAAAGTAAGGCTGAATAATTTATTGTCTTGATAATTCAAACTCTGATAACTCAAACTACTCATTCATTCAAAGTTATTCTGAAGTCCTAGCTCACCAACTGTTTGTACGGAGTTCAACAGCCCAGCCAACAATATTTAGTGAGGCGATAAAAACAAATATCCACAACATTTGTCTCTTGGAGCAATGAAAGCAACAACTGTTGTGGGTATTTGTTAGAATCGCCTTGGTGAGGTGATTCTAACAAATATCCACAACATTTGTTTCTTGAAGTAATTAAAGAGAAAATGTCCTTTATTCCTTTATATTACGGATCTGTTCACACCATTATTTACACCTAGTTAACAAGGAGTCGACTAGAAGCCTCCGTGGTCGAGTGGTTACGCTACTCGCCTTGTAAACCAGGGGTCGCAGGTTCGATTCCGGGCTTCTCCAGACTTTCGGATGAGTCTTTAAACCGAGGTCCCGTCTCCGTATGACCTTAGCTGTTGGTGGGACGTAAAACTGAAACACTCACTCACTCACAAGGAGTCGACTAGGAAAAGGCTATGTCTAGACCTCAAGTTAACTACAGGTAAACCAGGTGTTAACTATACTCAACTGGTTATAACAAACCATAGCTAACTAGAAGTTAACACCTTGTCTGATTGTAGTTGCCTCATAATTAACTAGAAGTTAACACCTTGTCTGATTGTAGTTGCCTCCTAGTTAACAAGGGTGCCAAGAATAGTTTGAACGACACTTTACATCTTATTGGGTTTCTTTATAGACGCAAATTCTCTATAATGGAAAAATGTAAGGGAACAAATTCTGTGGTAATAACAACGGTCCTCTGTGTACTGTCTGAGTATCATAACCCAGTTTTAGGCAGGGAAACCCCAAAACAGGACTTTTGCAAACAGAGAAAACAGTGATCGGACTTTACAGAATGCAGCGTCTGATCAGAGCCATTACTCTTTGCCAAAAAATCAGGCATTTTTCAAATAAATTAAAAATATAACACAACATGACACCCCTAAATTTTGAAATGGGCTCCTGTTATATATATAACAGGTAGTTGGCAAACAGTGCAGGCCCAGATCAGATGCCATAGAATGTGGCGTCTGATCAGGGCCGACACTGTTTGCAAAATTTTCAGCCAATTTCCAAATAGTTTTTGAAGAAAACACAACCTGACACCCCTAAATTTTGAACTGGACTCCTGTTGCATATAAGGAGAAAGATACCATTCAGTACTAAATGGGTTAAGGTGGGTATGCCATGGTACCATAGTCAGTTTTCCAAAGTTGTTCAAATGAATACCCATAAGATAGGTTTAACCCATTGTATAGCAGTGGACTCTACCATTGCTATATGTTGGACAAGTCCATTTGTCATAAAAGGGGTGTCAGGCCTATTTAGTCGTTTTTAGTAGTAGTGACGAGGTGAGCTTTTGGGATCATTTTTTGTTCATCGTGCATCCGTGCATGTGTGCGTAAACAATTTCTTCCAACGACATCTCCTAAACCACTGATCCGATTTTGACCAGTCTTCACAGGAATGATCCTAAGGTGGTCCCCTTTCAAAGTTGTTCAAATGGTTCTGGTCCGTTGCACATCTAGGTCACAGGAGCCAAAAATAGATTTTTTTACTGAAAACTTAAAAAATCTTCTTCTCTGAAACCACAAGGCCCAGGTCTTTGATATTTGGTATGAAGCTTCATCTAGTGGACCCCTACCAAGATTGTTCAAATTATAGTGCTGGGGCCAAAAATGCCCCCGCCATGGATATAGGGAAAATCTTTAAAAGTCTTCTTCTCTGAAACTGCAAGGCCTAGATCTTTGATATTTGGTATGACGCTTCATCTAAAGGACCCCTACCAAGACTATTCAAATTATAGTGCTTGGGCCTAAAAATGCCCCCGCCTCGGGGCCCTTTGGTTTTACATAGGCTTATATAGGGATAATCTTTAAAAATCTTCTTCTGAAACCGCAAGGCCAAGGACTTTGAAATTTGGTATTAAGCTTCATCTAATGGACCTCTACCAAGATTGTTCCAGTTATAGCCCTGGGGCCAAAAATGCCCCTGCTCTGGGGCCCTTTGGTTTTACACAGACTAAAATAGGGAAAATCTTTAAAAATCTTCTTCTCTGAAACCACAAGGCCTAGGCCTTTGATATTTGGTTTGAAGCTTCATCTAGTGGACCTCTATGAAGATTGTTCAAATCATAGCCCTGAGACCAAAAATGTCCCCTTTCCGGGGCCCTTTGGTTTTACATAGGGAAAATCTTAAAAAATCTTCTTCTCTGAAACCGCATGGCCCAGGACTTTGATATTTGGTAGTAAGCTTCATCTAATGGACCTCTACCAAGATTGTTCAAATTATAGCCCTGGAGCCAAAAATGCCCCCGCTCCAGGGCCCTTTGTTTTTTTTACATAGACTAATAAACTGAAAATCTTCTTCTCTTAAACCACAAGGCCTAGGTCGTTGATATTTGGTATGAAGCTTCATCTAATGGACCTCTATCAAGATTGTTCAAATTATAGCCCTGAAACCAAAAATGCTCCCACTCCGTGGCCCTTTGGTTTTACATAGACTTATATAGGGAAAATCTTAAAAACTCTTCTTTTGTGAAACCACAAGGCCTAGGTCTTTGATATTTGGTGAGAAATTTTATCTAGTGGACCTCTATCAAGATTGTGCAAATTATAGCCCTGGGGCCAAAAAAGTCGCCACCCGAGACCCTTTGGTTTTACAGAGACTTATAAAGGGAAATCTTTAAAAATCTTCTTCTCAGAAAATGAAAGGCCCGGGTCTTTGATATTTGGTATGGAGCTTCATCTAGTGGACCTCTACCAAGATTATCCAAATTGTAGCCCTGGGGCCACAAATGCCCCCTCCCCGGGGCCCTTTGGTTTTACATAGACTTATATAGCCCCGGGGCAATTTGGTTTTGCATAGGCTTATGTAGGGTATATCTTAAAAAAAAAAACTTCTTCTCTGAAACCGCAAGGCCCAGGTCTTTGATGTTTGGTATGTAGCTTCATCTAGTGGACCTTTGCCAAGATTGTTCAAATTATAGCCTTTGTTGATGTTTGGTATGATTTGTTTGTTTTTGTTTGTTTGATTTGAGGTTTAACATCCCCATCAACACTGTAATGGTCATTTTGGAGACATTGCTTCCAATTTTGTGGGACTTTTACCCGACATTGAGATGAAATGACATCTCAAGCCCTGTCGCCCAATGAAACCAATAGGGTTTATTAGCATGGACGGTCCGCCTCGCACTGTGGTTCCTGGACAGGCTTAGATCCTCTAAGCTGTTTACCAGTACTAGTGTGCGGGCTGGATTCAGCTCTGCGTGGAAGCATCATGGAGCCCATTTATTTCTTCAAGCCCCTATGGACGGGGGCTTGATGTTTGGTATGAAGCTTCACCTTTAAGACCTCCCTGAACATTATGCACATTAAAGCCCTGGGGCCCACTTGTTACACTATGGATCAGGTGAGCGATCTAGGGCCATCATGGCCCTCTTGTTTTATTTTTACGGAATATTCTATCAGAAAATAGTGCAGGCCGTGATCAGACGCTGCGTTCTATGGCATCTGATCTGGGCCTCACTGTTTGCCAAGGTACCCCTTTAGGGGTTTCCCGCATGCAAAGGGTTAAATATACTTTGATTATCACAAAATATCAACTATATCTGTTTCTATGGTAATGGTGAAAATTATTGTAATATTTTTCAGGAGAGGCTGGTGCCAGATCTATAACACCAACCACGGATGGCAGGGTAAATAGTTATTATTCAAGTCATTTATTTTTGAAATTACATGTAGCAAGCAGCAAACTAAAGAAGATTTTTAAATTTAAAGTATGGATTGGTTGCGAGAAAGGTTTTAAACTAAAGCTGTACAGAAGCTAAACTTCAAGTGATGTTTCATTTCTGCAGAACAAGTGTGAAGATAATGTCACTAAAGCTAAAATGATAGTCAATTTCGCAAAAGAAATGCACCCCCACTATCTAATTAAAGCCTTTTATGTTCCTATGATTTTTGGAGAGCATTTATCACTAAAGTCATAATAAAATGTCTTGTATTCTGTACGCACTACTGCAAATGAAGTCATGTCATTAGATGCTACCATTTACACGGCAATATTCTTTGAATAGAAAAAAATGATGAACCAAGCTTGTTAAGCTAACAATGCTTTGACTAACTGAGCCCTGGTCTTCAGCATTATATTTAGCATTTTCTTCAGCCTGGTATGGTGACAGCTCCACCTACAACTGCAGATGCCACTTCCCGGCCACAGACTGTGTCTAGTGTTGTTATCCCTATCAAGTTGAAGCCAGGACTTAATGTGTACCATCCTAAGCCTATACCACCTCCTGAGGTCTTGCCTCTTACTAGAACTGTAAGTTTTAGTACGAAAACACGCCTATACAAATGCATTGAAAAATTTACTGCCAAAAAAATGAAAATTTTAGATAAAAAATTGTGATACTGTTCATTTTCTGCTCAAAATATAGATTGTGGGTACTTGTTAGAACCGCCTCATTGCAGGCGGTTCTAACGAGTACCCACAATCTATATTTTAGAGCAGAAATAAGAAAAAAAGTTTACGCCTGTAAACCCCAGTTTTACTATATAAAAGTGGGGTTCAAGGGGCCAATATCATATAAGCCTGTTTTCGTGATGGTTATGTAACTTCTTTTTAAAAAACAGGTCAAACCAGTTAATACTCTCTTTATATACATAAAAAGGAACAATACAACATATGCATTTGGCCAAATTGTAAAGGAATACTAACAGAATGATATTTGACAATATTTCACCAGTAAAATGTCAAGGAAGTTTTTAGACCAGGCAACAATCTACGTATGTTCTTATATATTTTTTTTTTCAGAGAAAATAAGGTTTGACTTTGCATGTGAATTGTCCACCCAGCAGATGATTCTCATGTGCAGAAGTCATGTTTTGTTTTCTCTCACAGTTAAAAGTGTTACTGCCGGTCATGATTGGAGCTTAAAGGGTTAAAAAGCTGACAAGCAGCAGACTGCTTTTCTGGGCTCCACACTGTTAGCACAGGCTGTCCTATCCAGTTGTACTGTAGTTTACACTGAAAGGCAGGGCAAAACTTCTAAACCATTCAAGTGCTAAGAGCAACTAGCAGACATCATTTTCAAAGTATTTTTTTCTTGTTTTTCAGAGAAGAAAAGACTACATGTTAATAATCTGCTGGGCAGACAGGTCACATGAAATGTCAAGCCTTTTTTTTACTGAAAACTTAGAAAATCGATTTAGGTTATTGTCTGCTGTAGAATTTCATTTAGCATTTGAATTGCCAATGTCTAAGCTTCTGACAACTTTGAAGTCCATACACAGAGATTTGCTGTCTTGTATCTGATTGGGTTGAATTCAACCCAATCAGATACAAGACAGCCAATTTCTGTGTATGAATTTGACCCAATCAGATACAAGACAGCCAATTTCTGTGTATGAATTTGACCCAGTCAGATACAAGACAGCCAATTTCTGTGTAAGAATTTGACCCGATCAGATACAAGACAGCCAATTTCTGTATATGGACTTCAAAGTAACTGTTGTTGTGGGTTAAGGTAAGTTACCATTATGTTTGATGACAGCTGTTGTTGATTTTCTATTTTAGAGTGAAGACAAAGAATATCCAAGGCTTGCCAATTCATTTAGTCTCTTTGATACTTCCAAACATAAGCCTGCTGTGAGAATTGTTGATCAGCGTAACCTACATAAAGAAACCAAACTGAAACTGTTTAAAGAGAGACCAAAGCGTGAAGATGACGGACCCAGTACAACTGAGAAGAAATTCCGAATGATGCTTGAGAGAGAAAAGAGCAGTATGTCACGAAGCTCACGCAGCTCAAGACAAAGCACGTAAGTTCAACAACTACAAAATTTATCTAGAGATGTTTTCAGAAGAAAGCTATGCCCCCCCTCCCCCACACACACAAACAAGCATTTGGCATGGAATGGTGTATTGTGCCAAGTTTCGCCCCTAGAATTCTTCCATCTGTTCAAGAGTTACTGTACTGACAAGCACAAATTTACAAAAATCTTTGGACCTGTGTGACCTTGAAACTAGCTCCAGTTAACCAAAATCTGATCACGTCTTTTGTATGTTGAAGTGTTATATTTATACACCAAATTTGATCAGAATTCATCCATTGTTTAATGGAGGTAAAGTGAAGAGAGAGAGTGCTTAATCTTATTAGTGTTTGCACTTGTATGATCTTGAAAATTAAGTCAAGGTCACCAAAATATAATAAAGTCTCTGGTAGGTAAAAAATGCTTTACCAAGTTTGAACCCAATGCAGGAATTCATTGAAGAGATTAGGTGCAGACAAGCTATTTTTGGCCCAAATTTGACAGTTTTAGGGAGCCTGTGACCTTGAAAATGAGTTCCAGATCATCAAAATCTTACCAAGTCTTTGATAGGTGGCAGTGATATACTGCACCAAGTTTGACCACAATTCATGAATAGGCACAGTAAATAGGGTGCAGACAAGCTAATTTAAGGCCAAAATTTGAGTTTTTGGGACCTTGAAAATGAGGTCAAGGTCACCAAAATCTTATCAAATCTTTGGTAGGTTGCAGTTATATATTGTACCAAGTTTGACCACAATATATAAATTCATTCATGAGAAATATTTTAATGGTGTAGACAAGTAATTATTGGCCTTTAATTGACAGTTTTAGGAGCCTGTGACATTGAAAATAGGATCATTGCCATAAAAATAGAAGTGAAGGCAGTGATCAGGAACCTACTCACTGTTTTTCCATCCTAGTTTGGTAATAAAGGAACCTACTCACTGGTTTTCCTATCCTAGTTTGGTAAGAAACCATTAATCGGTTCAACAGATATAGTACCTCAAACAGCCAACACCAATGCTGACGCAGATGTCAAGGCAAAAGGCCATTGCAAAATGGGATCCATACCAAATACAATTTGTCCCCCTCCTTTGATAGTGGGGACATAATTTTCAAGTTGCAAAAAACAGGGTATTTCTTTATTCTAACAACACACATAGTGTTTTTGGTCACTTTAATTTTGCTAACTCTTCCCTGTGCAAAATCTATATATGGCAAGGGCTTAGAAGATCACAACTATTAGAAATCAAAGGACTCACAGCACTGGTGGGTCAATTTTCTCTGAGTGTAGACTGAAAAAATGGTCCTGAACAGGGAGTTAGACAGTTTTGTTTAAACCGTAAATTCCTGTACTGGAAGCAAACAGTGTAGACTTTAATCAGAAGCTGCATTTTGCAGCATCTGATCTGGGTCTACATTGTTTGCCAGTCTTCCAGCACATGAGCCCAGTCCAGATTTTACAGTTCACCAACCCTTTTCACATAGTGCTCTGAAGTCACAGGAAAAATAACACTGATATAAATAACTGGTACCTGGATTTTGTACATGGTCAGTAATGGTCACATGGACAAGAGCAGGTGGGAAACTTCCATAGTTATTAACTTTTTTGTAAACTGATAAACATTCGACCAAAAAATATTAAGTTTTTACCATCTTAAGGGGAATGGAACACCTGGCAGGTTTTTCTGCCATTTTTCAAAGGGAGACAACTTTCAGGACATCCTGTTCACTTTTCTGTAAGCCCTGTCCCACTGAAAAAGGGGGTTTACTCTTAAAGGAAAGAATTCTTTCCTTTAAGAGTTGACCCCTGTTGACATGAGAGACAAAAATACTTTTGCAAGAGTTGCCTCCCCTGAAGGTGTATCCATTCTCCTTAAGTGATTTTGCAGTACATAAGATGCTGTGAGGTTCTAAATCATTTTGCATTTTGCTAAAGTGATTTTTAAGAGTACCCATATCATATGTAGATGTTTTATTAGAAGAGAACAACACAATATTAATGGCAATTCTAGACTTAATAGGGTGCTTAGGGGACACTGCCTTTATTTTTAATGGTGGTAGGAGCAATGGATAACACCTTGTTATAAGATCTGGACGTTGGTAGTTGCTTTAAGGAGAATGGCATGAGACACAACTTTGGTGACATCTTGCCTGTTTTTCTATAGACTGAAAAAGAGGATTTACTCTGAAAGGAAATAATTTGCATCTGGGTCAGTTCCATTCTCTGAGAGTAGACCCTTATTCATAAGTATGGCAAAAATATTTTGGAAAAGTTGCCTTTTTTTGAAAGTCAATGCATTATCCTTAAAATTTCCTCTTTAAGGGGAATTGGATCACCTGGAGGATTTTTCCACCATTTTTCAAAGGGAGACAACTTTTGGAACTTTCTGTTCACTTTCCTATAAGTGCTGTCCCACAGAAAATGGGTCTACTCTAAAAGGAAAGAATTTGTTCCTCAGGAACAAATTCTTCCCTTTAAGAGTTGACTCATATTGACATGGGAGACAAAACTACTTTTGCAGGAGTTGCCTCCCCTGAAGGTGATCCCATTCCCCATAAAATGAGAAAAACTTAAGTTTATTGACCCTTCCGCTGCTAATCACTACTAGGAGGTGGCATTATCAAATTGTATTATTCTTATATTTTTAGTTAAAATAAGGTATGACATTATATGTGAATCATCTGTGTGACATGTAATGACAAACCTCATTGCAACAAAAAAATATTTAAAAATAAAATCAGATTGATTACGCAAACATGCCAAGAAAATACATTGTAAGCTATGCCCCCGAAAAACAAAAATGTTAAGATGAAAAATTGTGATATTTTTCTTATTTCTGCTCAAAATATAGATTGTAGGTACTTGTTAGAACCCTAAATCTATATTTTAGAGAAGAAATAAGAAAAATAAGGTTTACTCCTTTAAATCCCAATTTTAATATATAGAAGTGGGGTTCATTGGGGTCAGAATTATATAGGTGTCTTTTCATGATGGTCATCTGCTCGAGGAATTTCTGTAGCAGTTGAAGGGTTAAAATCGTCCAAAACATTAACTGTTCCTTTGCGTCTAATATTATGGGTTGGCTTTACAGTCCCTCATCCTCGTCTTCCTCAAGATCATCAACAGGGAAAAGGTATTTTACTGATTGTTGAACTTATTTATATGTGCTGCCACCAGAGAAAATATGTGTTTTATCCCTGGGTGAGAAAAATGTTTTGGTATTAAGAAATTAGTGTGTGACATAAAATGAAAGTGAAATCTGTGCATAATATCATATCTGAATTTTACAACTTAAATGTTGTACCCTTCAAAGCTACTGAAATGTATTGCTGGACTATTATTTGGCTGTCTCAGTGCCAGCATTGGTTTTATGATCTGATTTTAGTTTTTCTTCACATCTGTACTATTTAAGAGACTGTATAAACTGGTGCTTCAGATATCAGCTTACTTCTTGTTTAAGTAAATCATATTAATACTTTAACTACCGATCACAACTTGTAGATGTCTTCTCCAAATATTTTATTTCTTTATTTTTCAGAGAAAATAAGGCTGGAAATAACATTTGAACCTGGCAGACAATTCACTTGAAATGTCAAAATAGAAGTGAAGGCAATGATCAGGAATCCATACAATTAACCCACTGCTCCCATCAGAGACTTATTTTGATGAAACAGTTCAAAAAATAAAATTTGCCATCTGCCCTTAACATTTTTGAAGTGTTTTAGCTGCACCCATTTCTGTCTTTTAACTAATCAGATTACTTCATGTAATCATGGCCTATAAATCCATGAATTGAATGTCAAACAGAAGCCATCTGATCCGTATCTACACTGTTCACAAAAAATAGTGCATTTCATGGTTCAGCAGCATAGAGTTTTAAACACATATTGTCTTAAAGTGGCTTTTTTAGTGTTTCTTCTATTTTGGGAAAAAGGGTATTTGTTAAAATACACCACAACCTCATTATAACACGGTTCGTTATAACGTGATTTTGGATATAACATGGTTTCAAGATGGATCAAAAAAAATATAGATAATAAAGAAAAATGACCATAAATGGTCATTTTTCTATATAATCTATACATTTTTGTTTGGATATAACAAGGTTGTTTAACTAACACGGTTTCTGCTTTGGACCCCATTATTAGTGTTATAAAGAGGCTATGGTGTAATGCTAATATATGTACTAAAAGTTATGTTATATGTTGCTATGAAGTGTATATGCCATGCTAGATTGCTGAGATGAGCAGTGATATGTACAGAGTGACCATGATGTGTATTTAGTTTATACCAAAATTTGTATAAGCTAAGCTCATGTAATAACCCTTTGACTGCTAGTCACTACTAGTGGACACAATTTTCAAAGTGTATTTTTCTTTTTTTCAGTGAAGATAAGGCCTGACATTACAATGTGAACCATCTGCCAGATAGATGATTCACATGTGATGTCAAGCCTAATTTACAATGGAAAATATTTTTAAAAAATTAGATTGTCTTCTGCTCCAGGAATTTGTGTAGTTGTAAAAGGGTTATTACTGTGCATTTGCTATTTGTGCTACTCAATGAGTTGGACTAGAGCTTGGATTTTACATTTGTATTGGAGTTATATTGCCAAGTCAGGACTGTTTTGGTGATGTTGACACAAGAGCCGTTTATGACTTTGATCCTGTTTGATTTCCAGTAGCTATAGTTTAAACATATTTTATTGCATCTATCAGAGCAAAGAGGTTGGGCCACAAGTTCTACCAGCATTAGTTACGATCCTCCTCTGTAACCTCAGACCTTCTTAAAAGGTTTCCATGCCTAGAGGAAAGATTTTTTTCGTTAGGGGAAATTCTTCCAAGGAGCAGATTAATTTCTATGAAAACCAACTATGTTTGTAATGCTGAATGATAATTCAGACTCTGATAATTCAAACTACTCAATCAGCCAAAGTTGACCCCTGTTTTTTTTAAAGGAATGTCTCTGCTGAAGGTATTCTAGTGCTACATGTATACCTTCAGCCCACTTGAGAGAGGTATAGAACACTGGCTTAGATAAGACATGACATGTAAATGCACAATCTTTGCTGTTCGCTACATGACACGAGAGCTTTACATTCATGCAAAAAAATTTTACCTGTGACCTTGACCTATGACCTACTTAAAAGAAAAAATATTATTGTTCATAACTTTTGAACCGTTTAAGATAGAACCTTCATATTTGGCATGTATGCTCCTTGTGTCAAGGGCTTCCCACTCAATTCTTGACCTGTGACATTGACCTTGACAGGATTTGACATTTCATGCAAGTTGTCTACTATTGAGACAATTTGCATGAGATGTCAAGTCCTGTTTTCTAGGAAAAATAAGAAAAATATCAACAAATTGTCATCTGCTGAATTAGCCCAGAGAGTGGTAAAGGTTAAAAAAAATAAATCCGAAACCTTTTTATAAAGGCCTCAGTATTCATGAATTTCTCTCCAGTATCTGTCATTTCAGTGCCTTTTGGCGCTTTGATTTTTTTGTTTGCTTGTCAGAGCTTGTTCAATTTATTTTTGGTTTGGGTTTTACAGCCCTTTCAAGATTATTTCACTTATTTCGAGCAGATCGTTAATCAGAGGTGGACAAAAACTGGAGAACCCAGAGAAAAACACCTGACCTTCTGTTGCAGAACTTTCCATCTCACATGTGGTCCGAGCGAGGCGTGAACCTCAAGTTTAAATTGTTGGAATATTGCCAGATAGAAAAAAATGAAAATATTTTAACTACCATAATAAATTTGTTGGACAGTGTTATATGTGTTCTAAGATTTGGGGTTGAGACACACTGATGAAGATTAAATATCAGAAAGGCCTCTGTGTCACTAAATTAGGTATAGTTAAGCCTTAATTGCAACCACTGGGTCGATATCTCTGCTGGTGGATGATTTGTTTGTCCCCGAGGGTATCATCAGCTCAGTATCAGTTCCTTAGTGCTGAGGTTGATACTGCGGTGTTGACGTCAGTGCTCAAGTACTGATTTAAATAACTATATTATATCTTTAATTTCTGCAGCATAAATTCTAATTGTTCTAAAACTAAGACTGACTTGTCAAGTGAGACATGTATCTTAGCGGCTTTGGTTTACACTTTTTGTAATATTTTAAATTTTGCAAGTCTCGCTACTTTGGACATCTCCTTCCTGTTGCCTGGGACTTAAGTGGAGTGTGGGTCATGTTTGCTGATGTTGGCTCGGTGGGGGACCCTATAAGTCCGCGGGTAGGCTCTCTTGCCTGATGCCTCCAGCTGACCTGTCTCATAGGCTACCTCAGTCGGTGTGTGCTGGGAGGGGGATGTGCTGTGTTTGCCAGGTCTTGTCCATCATCCGTTTGGGTTTCAAAACTTTGAGGTTGGGACACACTGATGAAGATTAAATATCAGAAAGGCCTCTGTGTCACTAAATAAGGTATAGTTACCCCTTAATTTGTTTATATGTAATATTTAAAAAATTTAAGGGGAATGGGAACACCTGGCAGATTTTCAAAGGGAGACAACTGTCAGGACTACCTATTCGCTTTTCTTTAAGCCCTGTGCCACAGAAAAAGGGGTCAACGCTTAAAGGAAAGAATTTGCTCCTCAGGAGACAAAAATACTTTCGCAGGAGTCGCCTTCTCTGAAGATGTTCCCATTCCCCTTAAGGGTGAAAAATGTGCACAGAGATAGAAGTTTCAAAACTTTAAGAATCATTACATGAGTGATGTCTAGTGATACTGTAACTTTCGCCATGTGCATATAGAAAAGACTCAGATCAACCTATGCAGTCTGATCAGGGTCTTTGCTGTGCTTTTCCGGAGGCCCATTTCAAAGCTAAGTATTCAGACACCTCAGCTCCATACCACACTTGTTCTTAATTTTGAACAAGTACAATTTACTACTTGATGTTGTTCCTAAAATAGCTTAACGAGTGACAAACTGTGTAGACCCTTATGAGATGCTGCATTATACAAAAAGCATGGGTTATTGATCGTTTGGTTTGTAGTGTCATGGCAAGGTCATGTTGAGCCAGTCAGCTAACCAAATTGTTCATGGCAGAATAAGAGAAGCTATATGATTTGCCTGTACTGAGTTCATATGTGATAACTGCCCTATTGATTTGTTCGTTTGTTTGTTTTGAGGTTTAACATACCCGTCAACACTATATAGGTTATTTTGGAGACGATGCTTCCAATTTTGTGAGACTTTTTACCAGACACTGAGATGAAATGACATCTCAAGTCCTGTTGCCCAATGAAACCAATAGTACTGCCCTATCGAATCAGCAGAAAATGGAGAATGAATCTAGAAATCAGTTGCCACAACAAGTAAAAATATGTCTTCAAACTTATTTGTCTAAGGAATACTAAGATTAGGCTGCAAATCTGGGCAGTCTGATCAAAGTCTTCTCTGTGAACTACATGGATGCCAAGTGATACAAATCATCTTCATACAGATAGCGAAGGGTGTACTCTGACTAAATATGCAGACTGATTTAGGGGACAGCTCTTCAAAATTGTCATTTGGGGAGGTAAATCAGCGGGTTTACAATCGAAAATTTCTAATTGTGACTTGTCAGGGAAGCTGCAAAACCTAATTTGCGACTGTAAAACTGAAATTACTCCCCATTCTTGTGCATTTTAAGTCAGTTGATTTTTTTGAAAACCGTGTTCTAATTGTTCCAAGAGTTAAGCACCAAGAGCTGTGAAAATAGGAATTCCGGCCAGTAACCCACATAACTTGATGACATTGGGGGTTTCTGACAATATGTATTGCAGGATATATCGTCGCTGCTTTTTAAAGTTATCCAATCAGATTTCGGGTAAAATTTGCAAGTGCATTAGAATTCTATTTTGCCAAATGTGAGTGGTCAATTGAAAAAAAAATATTAAAAGGCTTACAAGAGACTCATTTATGATGTCTGACAGGAAGTTGGTTGTACATGTAGTCTTGAATTGTCAAGTGCTTATCTTGACTGGCAGACTTCATTTTCAAAATATTTTCTTACATTACATGTGAATCGTTTGCTGAATGAAATGGCAAACTTTTCTGCAATTGAAATATAAGAAAAAAACATAGATTATCATCTTCATTAGAATTTTCTGTAGTGCTTGAAGGGTAGTTGTGGTCTTAAAAATTGCAGTCACAATCGCAGTTCTGAACAATGTCTGAAATGCCCCACAGTATGTTGCTCTTGAAATTTTGTAAAGTTGAATTTGAGATAAATTAATAATCTAACTTCAGTGACTCATACACTGATTGTTTGTTTACCATGGCTGAATTGAACCCGATCTTGAATCCCTATTGAATTCTTCATAAAGCCCATGGATGAAAAGAGAGGGATAATTTAGGAATATAATCTTATTTTGTTTTGAACTTGTATGTTTTGTGTACTCATGAGAATCACATTGGTGAGGTGATGCTCATGACTACATACAACATATTATTCCATATTTTGCTATGAGTAACTCTCAGTGGCTCAAACTACCCCTGCCTCGTACAAAATTTCATGGTCCAAAAAGTTATTGAGCCATCGAAGTTTGACAGAAAATGACAGTCATTTTCCCTTAAATTGTAATTATAGGAAAACCATGTTTGTCAGGGTTTTCACTAGCTTTTTTATTTCTGTCTCTTTGAGGTGTTTTCAATGAACACCCCGCTCTATGCTTGGAGCATAAAAAAGGAAATATATGTCAATAAGGATAAGATAAGACTCCGTTTTAGAAACTTCAGATTGTGTATATGGTATTGTAATATGCTAAACATAACAGGCCATGTGTTCAGCAGCACTGTCCTTTCTGATAATTTTTGACCTACATATTTCATTGCAGGGAGGAAACACCATCATCCTCTTGGTTATCTAAAGTATCTAGAATGTATGTGAAGTATGCTGCAACCTATTTGGTTACATTTATGTAATGCTTGTTACATGCTTTCTGAGAACATTATTATTGCTTATGCTGCACAAACGCACCGTATAATCTCACTTGAGTTGTTAATTAAAAACAGCAGCATTTGTTACTTTGCTTTTAATATATTGGCTTCAGTAGATATTCTAGGAAGACCTGCTAGAGGAGCATACATTGTGGATCTACCAATACAAAGGCAATTACATTACTTTTTTCCTATTAATTTACTTCATTTATTTATTTATACTGAAGGACATAATGAAGTTTTACTTACATAAAAGTTAAACAAGTAAACAGGCTTCTCTAGACACCTTAAATAGCTGCTAAATTAAGATGAATAAAATTTATTTGATATGTAGATATACCAACAGTAACACAATATTCAGGCAATGCAGTTATATAAGCATATTGCTTTTTTAATTCGATCCCATATGTGGTTATTGTACAAATTGATTTTGCATGTCATTTGAAATGGGAATACATTTGTTTAAATCAGCAGCACAATACAACTCTCTAAAAGCACTGAAAAGTGAAAACATATTGTTTTAGAAAAAGAAGTGACAAAATAAAACCTCTTAGAAATGGCATATACAAGACGTGTTCAACTTAAATTGAAACAAAACTATAGTACTGATTTTATGTTCATTTTTCATTCCAGTATTACAAAACTTCATCAACATATGCGGTATTTATATGATACTTTTCAAACTGTATTATTTTCCATATTTGATGTCTCATTTTTCCAACTAATCAAATTTTCTTCTTATTAATTGATGAAACTTCATTTTTTACATGAAAATAAAGCACAGATGTTGGGTTTCAATTTTTCAATCTCAAAATACATTTTTAAATATTTTAGAGTGCTTATTCAACAACACAATATAAAATAACAAAACTGACAAACAAATGTTTAGCATATAAGTTGCAGATTTATTTGGAAAACAAGGTTTTCAGTTATTTTACGAAATTCCATTTAAGGTATATCAAATGGTAATTTATAGATATTATAATACACTTTGCCCAGACTCAGTTCTATTTAAAACAAAGAAACACTGGAATACCAAAAAACTCACTGCCCACAAATTATCGCTTTATATCAACATTTTCTGCGAAAACTTGACATCTCTTCACAATTTGAAATACCCATATATCAACTTAAAAATGCAAAACTTTCCCTCCGGGCACTTCTTTGGAGTTATAGTTTATTTTCAAACTTTATGTCTGTCAGTCAGTTAAATGCTACTGTGTTTAGTTGAACTCTGACTCACTGAAAAAAAAATCGGCCAAAATTATTTCTGTGAAAGAGAAAATCCTCTGCCTCTTAAAGTCTTGAAAACTGACTGGAGTTATTGAACATTGTTTTGTCTGTCCTACCATATCTCTTATTGATTTGCATCTTTATTTCATTGAATTGTGTTCACAGTTGTTTAAAAAAATTATGGAAATTATTCATTTGAGTTACATTACAAGGTTACATTGTATAGGTTTAAAATTTTAAAATGGGGCCATATTTTTTCCGAGTGCCTGGAAAATATGTTTATCAGAAAAAAAGGGCACACAATTCTTGGAGTATATGTCAATATATGTTAACTTGCCATTTTGAAAACTAAAGCTATTGAAATCAAGCTGAAACTGCAAATTTTGACTGCTTCAAAAAGGGTTTCATCTTAAATTGAACACCTCTTGTACAAACGAAAGAGATCGTAACAGATACAGTCAACGGCTTGACTTTGTTTTGAACTTGACCTTGTTTCTGTGTGCAGCCTGTCTAGAAAATAAAGCAGCTGCAAAAGTATCAATACGACCAAGAAAAACATTCATATAAACACAAACATGATAACTACAGCTTTTCCAAAAATGCCTAACCCCTAGCTCTTTTCTGCTAAAATAATTAGAGAATAGGCTTCACCCTGGGATTATCCAGGTTTTAGGATGAGTCTTTAAACTGAAGTCCCATCTTGATATGAACTCTCTTGTTGGTGGGACATAAAACATAAACAAACAAACTAAAATTATGATATGCTTGAATGGCTATCTTTAAAGCTTCCGTTAGATATGCTTTACTGATATTTTGAAGTATATGAAATACTAAATCAAATTCTACTCAGAGAAAAAGCTTAATATACCTTCATTATGTGATCTGCAAAAAATGGTCTCAAAAGTAAAAAGCCATGTGCAGCCATCTAGTGGACCAGAATTCTGTTTTTACATACATAATTATGTCTGTCCATCACAAGTAATAATATTGTTTGTGTCTCCTTTAGTTTTTGAGATCATGACTGAAATGTCTATGATAGCTTAAGTAAATAGGTTTGGCATGTGCATAACAGTATGAGAACTCTGATGGGACTGCTAATGGAATAATTACACGGCACTTGATTAAGTTTATGCTCAATATCAATGCAATATTACAGTTTTTGTCTCAGAAGCTCCACCTACTGTGTTCAAGATCATGGTTTAGCTTAAATAGAGGATTGGCATTTGAGTAATGTGTGAGAACTGATTGGACCATGTTTAAGTTTCATGTTCTAGATTAACCCTTAACCCTCTTCCTGTTGAATATTCAGTATAGCCACATCCATTTCTGACTTTGAATCAATCAGATTACTTGATGTAATTTATTCTTACAAATCCATAAACTGAATGTCAAACAGTGTAGATCCTGATCAGATGGCTTCTTCTGATCTGGATCTACACTGTTTCCAAAGATAGGGGTTGTCGTGAACAGCAGGGTACGAGTTAAGATGTCAAATAAAATTGCATCTGAAAATGCTGTCTGTTTATGTTGTCTGCTGCATCTTCTTGCAAACTTAAAAATATTTTTTTTGCATGCAGACACTCAGTATCGGCCCCAATCAGACTGCTTCAGACTGTCCCTCTGAGCAGTCTGATCTAGGTCCACATTGTTTGGAATAGTGACTTTTAAAGTAACTAGCAGACAACGAAACAGAAAACTATGATAGAGAAACGTCTAATCTGCTGGATTTTACAGACACTTTTAAACCAATTATATTGGTATCATTAATGTTCTTTTTCATAATGACCCAAAAGCTTAGACTGTACATTTTTTCTAATCATTTAACTGTTTCTTAACCCATAACATGCCAATCACAACAGTGGTTGTCTGTTTTGTCGTCTGCTGTTAACTTTAAAAGTGACTTTGCAAACAGTGTCGACCAAGATCAGGAACAGTCTGATCTGGGTCCCGACTGTTTGCCTGTATTCAAAAATGTATTTGGATAGTTTAAAAAAATTCAGCAGAAAACGTAAACAGTCGACATTTTCCATGGACCAACCCTGCTTGCAAAAAGTATTTTTTAAGGTAGATGTTATTGGCATTTTACGGGTGAATACTCGTCAATTAAATTAATATATCCTTCATCTGAATAAAGTAAGGACAGTTTGAAGCTGTTCAGATAAATAGACTGTTGAATTATAATGTTGCTTGAAAGTTTTTGTGGTACTATTTTTGCATTGTTAATGTGACTCTTGCCTTTTAAAGAAGAATACATTTAGGTTGCCTGAGAGCACTTGTTCACAGCATTTCTCATGCAAATCTCTTTGGAACCAAGGATTCATTCAGATGTTTTTCCAAATAAAAGCAGCAGGACATGCTGTGATCAGAAAACAAACTGGCTGCTGTGTAGCCATGTTTTAGAACACGGAGATGTTGCACTGATGAGTTAGGAGGCCTTCATGCGGACTGAACAAATCATTTGTCTAAATCGCGATGGAAGTAAGGGCGAGGATTGTGGCCACGTATAATCGATTTAAGCCCTTCAGTGGAAATCTTTCCACTGACCATTCCGAGGCGGTTCTTCTGTGTCGGTTTATTGATGTTGGTGTTTGTTACTTACAGTGTGTATCACTTGTGTCTTGTTATTTGGGATGGCCATATGGTCATTTTGTGGGAAAGTAACTGTCCTTATGGCCTTCCTTTGTTTAGGTTTCCATTATGGTCTGGTCGCTTCATGTTTGTGTTTCTTTCCCTTTGGTGTCTTTTATGGGTGGAGTATCAATTCCTGATCTTTGTTTTACTTCTACTATGATAAACTTTGACGTTAGACAGAGTTTGTATAACGATATTAGGTATCATTATTGTGATTCGGAGGAGATAAGCCTACAAATTCTGGAAAACATAGTGTTTATATTTTAAATGATAGTGACCCTCCCAAAATTATGGAAAAAGACATGTAGTTATAGCCCTGCTTTGAAAAAGTGGGGCTATACTGGATTTTCCATGTCCTCTCATGACTCTGTGATTCTGTCATTCCGTGATTTCGTCATTCCGTGATTCTGTGACAGCAAAATTAAAATGCATTTTGCTTTATAACCGTTATGTTCGTTGTCCTGCTTCAGTAAAACTTATAATAAATATAAATAATACTATACTTGGTCTCTTAGGTAAGAAAATTGTAGCAGCAGAATAGTCACCATAAATCTAATTTTCAATTTTTTTAAAAATGCATTTTCCTTAACAACTTTTATGTTTGTGGTACTACTTCAGTGAAAATTATACTACGCTTGGTCTCTAAGGTAAGGAAGGCATTATAGCAGAATAGTGACAAAGGGCACATAACTTTTGGATTTTAGTGCATAACACTTGGAGCTATGTCCCTTGGTAGGTTTTCAATTTTTGCCAGTCTTGAAAGTTTTCTCAGGAACTATGAAAGCTGGCAAGCTGAAACTTTGTATAAAGTATAAACTTGGAAAATCACTGTATGTATTGTGTATACCAGAATAGTGGTCTAGAGTGAGTGAGTGTTTGAGTTTTACGTGTCACCAACAGCTAAGGTCATACGGAGATGGGAACTCAGTTTAAAGACTCATCTGAAAGCCTGGAGGAGCCCGGGATCGATCCTGCGACCCCTGGTTTACAAGGTGAGTAGCGTATCCACTACACCACGGAGGATTCTAGAATAGGGGTCAAGGTTCTTTGACTCGTGTCCCTTGGTAAGTTTTCAAATTTTGCCATTTCTGAAAATTTCCACACAAGATGTCCCAGGAACTATAAAACTTAGAAAGCTGAAAGTTTTTATACAGAGACATGTTTTTGGTCCTACCTCAATGAAATTTATAGCGGACTTGGATAACCCTTTTACAGAACATATTGGTCTCTAAAGTAAGGAAGATGTAATTGCAGAACAGTGGCCAAGGGCCCATAACTCTTTGAGTTATGCCATGTTAGCTTGTCCTACAGTGATATACCTGGTAAAGAACTACACAAACAAAAATAATGCTACGTAATCATGAATGCACCATCAATACAACACAAACGCATCGCCAAAAAAGTGGTTTATTTCTATAAGCATTCGACGGGTCTTTTCCCTCTAATAGTGCTGCAGTGGAGCTATAGTCAGAGCCTCTGGCAGCTCTTGTGTTACATGTATTCAAAATGATTGTGATTTTATTTTTATTTTTCAGGGGCAAAGGGCCACCAGGCACCAGACTGTCAATGGTCAAATCACTGTCAAAAGGTAAGCCAATGAATGAAAATAAAATCTGAGTTTACGGTATTATTAATCACTTTTTTGTGATATAACCGGCTACATATGAATTATGGCAAATATAAAACAGGATTTAGGACTCAACGAGAATCCAGCTTCAGAGCACCACAACACTGCCGGTCTGGCCCCAAGGTTATTTAACTTATTTCATGCTCAACTCACTTGAGCATGAAATTTTTAATGCTTTTAAATACAAATATACAAATAAAATATGTAATAGTTTCTGATTTGATCAGCACAAAATGATATTTGTCCTGCCTATGAATTTAAAATATCAACAGTTGTTGTCATTTTGAAATTTACGAGCAGCACAATTTTCAAGTAGTTAGACATGAAAAAAGTTCTATAACCTCGGACTCAAATCACAGAGGACCGAACTCAGGACCAGAAATGAAACGATTTAGAGTGGAGTCGTCATAGAAGCTGAAGCTCGACCCGAATATTTTCAAGCGCAAGATTTGCGGTGCTGTTTTGAAAAAGAACTCCCTGCAAATTGCTTCTGAAATAAGTTTTGCTTTGGGATAACTACAAGTTTAGATAAAGGGAGATAAAATATATAAAAAAAAACAACATTGAGCTAGCAAACAAAATAGTTAGAAAGTTAAGTTTGACTTTAGCAGTTGTTTGATATATCAGTTCTTGGGATTTGTTTACAGAAATATGTTGAAAGATTAACCAAGCACTAGCTTCCAGTATTGTTTATTTGTGTCCATTGCAGATTCTCTCTCTCTCTCTCTCTCTCTCTCTCTCTCTCTCTCTCTCTCTGCACAAAATCTTAACATCTTAACTTACCATTCCGCAAGTATGAGCATTTAAATATCTCGGTCCAGGACTGTCCCCGAAATAAAACTCCTGGGACTTCAATTAGAGATTATGAACACTCATTGCTCGCCCTAAATTCCAATACAAATTCCAGCAAAATAACAAAAACAAATTAACCCATATACAGGAATCTTAGCTCAACATTAAATCACGACAAAAAAAACAAAAAAAAAAACAGAGCAAAGCAACTACGTATGATTTAAGGCATCTGTGAATCTGGGTTATACAGTTGAGTCCTACTGTTGGTTTTCCTTTGCTCCAGCATTTCAGTTATTTTATGCTATCTTTAGTCATCATTGTTGTGACATCTCTGTATTCCTATGATTTGTATTTTCTCAAATTTAGTGTGTTGAGGAGTTAGAAATCCTTTATTCGGACTAAACAAATTATTAGGGCCCCGCACTGAAAGTGTGGGTGCCCTTTAGTACTCACTCTGTCCATCCGTCTGTCTGTCTGTCCGTCTGTCTGTCCGTCTGTCCGTCCACAATTTTTTTTATCCTCCATAACTTTCTTATTCCTGGATGGATTTAAATATTACTTGGCAGAAATGTTAACCATAATGTGACGGAGTGTTGCGCGCAAGACTCAGGTCCGTACCCCAAAGGTCAAGGTCATACTTAGAGGTTAAAGGTCAAAAAAGGGTCTTTCCTGTGTCCAATTAATAACTTTGTTATTATTATTCCTGGATGGCAGAAATGTTAACCATAATGTGATGGAGTGTTGCGCGCAAGACTCAGGTCCGTACCTCAAAGGTCAAGGTCATACTTAGAGGTTAAAGGTCAAAAAAGGGTCTTTCCTGTGTCCAATTAATAACTTTGTTATTATTCCTGGATGGATTTAAATATTACTTGGCAGAAATGTTAACCATAATGTGGCCCCGCACTGAAAGTGTGGGTGCATTATAGTAATCACTCTGTCCGTCCG
Source organism: Lucinisca nassula (assembly GCA_963580285.1). NCBI lineage: Eukaryota > Metazoa > Mollusca > Bivalvia > Lucinida > Lucinidae > Lucinisca > Lucinisca nassula. The sequence continues at coordinate 31,816,531 of OY757011.1, forward strand.
TCTGTCCGTCCACAAATTTTTTTATCCTCCATACATGCAGTTTAAAATGCAAGGAGCTGATATGTAGGAAATACACAGAGGGCAAAGCAAACACAGTCAGAGAGTTTAGTTTGACGTAGTCAATTGTTTTATACATCTGTTTAAAATAAATAGCGTCGCATGTATTTTGTGTTTACAGACATATTTTGAAAGGATAAACCAAACATTTTTACCCAATGTTTATAATTTACACATCAATCACAGATCTCTCTCTCTCTCTCTCTCTCTCCGACATTCTCTGTCTCTGTCATCTGTCCTTTTTTACTTGTATTCCACTTATGTTTAGCTTGATCTGGATCATTTAATTGTGCTATATACGTCCCCCGCCCATTGGGGCTTGAAGAAATAGATGGGCTGCATGATGCTTCCAGGCAGAGCTGAAACCGACCGCACACAAGTTCCGGTAATTAAAACCGCTTAGAGGATCTAAATATGTTCTATAAAAGTGTTATCCTTCGGAAGCAAGGAATACACCCCAGAAGTGAAAAATATGGAGTGTACATGTTTTCTGGGCCAGACTAGCTAGTTTCGGCAAAGTTGCCCAGGCAAAATTGTGCGAGTCAGACCGCCCATGCTCATAAGCCCTATTGGTTTCATTGAGCGACAGGGCTTGAGATGTCATTTCATCTCAGTTTTGTGTAAAAGTCCCACAAAATTGGAAGCAACGTCTCCAAAATGACCTTTACAGTGTTGACGGGGACATTAAACCTCAAATCAAACACAAAATATTGTGCTATATATGATTTGCTTTTATATGGTTACTTATCCTCTGTCTGTGTAAGCTTTGTTTTAATTAGTTTCTTGTCTTTTCTACAGTGATTCATTTTCTGCCTTTGGTAAATAAACAGTTTATCCCATTTTAGCACATTTGTTATTGTATTTGTTTTTATTTGGTTAATATGCATGGATTTTGCTTGTTATAGTCAGTTTATAATTTACTCTCCCCCAAGTCCCAGGTTTATATTTGCTCCAAGGTAATAAATGTTACAGCACAGTTGACGGGTATACAGATTAAAGCATTAATAGTTCCTCTTATACACTGAAGTAATGAACTATACATGTGGGAAATAGATATTCCACCATATATTGACACATTTAAGTTAATGATAAAATCTATAAGTAGTTGTATGTATTTTATTTATAGCTGAAAGATCTGAAAGTGAAGCAGGTATTAATGCATTACTGGTTATTGGTAAATGGCTACACTAGTTTTGTGTTGATTAATTAAATGATGAAAGAGAAATGCTGTGTTATTAGCCAATGTTTCTGTGCTTGCCTAATTTCGGCTTATACTTCATACTCCGAGTCCTGAAATTCATCTGAAAGCGCTATCCATGCCTTCTGTGTCGTTTACTTACACAACTTATCCAATTTTCGTCCAAAAATGAGCGAAATAAGCAGTCTTGCGGTATTTACTTACTTTACTTAGATTACTTATCAGTCATCATTGTCAGATAAGTAAAGTAAGCTGAGCTGAAGCTGACCTGGTGTCCTGGAGTCTCTGATTTCGCTGTTAATGGATTTCTACTCATTTTACTTACGTTACTGATCTTCACATCAACACTATAAGTAAAATAAGCACGTTTACAGTATTCTACTTAGGTTACTCAGTTTACTTACCTGGCACTACAGCAGTATAAGTAATCTAAGTAAACTAAGTAGATGTCAAAAAATCGATGCCCCTCCATCCAAAACATGCTACATAAAATTAAGTGCAATAAGCTAATTAATTGATATAGAAAGAACAATTTTACATAGTTTAAACATAAATAACTAAAATTTGCTGACCAGAATACTGAAGCATGATACTATAATAAGGAAATGAGCTAAGTAGGATGAGTAACATAAGTAGGCGTATAGCTAGCCAAGGGTGGTACATGTATCAGCCTCACTCTTTAGATAAGCTAAGTAACGTAAGTAATGTAAGTTGACTAATCAAACCAACGAAAGTCAATCTTGATATAACAGGATAAGTACGAGAATAAGCGTAAGTAACCTAAGTAAACTAAGTAACCTTGCATGTCTTTTATGACAATAGCTACTACCATACCAACAATGCTAAGAGTAAGCTAAGTAAGATAAGTAACCTAAGTTGAGGTTATATATTTCATCCATGACTATGAGCAGTGTAAGTAGGATAAGTAAGTTAAGTAAGGTAAGTAACATAAGTATTGTAAGTAACTGATATACCAGTAACATCAGCGACATCAGAGTAAGTTAAGTAAGCTAAGTGAAGTAAGTAAGTAAGTATTGTGGTTTCGATCTCAGCACATGAGTAAGCTGGGTAGGGTAAGTAAACTAAGTAACCTGAGTAGAACTCTAAGTAACATAAGTAAATGTCCTACCAGCTACAACAGCCACACCAGAGTAAGTTAAGTTAGCTAAGTAAACTAAGTAGGCGTCCTGGTCACTTCGTAAAAGGATGCGCAAAGTAAGTAGGATAAGTAAAGTAAGTAACCGAAGTAGACTTATAAATAACATAAGTAATGTAAGTAACCTCTCCACCAGCTACAACAACCATACCAGAGTAAGTTAAGTAAGCTAAGTAAACTAAGTAGGCACGATGGTCACTCCGAACTGGGTTGAGTAGGGTAAGTAGGATAAGTAAACTAAGTAACCTAAGTTGAATTCTAAGCAACATAAGTAAGGTAAGTAACTACTCCACCAGCTACGCTACCCATACCAGAGTAAGTTAAGTAAGCTAAGTAAAGTAAGTAATTGGCGAAGTCTGTCCCATCGAGGATGAGTAGGGTAAGTAGGATAAGTAAACTAAGTAACCTGAGTAGAATTCTAAGTATCATAAGTAAGGTAAGATACTGCTCTACCAGCAAAGCTACCAATACCAAAGTAAGTTGAGTAAGCTAAGTAAACTAAGTTGTAGACATTGTCACTCCGAACAATGTAGACTATGGCCAGTAGGATAAGTAAACTAAGTAACCTAAGTAGAATTCTAAGTAACGTAAGTTAGGTAAGTAACTGTCATACTAGCTATACCACCCTTACCACAGTAAGTTAAGTAAGCTAAGTAAACTAAGTAAACGGCGAAGTCTGTACCGAAGAGGATGAGTAGGGTAAGTAGGATAAGTAAACTAAGTAAACTGAGTAGAATTCTAAGTAACATAAGTAAGGTAAGTAACTACTCCATTAGTCGCTCTACCCATACCGGAGTAATTTAAGTAAACTAAGTACGCGGCGAAGTCTGTACTGGAGAGGATGAGTAGGGTAAGTAGGATAAGTAAACTAAGTAACCCGAGTAGAATTCTAGACATCATAAGTAAGGTAAGTTACTGCTCTGCCAGCAAAGCTACCAATACCAAAGTAAGTTGAGTAAGCTAAGTAAACTAAGTTGGCAACCTTGTCACTCTGAACAATGTAGACTATGGTCAGTAGGATAAGTAACCTAAGTAGAATTCTAAGTAACGTAAGTAAGGTAAGTAACTGTCATACTAGCTATACCACCCTTACCACAGTAAGTTAAGTAAGCTAAGTAAACTAAGTTAAAGGCGTTGTCTGTACTGAAGAGGATGAGTAGGGTAAGTAGGATAAGTAAACTAAGTAGAATTCTAAGTAACATAAGTAAGGTAAGTTATTACTCCATTAGCCGCTCTAGCCATACCGGAGTAAGTTAAGTAAACTAAGTAAGCGGCGAAGTCTGTACTAAAGAGGATGAGAAGGGTAAGTAGGATAAGTAAACTAAGTAAACTGAGTAGAATTCTAAGTAACGTAAGTAAGGTAAGTAACTACTCCATTAGTTGCTCTACCCATACCGGAGTAATTTAAGTAAACTAAGTACGCGGCGAAGTCTGTACTGGAGAGGATGAGTAGGGTAAGTAGGATAAGTAAACTAAGTAGCCCGAGTAGAATTCTAGGCATCATAAGTAAGGTAAGTTACTGCTCTACCAGCAAAGCTACCAATACCAAAGTAAGTTGAGTAAGCTAAGTAAACTAAATTGGCAACCTTGTCACTCCGAACAATGTAGACTATGGTCAGTAGGATAAGTAACCTAAGTAGAATTCTAAGTAACGTAAGTAAGGTAAGTAACTGTCATACTAGCTATACCACCCTTACCACATTAAGTTAAGTAAGCTAAGTAAACTAAGTTAACGGCGTTGTCTGTACTGAAGAGGATGAGAAGGGTAAGTAGGATAAGTAAACTAAGTAGAATTCTAAGTAACATAAGTAAGGTAAGTAACTACTCCATTAGCCGCTCTAGCCATACCGGAGTAAGTTAAGTAAACTAAGTAAGCGGCGAAGTCTGTACTGAAGAGGATGAGAAGGGTAAGTAGGATAAGTTATCTAAGTAACCTGAGTAGAATTCTAAGTAACGTAAGGTAAGTAACTCTCATACTAGCTATACCACCCTTACAACAGTAAGTTAAGTAAGCTAAGTAAACTAAGTAAGCGGCATAGTCTGTCCAGACGCGGATCAGTAGGGTAAGTAGGATAAGTAAACTAAGTAACCTAAGTAGAATTCTAAGTAGGATAAGTAACTACTCCACTATACCATACCATAGTAACTTAAGAAAGCCAAGTAATCTAAGTAAGCAGCAAAGTCTGTACCGAAGAGGATGAGTAGGGTAAGTAGGATAAGTTAACTAAGTAACCTGAGTAGAATTCTAAGTAACGTAAGGTAAGTAACTCTCATACTAGCTATACCACCCTTACCACAGTAAGTTAAGTAAGCTAAGTAAACTAAGTAAGCGGCATAGTCTGTCCAGACGCGGATCAGTAGGGTAAGTAGGATAAGTATACTAAGTAACCTAAGTAGAATTCTAAGTGGGGTAAGTAACTACTCCACTATACCATACCATAGTAACTTAAGAAAGCCAAGTAAACTAAGTAAGCAGCAAAGTCTGTACCGAAGAGGATGAGTAGGCTAAGTAGGATAAGTAAACTAAGTAACCTGAGTAGAATTCTAAGTAACGACCTTATCACAGTAAGTAAGCTAAGTAACTACTCCACTAGCCACTCCGCCCAGACCAGAGTAAGTTAAGTAAAATAAGTAAACTAAGTTACTAAACTAAGTAAGCGGCAAAATCTGTCCCAACGAGGATCAGGAGGTTAAGAAGGATAAGTAAGCTAAGTATCCTAAGTAGAATTGTAAGTAACATAGGTATGGTAAGTAACTACTCCATTCGCCACTCTACCCATACCAGAGTTTTAGTTAAGTAAGCAAAATAAACTAAGTAAGCGGCGAAGTCTGTCCCATAGACGATGAGTAGGGTAAGTAAACTAAGTAACCTAAGTAGAATTCTAAGTAACGTAAGTAAGGTAAGTAACTACTCCATTAGCCACTCTACCCATACCAGAGTAAGTTAAGGAAACTAAGTAAGCCGCGAAGTCTGTATTGTAGAGGATGAGTAGGGTGAGTAGGATAAGTAAACTAAGTAACCTAAGTAGAATTCTAAGTAACGTAAGTTAGATAAGTAACTGTCCTACTACCTATACCACCCTTACCACAGTGAGTTAAGTAAACCAAGTAAGCGGCAAAGTCTGTCCCAACGAGGATCAGTAAGGTAAGTAGGATTAGTAAACTAAGTAACCTAAGTAGAATTAAAAGTAAGGTAAGTAACTACTCCATTAGCCACTCTTCCCATACCAGAGTAAGTTAAGGAAGCTAAGTAAGCAGCGAAGTCTGTACCGAAGAGGATGAGTAGTGTAAGTAGGATAAGTAAACTAAGTAGAATTCTAAGTACCATAAGTAAGGTAATTAACTACTCCACTAGCCACTCTACCCAGACCAGTGTAAGTTAAGTAAGCTAAGTTAGCGACCAAGTCTGTCCCAACGAGGATTAGTAAACTAAGTAACCTGAGAAGATTTCTAAATAACATAAGTAAGGTAAGTAACTACTCCTTTAGCCACTCTACCCATACCAGAGTAAGTCAAGTGCGATAAGTACTATGTAAGTGGCGAAGTCTGTACTGGAGAAGATGAGAAGGGTAAGTAGGATAAGTAAACTAAGTAACCTAAGTAGAATTCTTAGTAACATAAAAAAGGTCAGTTACTGCTCAACAAGCAACGCTACCAATACCAATGTAAGTTGAGTAACTAAGTAAACTAAGTTGGCGACCTTGTCGTCCCGAACAATGATGAGCCGGGTAAGTAGGATAAGTAAACTAAGAAACCTAAGTAGAATTCTAAGTAACGTATGTTAGATAAGTAACAGTCCTACTACCTTTTCGAACCTTACCACAGTAAGTTAAGTAAACTAAGTAAGCGGCAAAGTCTGTCCCAATGAGGATCAGTAGGATTAATAGGATAAGTAAACTAAGTAACCTAAGTAGAATTCTAAGTAACATAAGTTTAACTACTCCACTAGCCACTGTACCCATACCAGAGTAAGTTAAGTAAGCTAAGTAAGCTAATTAAGCAGCGAAGTCTGTACCGAAGAGGATGAGCAGGGTAAGTAGGATAAGTAAAATAAGTAACCTGAGTAGAATTCTAAGTAACATAAGTAAGGTAAGTAACAACTCCACTAGCCACTCTACCCAGACCAGAGTAAGTTAAGTAAGCTAAGTAAACTAAGTAAACGGCGAAGTAAGCCCCATAGAGGATGAGTAGGGTAAGTAGGTTAATTAAACTAAGTAACCTAAGTAGAATTCTAAGTAAGGGTAGTAACTACTCCATTAGCCCCTCTACCCATACCAGAGTAAGTTAAGTAAACTCAGTAAGCGACGAAGTCTGTATTGTACAGGATGTGTAGGGTAAGTAGGATAAGCAAACTAAGTAACCTGAGTAGAATTCTAAGTAACATAAGTAAGGTAAGTAACTGTCCTACCAGCTAACACCCTTATCACAGTAATGTAAGTAAGCTAAGTAAACTAAGTAAGCGGCGAAGTCTGTCCCATAGAGGATGAGTAGAGTAAGTAGGATAAGTAAACTAAGTAACGTAAGTAGATTTCTAAGTAACGTAAGTAACCACTCCATTAGCCACTCTACCCATACCAGAGTAAGTTAAGTAAATTAAGTAAACTAAGTAAGCGGCGAAGTCTGTACTGAAGAGGATGAGTAGGGTAAGTAGGATAAGTAAACTGAGTAACCTGAGTAGAATTCTAAGTAACATAAGTAAGGTAAGTTACTGCTCTACCAGCAACGCTACCTATACCTAAGTAAGTTGAGTAAGCTAAGTAAACTAAGTTGGGGACCTTGTCACGTCGAACAATGATGAGTAGGGTAAGTAGGATAAGTAAACTAAGTAACCTTTGTAGAATTCTAAGTAACCTATTTAGAATTCTAAGTAACGTAAGTAACTGTCTACTAGCTATACCACCCTTACCACAGTAAGTTAAGGAAGCTAAGTAAACTAAGTAAGCGGCAAAGTTAGCACATTCAAGCCACACCCTGGCTCCCGCCTATAGAGGCTTGAAGAAATAATTGGGCTGCATGATGCTTCCACGCAGAGCTGATTCTGGCCTGCACATTTACAGGATCTAAGCCTTCCAAGAGCCGCGGTGCGAGGCGGACCACCCATGCTAATAAACCTTATTGGTTTCATTGGGCAGCAGGGCTTGAGATGTCATTTTCGGGTAAAAGTCCCACAAAATTGGAAGCATTGTCTCCAAAATGACCTTTACAGTGTTGACGGGGATGTTAAACCTCAGATCAAACAAAAACAAACAAAACAAGCCACACCCATTTCTGTCTATCAACCAATTAAATTACTTGATGTACTGTATTGCTACAAATTCATACAATACAAAACCGAATGCCAAGCTGGTGGCACTCTAAGTTGCCATAGCAACAAAACTAAAAGGCCAAATTTCATAAAAAAAACACAGAACCTGTAAAGGCAAATATGGTGAATATTTTCATAAAGTCTCTGCCTCCTAGAGCAAATGGTTTCTGACGAGATGATTTTTTAAGTATTTTTTTTTCTATTTTTTTGCATTTTGGTTTCCATGGCAACCAATAAAAATGAGCAGTAGGCCTAAAATCATATGGCAGATAGAAGATTGCCTAAGGAACATTTCTATGAAAGTTTTGTCAAAATATCTGCAGAGGCTTGGCAGTAAATGCCATTTTTCAATTTTCTCCATTATAAGTCTATGGAAACTCTAAGTTGCCATAGCAACCAAACTAATGAGCCGATTTTCATAAAAAAAACAACAACACAAAATTCCATCCCCCAGCCCAAGGATGTTACAGATAAAATTTGGGCCCAATTGGCCCAGTGGCTTCAGAGGAGATGTCGTTTGAAAGTGTTGACGGACGCAGACGACGACGGACAACTGCCTATCCTATAAGCTAAAATGAGCATGGGTTCGCTTGCATTTTGATGAAAAGACATCTCAAGCCCTGCATCACAACAAAACTAGTAGGATTAAGTGAGTGCCAGCAGGCAAACGTCGCTTGGTCAACGTCAAATTAACGTCGGTGCAAGGTCAAGACGTTGCAACGATGTTGGTGTGACGTCACAATTACGCCACATGCCTGCTTGATTTTAAGGGACTGTCCGACTAGCACTTAAGGGTGATGGGAACAACTGGCACATTTTTCTGCATTTTTGTCAAAGGGAGACAACTTTCGTGACTTCCTGTTCGGTTTTCTATAAGCCCTGCCCCACTGAAAAAAAGAGTCTACTCTTAGAGGAAATAATTTGCTCCTCAGGAGCAAATTCTTTCCTTTAAGAGTTGACCCCTATTGACATTGGAGCCAAAAATTAAAGCTGTTCCCATTCCCCTTAAGGATGAATTCCTACCGAGCCCTGACGGGCTAGGGCCTGTGTTTGTTTCTTGAATTGTGGCTATTCGCATTTGTTTAATTGGAGATTGGAGACACAACAACACTGCTTAAGTCATTTGGAAGACCTTGAAATACTTGTCAACACGATTTCTTAATACCCGCTATGTGGTCGGTTCTAATCATTTTTCTCTATCTATGTTTGGAGAGAAAAAAAAAAGTAGATTTTTATCTAAAGATTTTCATTTTTGGCAGAAAAAAAATGCCTGTACATATATATAGGCAGGTTTTCGTAAATATATGTTGTGAGTGCTCGTTAGGCCCGCCTCTTTGCGGCGGTTAAAACGAGTTCCGGAACCAAAATAGAAAAAAAGTATGCCCCGTGAGCCCCAATATAGCGGATTGAAGGGGATGTTCAGAAGGTGGTCTTGTTCACGTGATGACTCGCAGTCTGCGGTTGTGTGATTGATTTTGTTTGACAGCACTGATAACAGTTCACAATGAAAGCATTCTATTGACTGATAATATCATATTTTTCCATTTGACACAAATCCCTCTGGATAATTAAATTTATATGCCGGGGAGACGCACAATCTCCGTGTTCATTGGGCGATAGGGCTTGAGATGTCATTTCATCACAAAGTCGGATAAAAGTTCCACAATATTGTAACCAAAGTCCCCCTAATACTGCATGGTTCTTCCTTTTTCAGACACAGAGATTCCAATACTACCATATATCCGTGCCCCCGGGGGCTTGGGCGGGGGCGTCCGGGGCATGATTCCCCCACTTTGCGCGGACTTGCCGTCTCCGGGGCAACGGCCCGGTGTCCTCGGGTGCATGGCATGACCCCACTGCGGTAACTAGTCACAGCCCCCGTACTGGTGCTGTAGGGAATTAAACTTTTGGCAATGATTGGCGCGGGAACACACCTCCTAGTGGACGGTAATGACCCGTAGGTCACACGCTCCCCTATGGCCCCGGTGCGTGGGCTTGACCCACCCACCGCTCCCTCACTAGCCGTGGCCGCCCGATCGTCGTTGCTGGGTGCATGATGTTTGGACATTGGTTTCCGCCACATGCGGAAGGACATCAAACACATTCATGCTTATATAGTTGTTACATGAGCACGTCTGTATGTTCATTATCTTAATGTTCAGCTTAATGTTGTTTTTGATGTATTTCTCTCGTATGTAATGAATATGACATGAAGCGTGTACCGTTTCTCAATGTTGGGATGCCCGGCGGGGTAGGGGCGGTCATGTCGTATTCCTTTATATGCCAGGGAAACGCACCATCTCCGTGTTCATTACATGTTTTAATGTTGTTTATAAATAGTTTCTCAATTATGTGCTATTATGTTCATTATCTCCGTGTTCATTACATGTTCAGTTTAGTGCTTGGTGTATTTCTCTCGTTTGTAACGGGTTATGACATGAAGCGTGTACCGTCTCTCAATATTGGGATGCCCGGTGGGGTAGGGAAAGTCATGTCGGATTCCTTTATATGCCGGGGAAACACACCATCTCCGTGTTTATTTCTTGTTTTAAATTTGTTTTTGAACTTTTTCTCAATTATACCGGGGAAACGCACCATCTCCGTGTTCATTACATGTTTTAGTGCTGTTTGGGATGTATTTCTCTCTTGTATGTGAAGGAATGTGACATGAAGCGTGTACCGTTTCTCAATGTTGGAATGCCCGGCGTGGTAGGGGCGGTCCTGTCTTATTCCTTTATATACCGGGGAAACACACTGTCTCCGTGTTCATTACATGTTTATGCCACCGGCATACGAAGTATGCTATGGGGATATAATGTTTTCGTCCTGCCTTTCGTCCGTGGGTCCGTCTTTCCGTCTGTCCGTCCGTTATCATTTTGGTTAAATAGAAGTAAAACAAAGATCAGGAATTGATACAATTAACTTACTCCACCCATAAAAGACACCAAAGGGAAAGAAACACAAACATTAAGCGACAAGACCATAATGGAAACCTAAACAACGGAAGGCCATAAGGACAGTTACTTTCCCACAAAATGGCCATATGGCCATCCAAAATAAAAAGACAAAAGTGATACACACAGTAAGTAACAAACAACAACATAAATAAATCGCCACAGAAGAGCCGCCTTGGAACGGTCAGTGGAAGATTTCCACTGGGGGGCTTAAATCGATTTTACGTGGCCACAATCCTCGCCCTTACTTCCGTCGCGATTTAGACAAATAATTTGTTCAGTCCGCATGAAGGCCTCCTAACTCATCAGTGCAACATCTCCGTGAACACAAAAATCAAAGAACCACAGAGGTGAGACAACGGTGATGACTCGACAGCAAGAAACCACTGAAATGCTGGAGCAAAAGAAAACCAACAGTTAGACTCCGATGGGCCCGACTAGAGACAGAGCATCAGGCACCAACCAACATTACCTTGAATTAGATCTCTCTAATTCTCAATAAGCCTTTACGTTGGAGCCGTCATAGAATCTGAGGGCTGACCCACCGGCGTGCAATTAAAGAGGGAAGCAAAGTTGCCAACCGTGATTGGGTTAACTACCATGCATGCAGTCTGTCGTATAATATCCATGTTGTACCCAATCTTTTTATATCGAAGAATGATTTTACGAAATTGGGTGCTGAAGTCAAGTTTTTCGTCAACTTATCTAAGAGATTTTATCTTCTGAACCCTTTGATAGATTTAGTTGATTTTTACACTGAAGTTACATACTGGTCTAAAACTTTCATTGATGCATGCCCCCTCCCCCCCCCCCCCCACAGTGACCTTGAAGTCAAGGTCATAGACTTAGAAATTTTACATTTGGTTCAAGTTTTATGGCCAAGTTTATAGATGTTCTAAACTCTAAGACAAATTCAATTGATGCTTGCATCGATGTTGCATACACGTCCAAAGATTTCATTGATGCATACCCCCATCCTGCTGCTTCAATGATACCCCCACCCTTCAGTAACTTGATTCCCTCACTCCCTTGGTCCATTTAGAAATTTTATGTTTGATTTAGCTTTTACAAGCACATTTATAGATTATTATAGCTTCTTGACATCTTAATTCATATTACATTCAAGCTCAAAAGATATATCAGAGTATGGCACTGGCCGGGGGTATTCGTGACCCACTGGTCGCTTTCTCTAGTTTAATGATGTTTTTGAACTGTTTCAAAATTATAAGCTACCTCTATGTTCATTTTCTCCGTGTTCATTACATGTTCAGTTAAGTGTTGTTTTTGATGTATTTCTCCCGTCTGTGAAGGTTTATGACATGAAGCGTGTACCGTTACTCATTGTTGGGATGCCCGGTGGGTAGGGGCGATCATGTCATATTCCCGGGGAAGCACAAATTCTCCGTTTTCATTACATGTTTGCGTTGTTTTTGAACTGTTTTGCATTATATTCATTTTCTCCGTGTTCATTACATGTTCAGTTTAGTGTTGTTTTTGATGTATTTCTCCCGTTTGTGAAGGGAATATGACATGAAGCGTGTACCGTTTCTCATTGTTGGGATGCCCGGCTGGGTAGGGGTGGTCATGTCATGTTTCTTCATATATACCTATCTCCGTGTTCATTGCATGTTTTAATGATGATTTTGAACTATTCCTCAATTATGTGCTATCTCTATGTTAATTATCTCCGTGTTCGTTACATGTTCAGCTAAATGTTGTTTTTGGTGTATTTCTCTCGAATGTAAAGGAATATGACATGAAGCGTGTACCGTTTCTCAGTATTTGGATGCCCGGCGGGTCAGGGGCGGTCATGTCATATTCCTTTATATGCCGGGGAAAAACATAATCTCCGTGTTCATGACATGTTGTAATGTTGTTTTTGAACAGTTTCTCAATTATGTGCTATCTCTATGTTCATTATCTCCGTGTTCATTACATGTTCAGTTTAGTGTTGTTTTTGATGTGTTTCTCCCGTTTGTGAAGGAATATGACATGAAGCGAGTACTATTTCTCTATGTTGGGATGCCTGGCGGGGTAGGGGTGGTCATGCCATATTCCTTTATATACCGGGGAAACACACTATCTCCGTGTTCATTACATGTTTTAATGATTTTTTTATGTGCTATCTCTATGTTCATTATCTCTGTGTTCATTACATGTTCAGCTTAATGTTGTTTTGATGTATTTCTCTCGTATGCAAAGGAATATGAGATGAAGCGTGTACCGTTTCTCAGTGTTGGAAAGCCCGGCGGGTCAGGGGCGGTCATGTCATATTCATATATATATGCCGGGGAAACGCACCATTTCCGTGCTCCCTACATGTTTTAATGTTTTTTCTCTGGGTGCTCCGGTCTTCGACCACCTGGTTAACGATAGGCTCGATTTGAGTGAAATAATCTTGAAAGGGCCGTAAAACCAAAACCAAACAAACAAAAACTCATACCATTGATAGAGCAAATATCGCATAATATATAGGTATAATATTGTCGTATAAATTAAGCATAATAGCTTAAAAATGGTATAAACTATTCAACTGTAGAATTAGCTCAGAGCTCATAAGCTGTCTGGTCTGGTGCTATAATAGTTAGGCACTTTCTCAGATCTCTTTAGATAAATTAAGCTTTTAAGAGACCTATTACCGGTACCGTTTTCTGCTATAAACAAGATGTGTTTGTGAAACACTGATGCCCCCGGACAGTGCATGTTAAATATGAAAGCAGTATCACTAAGCAATCAAAAGGTATGGCCAAGAAATGTAGGCGCTAGAGCGATGACAAAGTTTTTCTAAAAATAGCCACAGTGACCTTGACCTTGAGGTCATGACCTTGAAAGTCACACTCGCTCGAGATATTGTCATAAGGAACATTTGTGTGAAGTTATATTGAAATCAGTAAAGAAATGTTGGCGTTAGAGCGATGACAAAGTTTTTCTAAAAATAGCCACAGTGACCTTGACCTTGAGAGGGGGGGGGGTGTTTGGATGGACAAAATTATGGTACCACTAGAAAGGTCTTGTGACAAGGAGTGCACGTGTGAAATATGAAAGCCCTACTACTTATCAATCGAAAGTTATGGCCAATGTTAAAGTTTATAAAAGTAGGTCAAATGTCAAGGTCACGAGGTCAAAAATTATGGTACCACTAGAAAGGTCTTGTGACAAGGAGTGCACATGTGAAATATGAAAGCCCTATCACTTACCAATCGAAAGTTAAGGCCAATGTTAAAGTTTTCAAAAAAGTAGGTCAAACATCACGGTCAAGGTCACACGGTCAAAAATTATGGTACCACTAGAAAGGTCTTGTGACAATGAATGCACATATGAAATATGAAAGCCCTATCACTTACCAATCGAAAGTTATGGCCAATGTTAATGTTTTTAAAAATTTTGAAAAATAGGTCAAAGGTCAAGTTCAAGGTCACGAGATCAAAAATTATGGTATCACTGGAAAGGTCTTGTGATAAGGTATACACATGTGAAATATGAAAGCTCTATCTATTACCATTAAAAAGTTATGCCCAATGTTAAGGTTTTTGTAGACAGACAAACGGAAAAATGTTGACAAAAAATAGGTCAAAGGTCAAGTTCAAGGTCACGAGATCAAAAATTATGGTACTACTGGAAAGGTCTTGTGATAAGGTATACACATGTGGAATATGAAAGCTCTATCTATTACCATTCAAAAGCTATGCCCAATGTTTAAGGTTTTTGTAGACAGACAAACAGACAGACAGACCAAAAACTATATGCCCTCGAATCTCTTAGATTCCGGGGGCATAAAAACATGGGCTAATTTCCTTAAAAATATGTCAAATACACATTCCACAAATAATATATGGTGTTTTGGTGAGCTTCCATAAGCATCTTTAATAGCAAATGGAACGTGGGGGGGGGGGTATTGCTGCAGGTCCGTTCGGGTTATTGGGTCCGTTCCGGTTAGTAAACGCACCAGACTCGCACCGCTTTGCCTGGGCAGGCTTAGGCCCTCTAAGCGGTTTACCAGTACTCTTGTGCGGTCGGAAGCATCATGCAGCACATCTATTTCTTCAAGCCCCGACGCGTCCTATTACATGCAAAGTATTGCAGTGAAAAGCTTGAAACACAATGCGATTCTTGCGATCTCTGTTTGAGCTGGTTTCACTCTACTCACAACCTACGGCATGCAACCTACTCAGGTTACTAAGCTGAATTTGATACTTACCCTACTCATCATTGTTTGGAGTGACGAGACCGCCAAGTTAGTTTACTAAGCTTAGTCGACTAACTTTGGTATTGGTAGCGTTGCAGGTGGAGCAGTTACTTGCCTTACTTATGTTTCTTAGAATTCTACCCAGGTTACTTAGTTTACTTTGCCTACTCACCTTACTTATCCTCGTTGAGACATACTTTGCCACTGACATAGTTTACTTAGCTTACTTAACTTACAGTGCTATGGGTGGTATAGCTAGTAGGACAGTTACTTACCTTGCTTATTGTTACTTAGTATTCTACTTATGTACTTAGCCTACTTATGCAACTTACTCTACTCATTGTTCGGAATGCGGTGGCCAACTTAGTTAACTTAGCTTACTCAACTTCTTTCGGCATTGGTACCGTTGCTGGTAGAGCAGTTACTAACCTTACTTATGTTACTTAGAATTCTACTCAGGTTACTTAGTTTTCTTATCCTACTCATCCTCGTTTGGAAAACCTTCGCCGCTTAATTAGTTTACTTAGCTTGCTTAACTTACATTGTTATGAGTAGTGTAGGTGGTGGAGTTACTTACCTTACTTATGTTATTTAGAATTCTACTTACGTTACTTAGTTAACTTATCCTATCCATCATTGTTCGGAATGACAAGGTAGCCGACTTAGTTTACTTGGCTTACTTAACTTACTGTGGTATGGTTGGTGTAGCTCATGGTGTAGTTTCTTACTTTATCTACGTTATTTAGAATTCTACTTAGTTTACTTATCCTACTTACCCTGCTCATCGTTGTTCGAGATAACACTTGTTTACTTAGCTTACTCAACTTACTTTGTTATTGGTAGCGTTGCTGTATGGCAGCAACTTACCTTACTTATGTTACTTAGAATTTTACCCAGGTTACATAGTTTGCTTATCCTACTTACCCTACTCATCATCATCAGTACCGACTTCGCCGCTTAATAAGTTTACTTAGCTTACTTAACTTACTGTGGTAAGGGTGGTATAGGTAGTAGGACAGTTACTTATCTTACTTACGTTACTTAGAATTCTACTTAGGTTACTTATCCTACTTACCCTAATCATCATTGTTCGGAGTGACAAAGTCGCCAACTGAGTTTACTTGGCTTACTCAACTTACTTTGGTATTGGTGGCGTTGCTGGTAGAGCAGTAAATTACCTTAATTGTGTTACTTAGAACTCTACTCAGGTTACTTAGTTTACTTATCCTACTTACCCCAATCACCCTCTTCGGTACTTTGAAGCATACTTAGTTTACTTAACTTACTAATGTAAGGGTCGTATAGCTAGTATGACAGTTACTTACCTCACTTACATTACTTAGAATTCTACTTAGGTTACTTAGTTTACTTATCCTACTGGCCATAGCCATCATTGTTCGGAGTGACCACGTCGCCAACTTAGTTTACTTAGCTTACTCAACTTACCTTGGTATTGGTAGCGTTGCTCTTAGAGCAGTAGGTTACCTTACTTACCTTACTTAGAATTCTACTCAGGTTACTTAGTTTACTTATCCTACTTACCCTTATCATCCTCTTCCATACAAACTTCGCTGCTTACTTAGTTTACTTAGCTTACTTAACTTACTAATGTAAGGGTCGTATAGCTAGTATGACAGTTACTTACCTAACTTACGTTACTTAGAATTCTACTTAGGTTACTTAGTTTACTTATCCTACTGGCCACAGTCATCATTGTTCGGAGTGACCAGGTCGCCAACTTAGTTTACTTAGCTTACTCAACTTACTCTTAGCGCAGTAACTTACCTTACTTATGTCACTTAGATTTCTACTCAGGTTACTTAGTTTGCTTGTCCTACTTGTCCTACTTAGCCTACATAACCTCTTTAGTACAGACTTTGCCGCTTACTTAGTTTACTTAGCTTCCTTAACTTACTGTGGTAAGGGTGGTATAGCTAGTAGGACAGTTACTTACGTTACTTAGAATTCTACTTAGGTTATTTAGAATTCTACTTAGGTTACTTAGTTTACTTATCCTACTTACCCTACTCATCATTGTTTGAAGTGACAAGGTCGCCAACTAAGTTTACTTAGCTTACTCAACTTACTTTGGTTTTGGTAGCGTTGCTGGTAGAGCAGTAACGTACCTTACTTATGTTACGTAGAATTCTACTCAGGTTACTTATCCTACTTATCCTACTCATCCTCTTCAGTACAAACTTTGCTGCTTACTTAGTTTACTTGGCTTACTTAACTTACTCTGGTATGGGTACATTGGCTAATTACATCTGTTACTTAGAATTCTACTTAGGTTACTTAGCTTACTTATCCTACTTACCCTTGTTGGGACAGACTTTGCCGCTTACTTAGTTTACTTGGCGTGTTAAGGTAAGTATAGGTAGTAGGACAGTTACTTACCTTACTTACGTTACGTAGAATTCTACTCAGGTTACTTAGTTGACTTATCCTACTTACCCTACTCATCCTCTTACCCTACTCATCCTCTTCAGCACAGACATCGCCGCTTACGAAGTTTACTTAACTTACTTAACTCACTCTGGTATGGGTAGATTGGCTAATGGAGAAGTTACTTGACTTACTTATTGTACTTATAAATCTACTTAGGTTACTTATTTTACTTATCCTACTTACCCTACTCATCCTCTATGGGACAGACTTCGCCGCTTACTTAGTTTACTCAGCTTACTTAACTTCCTGTGGTAAGGGTGGTATAGGTAGCAGGACAGTTTCTTACCTTACTGATGTTACTTAGAATTCTACTTAGGTTACTGAGTTAACTTATCCTACTTATCCTGCTCATCATTGTACGGGATGACAAACTTCGCCGCTTACTTAGTTTACTTGGCTTACTTAACTTACTGTGGTCCGGTTGGTATAGGCAGTAGGACAGTTACTGATCTTTGCTTACGTTACTTAGAATTCTACTTAGGTTACTTATCCTACTTAACCTACTCATTGTTGTTCGGAGTTACAAAGTCGCCAACTGAGTTTGCTTAGCTTACTCAACTTACTTTGGTATTGTTGGCGTTACTGGTATAACAGTAACTTACCTTACTTATGCTACTTAGAATTCTACTCAGGTTACTTAGTTTACTTATCCTACTTACCCTACTGATCCTCGCTGGGACAGACTTTGCCGCTTACTTAGTTTACTTAGCTTACTTAACTTACTGTAGAAAGGGTGGTATAGGTAGTAGGACAGTCACTTACCTTACTTACGTTACTTAGAATTCTACTTAGGTTACTTAGTTTACTTATACTACTTACCCTGCTCATCATTGTTCGGAATGACAAGGTCGCCAACTTAGTTTACTTAGCTTACTCAACTTACTTTGGTATTGGTAGCGTTGCTGGTAGAGCAATAACTTACCTTACTTATGCTACTTAGAATTCTACTCGGGTTACTTAGTTTGCTTACCCTACTTACCCTTCTCATCCTCTTCAGTACATATTACGCCACTTACTTAGTTTATTTAGCCTACTAAACTTACTGTGTAAGGGCGGTATAGGTAGTACGACAGTTACTTACCATACCTACGTTACTTTGAATTCTACTTAGGTTACTTAGTTTACTTAGCGTACTTACCCTACTCATTATTGTTCGGAGTGACAAAGTCGCCAACTAAGTTTACTTAGCTTACTCAACTTACTTTGGTATTGGTAGCGTTGCTGGTGGAGCAGTAACTAACCTTACTTATGTTACTTAGAATTCTACTCAGGTTACTTAGTTTACTTATCGTACTTTCCCTACTCATCTTCTTCTGTACAGACTTCGCTGCTGACTTAGTTTACTTAGCTTACTTAACTTACTCTGGTATGGGTACAGTGGCTAGTGGAGTAGTTACTTATGTTACTTAGAATTCTACTTAGGTTACTTAGTTAACATATCCTACTGATCCTCGTTGGGGCAGACTTTGCCTACTTTGCTTACTCAGTTTACTTAGCTTACTTAACTTACTGTGGTAAGGATTGTGTAGGTAGTAGGACAGTTACTTACCTTACTTACGTTATTTAGAATTCTACTTACTTAGTTTACTTAACCTACTTACCCTGCTTATCACTGTTCGGGTTGACAAGGTCGCCAACTTAGTTTACTTAGCTTGCTCAACTCACTTTGGTATTGGTAGCGTTGCTGGTAGAGCAGTAACTTACATTACTCATGTTACTTAGAATTCTACTCAGGTTACTTAGTTTGCTTATCCTACTTACCCTACTCATCATCTACAATACAGACTTCGCCGCTTACTTAGTTTACTTAACTAACCTGGGTATTGTTAGAGTGGCTAATGGATTAGTTACTTACCCTACTTACGTTACTTAGAATTCTACTTAGGTTACTTAGTTTACTTAACCAACTTACCCTTCTCATCCTCTAAGGGACATACGTCGCCGCTTACTTAGTTTACTTAGCTTACTTAACTTACTCTGGTCTGGGTAGAGTGGCTAGTGGAGTAGTTACTTACCTTACTTATGTTACTTAGAATTCTACTTAGGTTACTTATTTTACTTATCCTACTTACCCTACTCATCCTCTTCTGTACTGGCTTCGCTTCTTACTTAGTTTACTAAGCTTACTTAACTTACAGGCTAGTGGAGTATTACTTATGTTACTTAGAATTCTACTTAGGTTTCTTAGTGTACTTATCCTACTTACACTACTCATCATCTTCAGTACAGACTTTGCCGCTTACTTAACTTACTTAACTTACTCTGGTATGGGTGGAGTGGCTAATGGAGTAGTTACTTACCTTACTTATAATTCTACTTAGGTTACTTAGTTTACTTATCCTACTTACCCTACTGATCCTCGTTGCGATAGACTTTGCCGCTTACTTAGTTTACTTAACTTACTGTGGTAAGGGTGGTGTAGGTAGTAGGACAGTTACTTACCTTACTTACGTTAGTTAGAATTCTACTTAGGTTACTTAGTTTACTTATACTACTTACCCGGCTCATCATTGTTCGGGATGACAAGGTCGCCAACTTAGTTTACTCAACTTACTTTGGTATTGGTAGCGTTGCTAGTAGAGCAGTACCTTACCTTACTTATGTTACTTAGAATTCTACTTAGGTACTTAGTTTACTTATCCTACTTACCCGGCTCATCATTGTTCGGGATGACAAGGTCGCCAACTTAGTTTACTTTGTTTACTCAACTTACTTTGGTATTGGTAGCGTTGCTGGTGGAGCAGTAACTTACCTTACTTATGTTACTTAGAATTCTTCTCAGGTACTTAGTTAACTTATCCTACTCATCATCTTCAGTACAGACTTCGCTGCTTACTTAGTTTACTTAGCTTACTTATCTTACTCTTGTCTGGGTAGAGTGGCTAATGGAGTAGTTACTTACCTTACTTATAATTCTACTTAGGTTACTTAGTTTACTTATCCTACTCACCCTGCTTATCATCGTTAGGACAGACTTCGCCGTTTACTTAGCTTACTTAACTTACTCTGGCATGGGTAACGTAGCTGGTGGAGTAGTTACTTATCTTACTTATGTTACTTAGAATTCAACTTAGGTTACTTAGTTTACTTATCCTACTTACCCTTCTCAACCCTGTTCGGAGTGACCATCATGCCTACTTAGTTTACTTAGCTTACTTAACTTACTCTGGTATGGTAGGTGTAGCTGGTGGAGAGGTTACTTACATTACTTATGTTACTTATAAGTCTACTTAGGTTACTTACTTTACTTATCCTACTTACTCTGCGCATCCTTTTACGAAGTGACCAGGACGCCTACTTAGTTTACTCAGCTAACTTAACTTACTCTGTTATGGCTGTTGTAGCTGGTAGGACATTTACTTATGGTACTTAGAGTTCTACTCAGGTTACTTAGTTTACTTACCCTACTCAGCTTACTCATGTGCTGAGATCGAAACCACAATACTTACTTACTTACTTCACTTAGCTTACTTAACTTACTCTGATGTCGCTGATGTTACTGGTATATCAGTTACTTACAATACTTATGTTACTTACCTTACTTAACTTACTTATCCTACTTACACTGCTCATAGTCATGGATGAAATATATAACCTCAACTTAGGTTACTTATCTTACTTAGCTTACTCTTAGCATTGTTGGTATGGTAGTAGCTATTGTCATAAAAGACATGCAAGGTTACTTAGTTTACTTAGGTTACTTAGGTTACTTACGCTTATTCTCGTACTTATCCTGTTATATCAAGATTGACTTTCGTTGGTTTGATTTGTCAACTTACATTACTTACGTTACTTAGCTTATCTAAAGAGTGAGGCTGATACATGTACCACCCTTGGCTAGCTATACGCCTACTTATGTTACTCATCCTACTTAGCTCATTTCCGTATTATAGTATCATGCTTCAGTGTTCTGGTCAGCAAATTTTAAGTATTTCTCTTAAAACTATGTAAAATCGTTCTATTTTATCAATTAATTAGCTTATTGCACTTAATTTTATGTAGCATGTTTTTTGGATCGAGGGGCATAGTTTTTTTGACATCTACTTAGTTTACTTAGATTACTTATACTGCTGTAGTGCCAGGTAAGTAAACTGAGTAACCTAAGTAGAATACTGTAAACTTGCTTATTTTACTTATAGTGTTGATGTGAAGATCAGTAACGTAAGTAAAATGAGTAGAATTCAATTAACAGTGAAATTAGAGACTCCAGGACACCCCGGAACTTCTGTTAGCCCGAATTTCATTCTGTGTAACGTGTCCTGAATCTCATCCCTATTAGGGTGTTTATATGAAAGCCCTTGTACTATGTACTTCATACTCCGTGTCCTGAAATCTTGGACCTTTAAATTTAGATAGAAACATTTGCAAGCATCAATTTTTAAATCACTGATTTACATGCACAGTTGCCCAGGTGAGATTTCAGGACACGGAGTATGAAGTACCTGCCCTAATTTCTGTTCATTTTTTACTTATTAAAAGTCGACCATTCATGACACTATAGGCATTGTCCTGAGCTTTCATGCTGACTTTCTCATTTACTCATTTAGACAGTAGCATATATTGTCAATATGCCTTAAATATATGCAGGGTATATTGCATACTCAGCTGAGCATGAATTTAATTATAACATTGGAGCCAGGATAGACTGTTCAAAAAAGTAAACAGATTGAAACTCTTGGTGCAGCATATGCCTCTATCTTCTCCTGTTTCTTTCTCATAGTTGTAATCTACTTAGAAGTGTTAATTTATGGTAAAGAAAAGATATCTTGGTGAAGTGATTTTCTTTCTCTTAGCATATTAGATATTAGTGACACTATTTTCTATATAATTTGAAAACAAATAACAAAAACATTTTTCTGCTTGATTTGTTTAATCTCCACCTGGATCCTTATTTTCTCAGTATGATTTTCTTTTAAATTTCTTTACTTTTTAACGCTTGAAATGTTTCACTGAAATCATATGAAAAGCCATATTCATCATGGTTCATTATGTAGTGCTAGGTATTGTATCTGGACATTTTATCATAATGGTGAAATATTCAACTATTTCTGCAAGAACTTGTCATCCGTTTTGTTTAAAAAATAAAAAAACGAATTCTACCATGTTATCATTTCATTATTGCATGTAAAATTCCAGCAGGCACATGACGTAATTGTGACGTCGCATCAACGTCGGTGCTACATCATGACGTTTTTGCAACATCACATCAATGTCGCTGCAACGTCATGCCGACATTGATTTGACATTGCCCTAGCGAGTGTGCCTCCTGGGAATGTTTGCACCAGGATAACCAAAGCTTTCTGTTCAGTTACTTATGAAATACATTGTGACTACTACGCACAGACTACAGAAGTGTAAGGATAACCAGTGCTTCAGCTGAAGTGCACGACCCGCCGTATGCTTTTAGCTTTATGAGTGTAAACAATATATGGGTATGGCGGCCATTTTGTCATGTGACCTGGACCTAAAACGGTACCCCCAATAAATGTGCCTTATCGTAAGGAGCAAAAATATATCTTATACTTTAGTACTGTATTCTGAATCTTTTGCAGGATAAAATGCATTCTTATTTTTCCAATACAAAAGCATATGTGTCAAAGTTTGACCTAGGCACAAAGAATGTCAAGGTCAACCCAGGGTCACCATTTTAGCACTTTATGATGGGCCTACGTCCCAGGTGCTATTTATCAAGTTTCGTGAAAATCTGCCCAGTGGTTCTGGAGTAGACTATTTTTGAAGGGTTTTTACCATAAATGGCTTGGCGGCCATTTTGGTCATGTGACCTGGACCCATGAGCAAATTTTGGTTTTACCAATCCCATAGAGGCTCCATTTGAAATTTGACTTCAATCGGCCCAACGGTTTCCGAGGAGAAGCAGTTCAAAAATTTTCACATTTTTCGCCTCGGCGAGGTAATACTAAATGGAATGTAATATTTGGCAAGTTCATTGGTTAGATCTCATTGTTATCTATCGGTTTGCCAAAACATATTTGAATACCAGTGCTTCAGCTGAAGTGCACGACCCGCCGCATGTTTTTAGCTTAATGAGTGTTACCATATATGGATATGGCGGCCATTTTGGTCATGTGACCTGGACCTAAAACGGTTCCCAAAATAAATGCGCCTTATCGTAAGGAGCAAAAATATATCTTATACTTTAGTACTGTATTCTGAATCGTTTGCAGGATAAAATGCATTCTCACTTTTCCAATACAAAAGCATATGTGTCAAAGTTTGACCTAGGCACAAAGAAGGTCAAGGTCAACCCAGGGTCACCATTTTAGCAATTTATGATGGGCCTACGTCCCAGATGCTATTTATCAAGTTTCGTGGAAATCTTGTTTGTTTGTTTGATTTGAGGAAATCTGCCCAGTGGTTCTGGAGAAGACTATTTTTGAAGGGTTTTTACCATATATGGTTTGGCGGCCATTTTGGTCATGTGACCTGGACCCCATGAGCAAATTTTGGTTTCCCCCATCCCAAATAGGCTCCATATGAAAATTGACTTCAATCGGCCCAACGGTTTCCGAGGAGAAGCAGTTCGAAAATGTTCACATTTTTCGCCTCGGCGAGGCTATACTAAATGGAATGTAATATTTCGCAAGTTCATTGGTTAGATCTCATTGATATCTATCAGTATGCCAAAATTGTTTAAATATTCCAAGCGGTTAAGTCACTATCACCAATTTTCACAAACGGGTTACGGACGGACAGACAGACCATATATGGCTTGGCGGCCATTTTGGTCATGTGACCTGGACCCCATGAGCAAATTTTGGTTCCCCCCATCCCATAGAGGCTCCATATGAAATTTGATTTCAATCGGCCCAACGGTTTCCGAGGAGAAGCAGTGCGAAAATTTTCACATTTTTCGCCTCGGCGAGGCTATACTAAATGGAATGTAATATTTCGCAAGTTCATTGGTTAGATCTCATTGATATCTATCAGTATGCCAAAAATTGTTTAAATATTCCAAGCGGTTAAGTCACTATCACCAATTTTCACAAACGGATTACGGACGGACAGACTGACAGAATGACCGAATGACAGAATGACACGGGGATTTTAGGGCACTCTTAGAAATCAACCGACTTCAGTCGGTTGCTTTTTCTGCGGGTCGTGTAATTCCAATCGGTTAAGTCACTATCACCAATTTTTACAAACGGGTACGGACAGAAAGACTGACAGAATGACATGGTAATTTTAGGGCACTCTTAGAAAATCAACCGACTTCAGTCGGTCGCTTTTTCTGCGGGCTGTGCAATCTGAGTCTTCACTTCGTGGGCATATCATAGGACACGTTTCTGCATGATTTTGGCTTAGATGGTATGTAAAGTGCTTGAATTATAAGCCCTGCATGTTTTGGTGTTCTAGTTCTACTATATTGATTACTGACCGAACAAACATTTTAAGTGTGCCATATTCTAAATGACCTCGTGTTCAAATTTACCAATTGGATCCTTCACTATGAGGTTATTTCTAGTTATCAGTCATATACAAGTAAATTGAGAGGGTGTGTGTGGAACCCAGCGGTGGGTGTGTGTGTGGGGGGGGGGGGGGGGTGTACTCTGAATTTTGCCTACTACACAGGCACTACTATTTTGGGGGGTTCAAAATCTTTAATTTCCGTTTGTTTGGGGTTTAAGGAAAAAACTGGTATTTTTATGGATACAGGCCATTTTGCAGATAGTTTTGGGCCACTTCTAAAACTGACCATTTTTTGGGACTATCAAAAATCTTTGGTATTTTTTGGCTTTAAATGCTTAATGAATATTGGTGAAACATTTTTCCACTCATATCAGAAGCTCTTTTTATTATGTTTTTGGTTTCTTTCTGCACAACAGTTCAGTGGCTCACCGTTGTTTCATCTCTGTGGTTGTTTGATTATTTGTGTTCACGGAGATGTTGCACTGATGAGTTAGGAGGCCTTCATGCGGACTGAACAAATTATTTGTCTAAATCGTGACGGAAGTAAGGGCAAGGATTGTGGCCACGTAAAATCGATTTAAGCCCCCAGTGGAATTCGTTTCCGCTGACCGTTACAAGGCAGTTCTTCTGTTGTGATTTATTTTTGTTATGCTTTGTCTTTTTTTGTGTTTGTGTCGCTTATATTATTTTATTTTGGACAGCCTATCGGTCATTTTGTGGGAAAGTAACTGTCCTTTTGGCTTTCCACTATAGAGGTTTCCATTAGGGTCTGTTGTTACATGTTTGTTTTTCTTTCCCTTTGGTGTCTCTGATGGGAGCTGTGGGTTAATTGTATCAATTCCTGATCATTGCCTCCTCTTCTAATTCTAGTATTTACAGAGTTATACTGTTACAAACTATTCAAAACACTGTTGTCATCAAATACAACCATAATAGGAAACAAAAAGCAATCCATTATAATTTGGAAATATTTTTTGGCTATGTTTTGATTTGATTTGAGGTTAACGTCGCCGTCAACACAGTAAACTCATTTTGGAGATGCTGCTTCCAATTTTGTGGGACTTTTACCCAACA
Source organism: Lucinisca nassula (assembly GCA_963580285.1). Taxonomy (NCBI): domain Eukaryota; kingdom Metazoa; phylum Mollusca; class Bivalvia; order Lucinida; family Lucinidae; genus Lucinisca; species Lucinisca nassula. Next base: position 31,842,337 of record OY757011.1, read on the forward strand.
TTGAGATGAAATGACATCTCAAGCACTGTCGCCGAATGAAACAAATATGGTTGATAAGCATGGACGGTCCGACTCGCACCGCTTTGCCTGGGCATGCTTAGATCCTTTAAGCGTTTTACCAGTACTCATGTGTGGTAAAATTTGCAGATATTTTTTGGGTCTGACGAAATACTGGATATTTTTTGAGTACACTCTAAATATTTGTATTTTTGGGGTCGAGCACTAAATGCTGAGTCCCAGCCTATGTAGGAGGCAAATTGTGAGTTTGTCTTTGAGTGCGTGTATCGCTTATATTTTTTGTTTTGGATAGCCAGTTGGCCATTTTGTTCGAAAGTAACTGTCCTTTTGGCTTTCCGCTACTGGTGTTTCCATTAGGGTCTAGTTATTTCATGTTTGTGTTTCTTTCCCTTTGGTGTTGCTGATGGGAGGTGTGTGTTAATTGTATCGGTTCCTGATCAATGGCTTCATTTCTACTTTACTAGTATTGTTTGTCTGTTAAGGAGTTTGGGCATGGCCTTGTTGTGTTTTTACATTAACATTTTCTGATTGTTATATGCCAGATATACTCTTGTATATCGTTAATGTTTTTATAATTCTTTAAACCATTCCCACATGGGGACTTTGTGAAGTTTGCTGATTTTAGTTGTATTGCGAGTGACAGCAACCTCTGATAGCCATGATTTCATTACAAATGGTCCGTTTTACACCAAATTCTGCAAGAATGTTCACGACGAACAAAAACAACAGGTCACTTGAGGACAACTTAACCATCTTGAAAATAGTTATCCAGGGATGGAAAATGCATGTTTAAAGTGGTTTTGTGGTCCCAAAAAGTGAGGGGGTGGCATACACGTAAAAAGGCGTATCTGAGTGGGAAAGGGTTAACTGGAATCTTGAAAAAAAAAACACACTTAATTTTAGTCTAAAATGCATTAATTACACCTGAAATATCATTTCTTACAATAAAATGATAAACATGATTTTGTTCGTTTTTGACCTTCTTCATTAATGGATATAGAAAAATGCTTTAATAATATAGCATAACTGAATACTGGATGAAGTTTTGATAACAGCTCTTTCTGTGCCTTTGTGGTCGTCTGTTAAATTCAAGATATGCAGCTTTAATACACTGTAGCCGTATGATGTATAAGGTTCTTTAATGTAAGTGAAATTCAGAAGCTCAGGCTTCATTCAGATATATTTGCCTGGGCTTCAGTACATATTTTTGGTAAATTTGCCAGGAGCTAGAAACAGATGATTGAGAGTTTTCTGACCATCATGGGCAGATGCTTGTTAGAATAACAGACTGAGAATATGCGAAATAAATTTTAAGTGTCAACTTGATACCTACACCTAAGAGAGTGCTGTCTGCAGTTCTCAAAGGTGTCAAATTTCCTAGTAATTTTACCGATTATTGGAATTGTTGTCTTTAGACATTGAAAGATAAAGGCTATCATTTTGTGTTAAGTAAATTAAGAAGTATATGGCACTTCAATATTCAGGTTTCATATTAATGATGAAAGTAAAGCAAATGAAGGATAAACAAGTGTATGTAAGTTGCTCAGCTCTTGAGCAGAAAAGTTTCGAAATGTTTCTCTGAGAACATCACTGTAAAACACTTATATTTTGTGGTCATTTTATTTTGGCGCTTTTGGTGGTCAAGGAAAAACCGCCAGAATAAAAATCTGCCAATAAAGGACAAAGAGCATAAGAATAACAGACGGACAGAAATTTTATCCCCTTTACACATCCCAAGTATGATATAGGGAAATATGTCAACCAGTCAAGGATGTTATCGGTGATAAAGAAAAAAAAATGCATTTACTTGTTTAGCTGTCAAACATAGTGTTATGGAGCATAGCTCAATGTTTATTTCATCAAGCCAATGTAAAATATATTTCCTTCAAGTCCTTTTCTTTGCATAACTTGTTATAAATATTGCCCCCATTAATGCTTCAAAAAAGGAAGAAAATCTTAAAACCTCTTGGTTTTAAATGGATTTAATGGATTTAATTAAATTTAACCTCTTAAATGGATTGTTCATATCTGTGTATGCATTACTTATTTTTATCCTTTCAGCGAGTACCTGGTCTAAAATCAAACCAGGCAGCAGAGGCAAGGAATATGGAGGACTCAAGTGGGAGAGAGTTAAGGTAAATATGAGTTTCTGTCATTCATGTTTTTCATCAAGGCCAGATTTGTTTTTTGAAACAACTTTTTGCAGTACTTGATTTTGGATTGATTGTTTATCAATCAACACAAAACTTACTACAGAAGTATTCCACCTGTTAATGTCCTCGTGACTGTCACTGAGTTAAACAAATCCAGAAAAGGGTTATTTATAGCATCGCTTCTGTAAAAGGGTGGGTTATCTTGTACATGTGTACTTGGAAATTGGCAGATCAGGTAGGAAATATGCCAGAATTGTCCATCCTACATAAAAAGGGACACACACATATTTTGTTTTCTATCCTGAGATGCTGAAGGTCAGACTGAAGAAAGGGCAAGATCGATTAGGGCTATTTTGCCCTCGTCTTCGAAATCAAGCATATATGCCAAACGACAGAATAGAAATTGTGATTTAGAAAATGTAAATAACTTGCGCTTTTAAAATCTGTTGCTGTGACAGCACATGCTGAAAGAAAGACATTGTTTTACTTAGCAAAACATGGTGTTGCCTTCTTTTTGATCGTTAAACTGGCAGGTGTCATCATGCTTGTGATTCAGTTGCAAGGAAAACTATTTTTGAACAGAAAGCATAAACAAGAAAAGCCAAATGGAGACCCATTATCAGAAATATATCACTCAGTTTATTTTGTGCTCAGTTAATTTTGTTCTTTATCCTATGAGAAGGCATATATAAGTAAAAATATTGCATCCAAAATTTCATAAAATAGTTAGATCTGGTCAATTTTAAGCAGATTTAACCTCGATCATGTTTGAAATATAATGCAATACTGTGTCAAAAATATTTTAATGAAGCGGAAGAAAAAAAGAAAAGAAAAATATTCTTCATTCATATCAAAAATGTCTAAAAGTTCAGTAACCAGTATGCTTTGCGAAGCAGTTTTGCTGTTGTCAAGTCATCTTTCTAGGAGGAACCTAATTTTCCATGCAAACATGTGAAATACAGAAAGTAAATGGAACTGGAGGTTTGATCTTCCTTAGTAACGCCACCATAGATATACATGCATGCGATCCAACGTTCTAATGTCATTTCATCTCAGTGTTGGATAAAGGTCCAACAAAACTGGAAGCAATGTCTCCAAAATGACCTTTACAGTGTTGACGGGTACTTTAAACCTCAAATCAAACAAACAAAATAATAGCATTTCTTGAAAATTTATAAGGCAGCGACAGTATCTTTTGTAATGGCTGCAAGTTCTGGGTGCACAAGAAATGCAGTGGGCTCAAGTGCTTGATAGAAGACCCTGATTACAGGTGTACACGGTGCCAAAGAACTGCACGACCCTTAAATGGCAGACCACAGAGGGAAGTCCAAGTCGGATCCGAAAAGTTGGAGGTTGTAGCTTCCTTTTGCTACCTAGGTGATATGCTCTCAGCAGCGGGTGGTTGCGACCTTTCAACCACATCACGATGAAAACAGCCTGAAAGAAATTCAAGGAGTTGCAACCAGTTCTCTCTTCCCGCCACCTCTAGTTCAAGACACGTGGCCGTGTACAGCTCTTGTGTGCGGAGCGCAATGCTCCATGCCAGTGAGACATGGCCATTGACAAAGCCAATCCTCCAACGTCTTCAGCGGAATGACATGGCAATGATCAGACAGATCTGCAATGTCAAGCCGCAGGACACTGTCACTATCAGGTCCTGTGAGTTACTTGAGGGTCTTGGCATTGAGGACCTGGACCTCAACCTGAAAGAGAGAAGGCTCCGCTGGTATGGACATGTGGAACGCTCCAACGGTGCAGTCAAAATAGAAGTGGAGGCAATGATCAGGAATCGATACAATCAACCCACAGCTCCCATCAGAGGCACAAAAGGGAAAGACACACAAACATGAAACAACAGACCCTAATGGAAACACCAACAAGACTGCCTGTGACATACAGGTAGGTGGAACGCGGGGGCCTGGAAGGCCCAAGATGACCTGGAAGCAGCTGACAGAAAGAGATTGCAGAGAATGGAAGCTCTCTGCTATCGGTCCTCATGATAGGCCTGGAGATCTGGTGTAAGATCTGCTCTGCGTGCAGCAAGCCAGCTGCCTGGAAGGGGCCCACTTATGTGGACCTTGCCCCTGTACCTGCACGTTAATCAAAAATCTGTTGACGACGACGATGATGATGATGATGATGTCCTGTTTCAACAGGTATCAATGTAAACAAAAACACAAATTTTATTTTGCTGGGGCCAAAAATTAACCTAGCCCCTTGTAGTTGATATAAAATAATAACAGCTTTAATGTACATATAACATTTGAAAACAAATTGTGTAGATAGAAAAAAAAATGTTACCCACTCTGGTCTGTTTAAATAAAATTCTGTAACAAATTTAATTTACCCATTTTATTTGATAAAACACTTAGGAATATAATTCCAACTTTCTTAGGTAAAAATAAAACGGAATAAAACAATAAAATCTATGACAGTGGTTCAGACATTCAGTAAGGAAGTTTTGCTTATGAAAAATAGTGTGTTCTGGGTTTGTTAGTAATCATTTTAATGGTCTAGAAGGCTACATTGTTTACGATAATGTTAGTTATCTTTTTTCTTTCAGACAATTGTCCATGTGAATCTTGTTTCTCCAAGAAATGAAGAGAGGAAAGATGCCGCCAAGGTAAATAAATCCTTTAATGTTTTGTAGCATAAGATTAAGAATATTTATCATATGACAGCACGTCTGAGAGTGTAATAACGCCATATAATAAATTCTGTAATCCATTAGTGGATTAAATATGCAAATTAATTAGAAACGCCCCTTAAGTTACATGTACGACGTCCTTAAGCATTGAATATTAACATTTTTGTAAACAATCGTGAATAAAATGTGTATTTGATGTAATATGAAAAATAGAATCTTGCCCATGTATTATTGAATTCGTTAAACTCGTTGAGGAAAAGGCATAAAATGCTCGGCCAAGCCTCGAATTTTATCCATTTTCATCAAATCGTTTAATAAATTTAATAATGCATGAACTAGCCCCCGCCCATCTGGGCTTGAAGAAATAAATGGGCTGCATGAGGCTTCCACGCAGAGCTGAAACCGACCCGCACCAGGTACTGGTAAACTGCTTAGAGGATCTAAGCCTGCCTAGGTAAAGCGGTGCGAGTCTGCCCGTCCATGCTTATAAACCCTATTGGTTTCATTGGGCGGCAGGGCTTGAGATGTCATTTCATCTCAATGTCTGGTAAAAGTCCCACAAAATTGGAAGCAACGTGTCCAAAATGACCTTTACAGTCTTGACGGGGACTTTAAACTTCATATCACACAAACAATAATGCATGAACACTCATGTCAGATCCTCTATGTTGAAAAAGCTGTTTCATAGCCTTAAAATACTATTCATTCCCGGTATTTTATCATAGTGTTGGTGATTTTCTAGTCCTTTTAGGATCATTCATGCTGCTGCGGAATTTTTAAACTATCTGCGGGTCACTGATGCGGCCCAATCGGCAGAAATTTGCTTGGCTGATAATTTGATACTAAACAACAAAACATCCATTATTGGAAGTAATCCTAGCATATGCAATGTCAGCCCAGGGAGCACGGCGCCATAAGTTAAACCCGTGATCATTAAAAATGGCAAATGCACTAATATATTTGTTGAAAAAAAATGTGGTAAGCTTTTGCAAAGCTACTCAAACACCTAAGAATTAGAAATTAAACTTGCTAGAACAGTTAACAATTTGACCACTGACGAGATAGTCAAGCTAACGATGCTTCGAACAACAGGGCCCAGAACCATTGAGTCTAATGGCACCCTCAATACATAGGCAACAGAATTCAACACACTGTGATTCCTTGCTGTGAAAATCAAAATTTTTGTTGTCTAGAAGATGTACCCTTGATGATTATCCGAGGTTCATGATGATTATCCCAGGTTCATTTTCTCTCATTCACAATGCAAAAAGGGTACCAGTTAGAGTTGCCTCATGAAATTGCTGCTCTGTCAAGTAACCATGGTGCCGTTTTAAAGGTGGCAAACTAAGCATTGATAATTAAGAAGAATGCCCAAAATATATAAGAAAACATGTCAGATAGATCTCCACAGATGTATTCGATCTCTTCCAATACATAAACATGTATATCTCTTAACCACATGCTGGTTTTCCAGTTTCCTTAAGGTTTGCAATGTTAAAATGTTGTTATATTTCAGCATTTGGGTATACTGAGGTGTGGTGATGCCATGGTATTTTATGCGTTGAAGGAAAGAGTGAGACTGGATGATGATTCTAGAGTTAGATATGAGGCAGCTAAGGCACTTGTGTTGCTAGGTACTTAATTTTTTTAACATTTTACTTTTATATGTATCGGTCTGTGATTTTTTGTAGTAAAGGTAAATGAATATACCTTCAGTAGAGAGAGAGAGAGAGAGAAGGTGGGGAGGCTATTTCAAATCTTTGTCTACTTTTTCAGTGATCATAGCTCCATATGAGTAAGCATAAAGAGGATAATTAAGGGATAATTTCTTTATTTATCAGTAGACAAAATACCCCTGAAATAATACAAAATACCCCTTATTATTCTCATTACTACTCCCATATCTGGGACTATGAGTAAAGGTCAATTCTTAAAGAGAATTGCTCCTGATTAATAATGTAGACCACTTTTTCGGCAATTAGGAAGTAACACGGTTGTCTTCCTTGTGATGGAAGTGGAATTAAGTGGATGATATGCTAGATGTATCCATTCATTGTAAATGCTAAACTAAAACTGTATTTGATAATGAAGCTGCTCTATAAATGACAATATGCTGTAATGCTGATGGCCATGGCCGCCAGTATTTAGCAGGCCCAGCAAGTTGTGAGTCCCGTCTCCTGACCTTTCCTTTATGCAAGTTTTGCGTTCTTAATGCCTGGTTAATATCCTAGTGTGCTGTGATTTGTTCTAACATAGTGCTATTTTAACAGATATAAGTGGAGGCAATGATAAAAGATGGCTGGTTTGTAATTGAATGGGAACAGGCTTACCTGGGGCGCGCTGGTTTTACCTGAATCAGAATGCTGATCCCAAATCATGATTTCTAAATCTAAAACATGATTCTGTCACTTTACCACAGTATGTTTCAGTTCTATGATTCTGTCATTTTGGATGCACTTGAATCATTCTGAAACACGAATGGAGTATAATTCACCTGATTCAGTATCATGTTTCTGTTTCGTACAAATAAACTACGCCCTTCATTTTTACAAGGGAGACAACTTTTGAACATGCTGTTGGGTTTCCTATTAACTAAGTCCCACTATAAAAGGAACCTACTAAAAAAAGTAAAACTCGCTCCTTTATGAGTAGATCCCTGTTGTTAAGAGAGACATGTATTTTGAAAGTGTTGCTACCTGTAAAAATCGTTTACCTCTAACAGAAATAGTGTCATTTCAATAACAATACGATACAATATATGTACATATATCAAAATGGATAGTTTTAAGATAGGTCGCTCTCGGTTTTAAGGGAGGTCGCTCTGATCCACAGAGGATTGCATCTTTTAAAATATGGTTCAAAATCTTCTTTATAAAACTGAAATGCAAGAAGCTGATATAAAGCGAAAGTGGTTCTAGGTTTTGTTGTTTCTGTGTCGTTTATACAATGTGACCCTAATGAAAACATCAATAGTGGAAAGCCAAAAGGACAGTTACTTTCCCACAAAATGACCAATTGGCTATCCAAAACAAAATAATATAAGCGATACATGCACTCAAAGACAAACCATAACAAAAATAAACCATGACAGAAGAGCCGCCTTGGAACTGTCAGCGAAACGAATTACACTTGGGGGGCTTAAATCTTAAATTAAGGAACAGTGAAAAGCAGTTGTAAGTGCAATGTCATTATATTTTCCTTCCTTCATAGCATCTAATCTCCTCATTAGGGAAGGGCGATCTGGTTGGTTTCCTCTCCTTTGTGTATGTTCTGCATATACAATTCTTTGTTTGCTCTTCTTTGCTGCATTGGTAGCCTGTGTGTTCTATTATTGTTGACTTTCCTTGTCCTCTTCGTTTCTATGTTGCATTGAAATGAGGAGGCAGCACTCTTCGACATATCTGCTAAGGAATTTGCCTAGTATTTGAATCATGTCAAATATTGGATCTTCTCTGCAGTAACAGTTGTACTGATTCGATTTCCTAAACTTTAAAGTTCTGAACAGTAGGTACTGACTGTCCTTCTAGTGTGACTTATTATTGTTATAGTTCGTCTTTGCATGTATGGACTGCTAATATTTTATTTTGGATAGGCATTTGGCCATTTTGTGGGAATGTAACTGTCCCTTGACTTTCCGCTTGTGATATTTTAATTATGGTGAATTTGTTGTATGTTGGTGTTGATATCCCTTTGGTGTCTTGGATGTGAGGTGTGAGGCATTTGTATCGATTCTTGACTATTACCTTCACTATTGTTTTGCATTCCAAATACAGCTTCTTCAGAGAGCCAGGCCTTACATTTCAGGTGAATCATCTGCCTAGCGGGTGTTCATGTAAAATGTCACCTTTCTCTGAAATATAAGAAACAAATGGAAATGAAATTATTTTCTTTCAGGTTGCTGGGATGAAGAAGTTGTGCAGATGATCCTGAAGTACCTGGTTATGGGAAACACTGAAATACGACAGGATCTCATCAAAACTATGATTGATGGCAAAAATGTTCAGTATGTCAACAAGGTATGACATCTAGACCCCAGTGAGTGTGTTATAGTACTTCTAAAGATAAGGTAGAGAGTTTGATTTTACTTTAGGTGAATAAATACACTTACCGATACAAGGGAGGCAATTATTCTAATTCCAACACCTGCTAAATCAATAGAAGTCAGCTGAATTTTGAAAAGTCTTTGCATCTGAAGAACATAGCTTTAAGCTGTGATTAACTAAAAGTGAAGGCAATGGATAGGTCCAACATCTCCCATAAGAGACATTAAAGGGAAAGAAACACGAATGTTAAATAACTAAGCCTAATGAAAACACCACAAGTGGAAACCCACAATGACCGTTACTTTTGCACAATATGGCCAAAAGGCTATCCAAAATAAAAAAGACAAGCAATACATACGGGCAAAGACAAACTACTGGTAACAAAATTGACCGTGACAAAAGAACTCTTTTTCAAATGGTCTACTAGAAAGGAAAAGGAAGCTGTTAAAGTTATTGGTGGAACATAAACCAGGGGTATTCAGTTTCTTTAAATGCTGTGTTACATATGCTCATAAGAGTCAACATGCCAAGATTATCCTGATAAATGTAAAGATTGTATGTCAGATAATTATCAAATATGTCATTTTTATGCCCCCGCCATTCGAAGAATGGTGGAAAGGGCATATAGCTTTGCGTCCGTGCGTCCGTCCGTGCGTCCGTCCGTCCGTGCGTCCGAAACTTAAACGCAGTCAATAACTTCCTTATTTCTTGATGGATTTTAAAATTACTCGGCCAAAATGTTAACCATCATGAGACGACGTGTCAGATTCAAAACCCAGGTCCGTACCTCCAAGGTCAAGGTCATACTTAGAGGTCAAAGGTCGAAAAAAGGGTCCAAAACTTAAACGCAGTCAATAACTTACTTATTTCTGGATGGATTTTGAAATTACTTTCTGGAAATGTTAACCATCATGAGACGATGTGTCACATGCAAACCCAGATCCGTACCTCCAAGGTCAAGGTCATACTTAGAGGTCAAAGGTCAAAAAAAGGGGTCGGAAACTTAAACGCAGTCAATAACTTACTTATTTCTGGATGCATTTTAAAATTACTTTGAAGAAATATTAACCATCATGAGACGATGTGTCACATGCAAACCCAGATCCGTACCTCCAAGGTCAAGGTCTTACTTAGAGGTCAAAGTTAAAAAATGGTCCGAAACTTAAACGCAGTCAATAACTTTTTATCTCTGGATGGATTTTGAAATTACTTGGCAGAAATGTTGGCCATTATGAGACAATCTGCCGTACACAAAACCAGGGTCCTTACCTACAAGGTCAAGGTCATACTTAGAGGTCAAACGTGAAAAAAGGATCCAAAATTTAAACACGGTCAATAACTTTCTATGGATGAATACGAACATAGACATATTTTCAGGCGGGGGCATCCGTGTCCTATGGACGCATTTCTAGTCTTTGTTTTAAATTTTTGGATAAATATAAAATTGAAAAGCAATATTACATCTTGAACAATGACCAAAATGTAGACCTTAAAATATCAGAGTTAGGAAAAGGCATTAGAAGGTGAGGTGCTTTCTTCTGGCTTCATTGCTTTTGCCCAACTAAATAACGGTCTACCTGATATATCCTTTAATACCAAACACACCTAAAGCAGATGCAATTTCAGGTACTTGTCTTTCTGAGAGAGACTATGGCATATTTTTTGGAAAACGGCATATGAAAACCTTATTGTCCCTCTAAATCAATAAATTAGAACATAGAATACAATAAAACCACATTGATTTAAACTAGTAAGAAAAGGTCACATCAAAGAAAGCAACCGTCTCAAGTCACCTAAAGAATGCAAGCAACATAAAGGCATATACAAAAACATCAGACGAAACATGAACCAATGGCACAAAGCCAATTAACAGATCAAAGTGACTTTCTGCAACAAGGTCTATCGGAACCCGAATTTTATGGTGACTTAGTATATAAATTCAGAAAAATATATAACCGCAATGACTTCAGCACCCAATTTCGTAAAATCATTCTTCGATATAAAAAGATTGGGTACAACATGGATATTATACGACAGACTGCATGCATGGTAGTTAACCCAATCACGGTTGGCAACTTTGCTTCCCTCTTTAATTGCACGCCGGTGGGTCAGGCCTCAGATTCTATGACGGCTCCAACGTAAAGGCTTATTGAGAATTAGAGAGATAATGCTGGTTGGTGCCTGATGCTCTGTCTCTGGTCTGGCTCATCGGAGTCTAACTGTTGGTTTTCTTTTGCTCCAGCATTTCAGTGGTTTCTTACTGTCGAGTCCTCACGTTGTCTCACCTCTGTGGTTCTCTGATTTTTTGTATTCACGGAGATGTTGCACTGATGAGTTAGGAGGCCTTCATGCGGACTGAACAAATTATTTGTGTAGGTCGCGACTGAAGTAAGGGCGAGGATTGTGGCCACGTAGGGTCGATTTGAGCACACCCCCCCCCCCCCCCCCCCCCCCCCAGTGGAAATCTTCCGCTGGCCATTCCGGGGCGGCTCTTATGTGGCGATTTATTTATGTTGTTGTTTGTTACTTACTGTGTGTATCACTTGTGTCTTTTAATTTTGGATGGCCATATGGCCATTTTGTGGGAAAGTAACTGTCCTTATGGCCTTCCTTTGTTTAGGTTTCCATTATGGTCTGGTCTCTTAATGTTTGTATTTCTTTCCCTTTGGTGTCTTTGATGGGTGGAGTAAGTTAATTGTATCAATTCCTGATCTTGGTTTTACTTCTACTTTCCTTAAAAGTGAGACAGCCACTCCCCCCTTAAAGTATGTTTTTTTTTAAATTATTTATTGAGATTGTGTGCTATCGAAGGGAGAATATGTCCAAAAGCTCCAGATATCTATATATTAAATTTTTTCGCTGATGTTATCTTCCAAAGGTATGTTGTGTGCATTCATTAGAATTTCTTCAATGAGGAGATCCTAATGAGTACACACAGCATACCTTTATTTTAGTGAAGATCGTAAAGATATCCTAAAGTGATCCCCAGTATGCCTCAAAACCAGGGACTATGAGTTTTTACCTCAGTTATTCGAACTATCCCTATCTCCAACAAATTTGCATGGTCCAAGAAGATTGACTGCATTATGGTATAAATGATGAAGTGACTTTAAAACCTGCTTCAATTGTGTTTGGTACTTCAAGGGTTAAAGAAAAATGATGGGGTGCATGACAAAACCTACAATAAGACCAGTGCAACCAGCACAGACTCAGATCAACCTGCGCACCCATCCACTATGACAAGACCGTTTGCTTATGACTCTTTGCATAGATATTAGCCTATAGTTGGTACATGCAATCAGCAAATACTCTGATCAGACTGCGGTAATGCGCAGGCTGATCTGAGTCTTCACTTGTTGCTCAAGCCTTCTTGTAGATTTTGTCATGAGCTGGCTGATTTATAGTCTCAAGGTTATAAAACCTAAATTTCTAAGGAAATCATGCCCCGAATCATACACTACTGGTATATTCTTTTTTTTAGAAAACTACTTCATTCCCAGAACTTGTTAAAGTTCTGAGCCATTTCTGCCGCAATCCTGATGCAGATGACACAAACGCTTTTGATGCAGCTGTGCTTCTTGGGAAGTTTTGTGTAGCTGATGAGAATGCCAAATTCAAGCTGCTACGCTCCCTGGATCAGAGTCTTGATACTCATATCAAAGCCAAGGTGATTTTATGATTTATCTTTTACATTTTAATTTACTGCTTTATTATCTTAAATAAAAATGGAAGTGAAGGCAATATTAATAATCCATATGCCCTCCTTAATTGTTTATAGCCCACTTTGAAAAAGTGGGACTATACTGATTTTTGCCTTTTCCTTCCATCATTCATTGCATCCCTTCCTTCTGTCCATTATCATCGGATGAATTTTCTTTACATGTTTGGGTGACAAAATTTAAATTTGGTACTTTTCATTGCCTCTACTTCTATTTTAAATGGCTAATGAGGTGATGTATTATGTATGCGAGAATCATGATCAAGGGCTTATAACTCTTGGAGTTATATCCCTTGATAGTTTTACAATTAATGAAAAAAATTGTTGTATGTTTCTTAGGAACGGGCCTCCGTGGCCTGGTGGTTAAGAGCGCTGACTCTTGATCATTAGGTCTCTCGGCGCTGTGGTTCCAGCCTCGCTCGGGTCACAAGTTCTGCAAAGGAAGGTCAGGTGGTTTTTCTCTGGGCACTCCGGTTTTCGCCCACCTCTGATTAACGATCCACTCGATATGAGTGAAATAATCTTGAAAGGACCATAAAACGAAAACCAAAAAATAAAAAATGTTTCTTAGGAATTATGAAAGCTGTAATGTTGAATCTTAGTACATACATGGACAGTGGACTGCTGTGTCGTGTATACTAGAATTAGGGGCAAGGGTGGGCCTATAACTCCTGAAGTGAAATCCATTGATAGGTTTTACAGTTAGCCTTTAATGAAAATTTTTTATCATAGTTTTCTCAAGAACTGTAAGGGTTATTGGCCTATTGGCCATTTTGTGGGAAAGAGACTGTCCTTTTGGCTTTCCGCTATTGATGTTTCCATTTGGGTCTGTTGCTTCATGTTTGTGTTTCTTTCCCTTTGGTGTCTCTGATGGGAGCTGTGGGTTGATTGTATCGATTCCTGATCATTGCCTCCACTTCTATTTTACAAAGTTGAAACCTGGTACACACAGGGCTGTGGGTGTATTTATTGTGTATACCAGAATCAGGACCAAGGGCCCTTAAGTCGTGGAGTTACATCCATAGATATATTTGACAATTTACCATTAATAATTATTTTACAGATTTTTTTAGGAACTATGAAAGCTGAAAAGTTGAAACAGTATTCACATGGTGAGTGGGCTGATGTATTGTGCACTCCAGAATCAGTGTCAAGGGCATATTACTCTTGGAGTTACATTCCTTGATAGGTTTTACAATTTGCCATTATAAATGAAAAATTTTTGTTGCATTTTTCTCAAGAACAGTAAGGGTTACAAAGATGAAACCTGGTACAAAATTGGACAGTGGGTTGTTGCATTGTGTATACTGGAATCAGAGCCAAGGACCCATAACTCTTGAACTTAAATTTCTGCTTAGGAGGTCTGAGCCTGCCCAGGTAAAATGTTGCGAGTTGGACCGCTCTTGCATACAACCCTATTGGTTTCATTGGGTGGCAGGGCTTGAGGAGTCATTACATCTCAATGTCAGAGAAACGTCCCACGATATTGGGAGCAACCTCTCCAATATGACCTAAATAGTGTTGACGGGGATGTTAAACCTAAAATCAAACACACAATAACTGATTTGCACAACAGTGATATTCCTTTTTCTGTAATCAAGTATAAGCTCGCTAGTTGTGTAATTTATAGGCTCTTGAAGTGTTAGTCAAACAGCTGGGCTGTATATCATGGGAGGTGGTGAAGCATTTACTGGCACTTTTCCAAGAATCACCTGTTTGGAAGTACAGAGCACTAGCAGCTGATCTCCTAATTGTTCTAGGTAAGTAATCATATATGTTGATTGTGTGAAATATTTTATGGCAATTAATATTACTGCATACCTTATTGCCCATTGACTAGGGAGACAACTTTTGGAACTTTCTGTTGGCTTACTATTAAACTGAGACCCTGTAGGAAAGGGTTCTTCTTTCAAAGAAAAGGTCAATAATGAAATCTTTCCTTTAGAAATAGTGTCCATATTGAGGTGCATCATTTGCTTTTTGATGAATTATTTTACCTCTGATGTCAAAGGATAATACAGCGTTAGACAGAAATTTGATTCATAGGGGCCTAGTCACTCAGTCACATGTCTGTCTTGATTGGAATTTAACGGCCCAGCCAACACTGTTTAGGTCATATCGACTGATCAGTTTACTCAACCACACTTTCTCTGCACAGGCTTTAACATAAAACAGTTACCCAGTACATTGCAAATTCTTTCACAAGAAACTGAGTATATTGCCTTTTATAAATCAGCCGAAGTGAGTGAATGGCAGTAGAGAAGATTTCATGATCAATCTTCACAATAAAATTGTTTCCGACCCCGGCAAGTATAGAATCCATTACCTCCAGTACACCTTTCAGTCTCACATCCGACTGAGCTACCAAGGCCAGCAAGGTTCAGCAACACCCTTTCATGGAGATTGGTCTTGAACTATTTTCATTAATCAGTCTCTCCTTTGAACCTTCCACTAATTAAAGGACAATAGTTCTACTACTGGCAACAGAATGACGTTCTATACTAGTTTACTGTCTACTGTGTTGAAGGTTACTGTGTTGAAGGTCTTAACCTGCCCAGGAAAGCAAGTTGAGGTTGACTGACCAACTCATCATGACCTAGATGGTGTTGAATGGGCCATTTGAGTCCAATAACATTGGGATAACACATCCGTGCGACATTGTGCTTTTTTTTCACATCTCCAAAATAGCAACTTTTCTAATGAAAATCCATGATAGTTTTCTTATTTGTACTGCAAACATAGGTTGTGGTTGTGGTTGCTCGTTAGAACTGCCTCATTGAGGCTGTTCTATCGAGTACCCACAACCTATGTCTTGGAGCAGAAATAAGAAAAATAATATATACCCCAGTAAACCCCAGTTGTTAACATGATGGAAACAAACAAGAAAAGATTTTTTTCAGTTTATTTGTATTTCAAGCAAGCTAGGAATATTGAATGCCAATTTAAGTAGTATCCAACAAATTTTGAGAAGTAATGCAAAAACATGTTTCATACATGTAATCCATTGGAAATGTCCTCTGTGTCTTTACATTACGATAACACATCCATGCAACAAAGTGCATTTTTTCACATCTCCATGTCTTAGACCAGAAATAAGAAAAATGATTACCCCCGTAAACACCAGTTTTCCCTATATAAAGTGTGGTTTAGTGGGGTGTTCATTTCACGGACTTGATCACGTGATGAAAAGTTTCTGAAAATAGGTAAATGTATATCACAGAGGACTTGTTTTTACCATTACAGGTCGTCAGCATGTGTGTAAGAAACATGAAGAAGAGAGAGTTTATCTGATACTAGAGAAGAAACTGTGGGATGATCCTACTAGGGTATCTATAATAATCAAAAAGTTTTTGTGCATTTTGTCTACGTATGATTTTGCCACGATTTACACTACCTTATAATCTTATAGATTCAGTTTTGTACTGGAGTTTAACGGCACAGTCAACACTATTTTAGGTATTTTTGAGCCGGTCAGTTTACCTACCCAAACTTTCCTTGTGCAGGCTTATACAGAAGTGGTTAACCAGTTCAGTGAACATTCTTTTGCCAGAAACTGGCAACTGCCCTTCTTGAATCAGCAGAAGGGAGAGAATGACCGTAGAAAAGATTTCATGATCAATCTCCAAGAAAAAATGTTGCCGACCGCGTCAGGTATCGAACCCGACTGAGCTACCAAGGCCGGCCATAATCTTATAGAAGTAAAAGTTAATGATCTTAACTGAATTGACGTTCTCTAAAGACGATTCCCTCCGTCTTGTATGTAATATAAGAAATGCTTTTTACACTTCTGAAGAGCATACAATATACACATTATGGTCATGTCAGAAAGTGTGTGAAGCTCTCACCTTTCTACTTTACAACATTTATATAAGATTTGGTACTAAATTATTTAGACACATTGTGGGTATTATGAAGGGTACGACTTATGCGCCTCTTGTGGCTGATTTGTTCTTGTTCTGTGATGAAAGAGACTTCAAAATGTCCCTCTCAGTTAAAATGCAGTCTGAAGTTATTGAGTGAGTGAGTGTTTGAGTTTTACGTCCCACCAACGGCTAAGGTCATACGGAGACGGGACCTCGGTTTAAAGACTCATCCGAAAGTCTGGAGAAGCCCAGGATCGATCCTGCAATCCCTGGTTTACAAGGCGAGTAGCGTAACCACTACACCACGGAGGCTTCTCTGAAGTTATTGAAGCTTTTAGCTCGGCGTATAGATATTTGGATGATTTATTAAATATTGACAACACCTACTTCATTTGTTTGATCAGTCAAATTTACCCTTCAGAACTTCAGTTAAATAAAGCAAAATTTTCTTATACCAAAACACGTTTCATTTACATTTATATCTTAGATGGGTTTGTTTCATGCAAAATTAAAAAAAAAAGAAATTCACATATATATAATATACCGCACAAGGAACAACAGCATCCAAGAAAGTAAAGTTACAAAAGGGCTTCACGCAACATGGTTGATTACTTTGCTTCACTCTATAATTGCACACATGCGGGTCGGGCCTCTGACTCTATAATGGCTCCAGCCAAAAGACTTACTTAAACTTTTAAGTAATGTTGGTTGGCGGCTGATGCTCTCTGTCTCCAGTCGGGCCCACCGGAGTCCAACTATTGGTTTTCTTTTGCCCAAGCATTTCAGTTATTTCATGCTTTTGAGTTCTCATCTTTGTTTCGTCTCTGTAGTTGTTCGATTTTTATATTCTCTGAGATGTTGCACTGATGAGTTAGAAATTCTGCATGCAGACTGAACAAATTATTTGTCTAAACCAAGACAGAACAAAGGGCAAGGATTGTGGCCACGTAGAATGGATTTAAGCCCCCCCCCCCCCTCCCCCTTCACAACCACCTCAAGTGAAAATTTTTATCCAGGTAGTTCTTCTTCTGTGGTTTATTATGCCCCTGCCATTCGAAGAATGGTGGAAAGGGCATAAAGTGTTGCCCCTGTCTGTTCGTCCGTCCGTCCGTCCGTGCGTCCGAAACTTAAACGCGGTCAATAACTTCCTTATTTTTTGATGGATTTTAAAATTACTTGACAGAAATGTTAACCATCATGAGACGCCGTGTCATGTGCAAAACCCAGATCCGTACCTCCAAGGTCAAGGTCATACTTAGAGGTCAAAGGTAAAAAAAATGGTCCGAAACTTAAAAACAGTCAGTAACTTTCTTATCTCTGGATGGATTTTGAAATTACTTGGCAGAAATGTTGGCCATCATGCAAAACCAAGGTCCTTACCTCTAAGGTCAAGGTCATACTTAGAGGTCAAATGTGAAAAAGGGCCCAAAACAACACGGTCAATAACTATCAATGGATGAATACGCACCTAGATATATTTTCAGGCTGGGGCATCCGTGTCCTATGGACGCATTTCTAGTTATTGTTATAGTTTATCTTTGCATGTATGTTTTGCTATTAAATATCTTTTTAATTTGGATTTTGGAGGGCCGTATGGCCATTTTGTGGGAAAGAAACTGTCCTTTTGCCTTTCCGCTTGTGACGTTTTCATTACGGTGGGGTTGTTTTATGTTTGTGTTTCTTGCCTTTTGGTGTCTTGGATGGGAGGTTTGAGGTAATTGCATCGATTTCTGTTCTATAAATATAATAAAAAGAGAACATATTAGTTATGTATAAAACATTTGTTTCGATAATTTCTTGATTATTTGGCACAATGAAACATATTTCTACCGGTATACTTGTTTCTCCAGGATGTGAGGATAGCAGCTGCCAAGGCCCTGACTGCTCTTGGAATGTTTGGTAAAGCTTGTGAAAGGATTGAAAAGTAAGCATCACATGTATAATTTTATACTCAGGTATTGTTTAACCCTTACCCTACTGAACTAAGATAACCCCAATTTTTGCAAACTGTACATCCAGATCAGATGGCTTCTGCCCTGATGTATACATTTTGCCCTTCAATTTGCGAAATTGAATGACTATATTATATCAAGCAGTCTGCATGGCTGATAGTCAAAAATGGATTTGGCAAAGTAATTTATTCAGCAGGACAAGGGTTAAATGAACATTGCTCATGTAGAACAGTGATGTATAGAAATGCAAATTGTAGTAACGTTCTGGCTTTGGTCTTAATGTTCTCCCAAGAGTCACCTTTGCTGAGATGTTAAGAGGAAAGAAAGAGTCCATTAAAGGTAACAGTTGAAGAGTTAGTTTAGTTAGCAAAACTGGAAATAAAGCTATAAACATTACCTATCTTTTTGAGCAGAAATAAGAAAAAATATCACAATTTTTCATCTAAAAGTTTTCATTTTTTTTTTGGCGGTAAAATTTATAGTGTATTAGTATAGGCATGTTTTCGTAATGTAAAAATAAAGCTATAAATGCTACCTCAGAAAGAGTCCATTCATTAACGGTTAATAGTTGCAGAGAAGTTTAGCAAAGATGGAAATAAAGCTATAAGCTTAATGTTTTGATTCAAAGATCAGAAAGAGCCCATTAACAGTTAACAGTTGTTGCGATAGTTCAGTTTAGCAAAAGTTGAAATAAAGCTATAGTGGTTACCTTTCAATACTCAGTCGGATGTGCGTCTGACTGGTGATCAGGAGGACGCGGGTTCGATACCTGCCGGGGTCGGCAACATTCTTCAAGGCGATTGATCATGAAATCTTTTCTACAGTCATTCCATCCCTTCCGCTGATTCAAGAAGTTAAACAGTTAACAATTGTAGAGACAGTGAAGTTAAGCAAAAAGTGAAAATAAATCTGTGAAGGTTTCCTTTAGTAACAAAGACCACATTAAAGATAAGAAAATGAGAGTTGTCGTTTTACTGAGACATTGAAAACAAAGAACACTTAACTGTTGTCTTTGAAAACAAAGAACATAAAGTGTTTTAGTAAACTAAAATGTATTTCCTTATTCCTTTGCTGTTTACAGAATACTGAGATATGTGTGCTATTTCATTTCAGGCGTTCGGCCCCCGCCCATAGGGGCATAAGAAATATATGGGCTGCGTGATGCTTCCACGCAGAGCTGAAACCGGCCAGCACACAAGTACTGGTAAACCGCTTAGAGGATCTAAGCCTGTCAAGGAACCACAGTGCGAGGCGGACCGTCCATGCTAATAAATCCTATTGGTTTCATTGGGTGACAGGGCTTGAGATGTATTTCATCTCAATGTCTGTTAAAAGTACAACAAAATTTGAAGCAACGTCTCCAAAATGACCTTTACAGTGTGGACGGGGACGGGGACGTTAAACCTCAAATCAAACAAACAAATCATTTCAGGCGTTTGGAAGACACAGATGAAGATGTCAGAGCTCAGGCTGTTATTTCTGTGGTAATTATCATATACAAGCGTTAGGAATTTAACCAGTAGCTTTTTAATGTTACCTATTTTCTGATACATTGTAGGAAAACGTAAAATATTATTACCAAGCTTTCCTTTCAGTTCTTTAGTATGTTCGATAAAAAGGTTATCCGTTAGAAAAAAGGAACACACCACGGATTGAAAAAAGTGAAGTTGTTTTTCTAGCACATTTCTGGGCCAGGCTAGCTAGTTTTAGCCAATAAAGCCTCATCAGTGACCCTCAAATTGTTCCAAAGTTCTATGATGGAATCAATGTTCCCAAAGGTCTAGACTTAAAAACTCCACATTAAATGATTATCATGTATATGAGGTGCACTATGCCTGGGCCCTGAGGTACCTTAAATACTACTCTGTGGCTACAAAATGGTATTTATTGAGACAGTTCAGCAGTTAATTATCAGATGACATGATATGTGCTGCCTAGTCTTCATAATGTTACATACTAACATTACATGGTCATTTGGAATATTTCAGGCATTAGGTAAGACAACTTTAGTCTCCATCTGCTAACCATTAGAAGATTTAAAGGATATTTCTCTTTGGAGTAAAATTGTAAAGGGAAATGATAAGGAACTGATACAGTCAGATCCCAAATCCTCACACAATATCACAAGGGAAAGAAGTCAAAACATAGAGTTACAACAGTAAACAAAGTAGGCAGTTGGTAAACTGAGTCAGCAGCTCTTTCCCAAACGGGTGGTGATTCAGATAATTGAAACATAACTATAAAGGAACAACATACATGATGGGGAAAAGAAGCAGAATCATTAACATAACAAACATTATACAGGAAGGAACAACAGCAAATCTGACAAGTGATAAATAGAAATAAAAGGTTACTCAGGAAAAATCATGGTAACTGAAAACAGCTGTTTCAAGCAATCGAAAGACAAGAAAGAGTTAGGTGACATGGGCACACACAAAATCACAAAACAAGACATTCATCAAAACATACATACATACATACATACATACATACATACAGGAAACTGCAACAGAAAGACCGCCTTGTGACGGCCAGCTGCCTACAGTAGCTCAGTCGGATGCTCGTCTAACTGGTGATCAGGAGGTTGCGGGTTCTCTTCCAGATTTATCAGGAAGTTTTATCTATGGTTAATCTCTCCCTTCCACTGATTCAAGAAGGCCAGTTGTCTGACAGTCAGGGGAAAGAATGTGTACTTTACTGCTTAATAGGGCTGCCTAATCGGAGCTGAAAATATATCGATTATCAGTCCCGTCATTGCGATCGATAATCGATTAGTAATCGCTAAGGTTTTTGTCATAATTTTACCTGTCTGGCGTCTTCTGAGCATGACTCTTACCATATGTTGCACTTTACCATATGTAGATTTGAACAGACAGGCCTGAGCAAACAGTGTAGACCCAGATGAGACGCTGCAGCGGCGTCCCATCAGGGTCTGCACTGTTTGCCACTCATCCAGCTATTTTAGGCATAACTTTGGGAAGTAAATTGTACCTGTACCTATCAAGTAATCGGTTAAAAGCAAATCAGAAATGATAATCATTTTTGTTGAATTTATCGATCGATTAATCGATTATACAATTAATCGTGTCACCCTTACTGCTTCGACTCCCACCGGGGTCGGCAACATTCTTTCGTGGAGATTGATCATGAAATCTTTTCTACGGTCATTCTCTCCCTTCCGCTGATTCAAGAAGGGCAGTTGTCAGTTTCTGGCGAAAGAATGTACACTGTACTGGTGAACCGCTTACGTATAAGCCTGCCCAGGAAAGTGTTGATAGGTAAACTGACCGGCTCAAAAATGACCTAAATAGTGTTGACTGGGCTGTTAAACTCCAATACAAACAAACAAAACAAACACCCTTACTGCTTAACCACATACGTAAAAGCCTGCCTAGGACAAGTATGGTTTGGTAAACTGAATGGCTCTATATATGACCTGACTAGTGCTAACAGGGTCGTGTTACTCTTAACAAACAACTAAACAATCAAACCCTCGCCTCAATTCCAATGCAGGTTTCCGAAAATAACAATAGCAAATTAAATTGATAAATAGACACATTATCTTTTTCATTACGTCTGACAGCCTTTAAATCTATTTATGACTTTTTTTCCTCAGTTTTTTTTTTTCAAAAATGACAGCTCAAAATAATGTATTTGTGAGTTGCATTCTTGCGACATATCATTCAGACCCAGTATGCATATATACTCGGTAAAAAAAGTTTTGTCCCTAGGCAGAGAATGGGCTGTAAAATATCACAGGAACGATCGATTTTCATATAGTATATACCAGCCTCTTCAGCAGCCACAGCCCGTCAATACTGATTAGGTTTGAGTCTTATGAACCTGTCAGAAAATGCTACAGAGGCTGCCAAATGTTGTAAGGGTCAGCTTTCAAAACGTGCAAATCGTAATTTAAGCGTTAATGACTATTGTAAACAACGGGGTCTAACTCAGTAATTGCTGGGCAGATTTTTGTGAAATTTTCATTGTTGATATTGCAAGACTATGCCAAAAAGGGATCAGAAAGGTGTTTTGTCTTTTGGACCTTAACTCCTGATACAGAGGCTGCAGACCCCCAGAAGACGTTGTCAAAAAGGTGAAAAAAATGGCTGTAATTGGGTATAACTCAATAGCTAATGATCAGATTTTTGTGTAATTTGTATCATTTTGATGCACAGTCTGTACTTGAAAAGGGCACGAAACCATTAGCCCCTTTTAGACCTTAACGGCTGGTACAGATGCTGCAAAATGCCGGAGGGGGTTAAAAACGCCGGCAAAAATGACAATCGTTTTGAGAGGCGGCTTGATATTGTTTACCGCATTCATTCATGCGGTATTCGTTCGTTCGTTCGCTCGCTCGCTCGTTCGTTCATTCGTTCGTTCGTTCGTTCGTTTGTTTGTTTGTTCTTTCGTTCGTCTATTCGTTCGTCCGTTCGTTTGTTCGTTTATTTATTCATTCATTTCTCAAAAAGGTCAGTTTTACCGACAAACTCATTAAAATTTCACTTGCATGCTTTTTGTGATTTTTCAAAATGTTGAGTTCATCAATGTTTTTTTTAATCGTGCACTTTTGTGAGCATCGCTTTAAAACAGATTTGATAAACTTGTTACCGTAGAAACAACATAGACTTTGATCACGATGCCACCTCGTTACCGAAAACTGTCAAACTTAGACCGGGCTAGGGCACTTGGGCAGCTCCAGGCAGGGCAATCTAGTCGACGTGTTGCCATAGCGTTTAACACAAATCGCAAGACTATCGACAGGATAAGGCAACGCTATGCAGCTTCTGGGGATGTCAAGGACCTCCCGCGCTCAGGAAGACCCAGGGCAACAACCCATGCCGAGGATCGACTGATCACCAACAGCACTCTAAGAAGCCGCTTTACCAATGCCAAAATGACGACTATGCGGATTCGACGACTACGAGGTGCTGGGGGCATAGCCGTCTCTGTTCAAACCATTCGGAACAGAATCCATGCTGCTGGGCTGAAATCACGTGTTCCTGCGAAGAAGCCCATTCTTTTACCGAGGCACAGAGCAGCTCGTCTTCAGTTTGCTCGGAATCATGTGCGATGGAATAGACAGCAGTGGCGAACTGTCGTGTTCTCAGATGAGAGTCGGTTTTGCCTACATCATATTGACGGACGTCTACGTGTCTGGCGTCGGAATGGGGAGCGTCACGCGGAAGCCAACGTGCAGCCACGCCATGCTTACAATGGAGGAAGTGTCATGGTCTGGGCTGGTGTGACGGCAGATAGGCGTACCAACCTCGTTGTGGTTCCAGGAATTCTTACCGGTCAACGCTACATCGACGAGATCCTACGTCCCCATGTTGTGCCTTTCCTTCAGCAAATGGGAAACAACGCCATCTTTCAAGATGATAATGCCAGACCACATCGGGCAAGAATTGTAGACGCCTATCTGCAAGCCAACAACGTCAGACGGTTAGACTGGCCAGCAATGTCGCCTGACTTAAGCTGCATTGAACATGTCTGGGATGTCCTCGGCAGAGCCGTCCAAACGAGGATAACAGAGCACAGCACTATGGCAGATCTTCGGCGCTTCCTTGGAGAGGAATGGCATCCAATCCCTCAAGCCACCATCCGGAAGATGGTCTTCTCTACCAGAAAACGACTGATTGAGTGCAGAGACAATCGCGGAGGTTATACCCACTACTAAAGAAAGACAAAGTTCAAACTTATTGAATAGTGTTTCACATGTCAAATGAATTTCAAATGTCAGAATAGTGAAATAAAGTTGCTGATCTTCTTGCTTTGTTTAAGACCAGTGCCACGTATCAGTATATGCATAAAATGGAATAATGTCGTATCAACGTTGATTCGATATGACAATGTTTCAATCAAAGGATACGGTGGTCTCGATGAGTCGATATTTCATGTTTGTCGTATGCCGATACGTGGCTAGTCCTTTGTTACGATTTGCACGTTTTGAAAGTTGACCCCAGTCGCACTCCGCAGCCTCTGGAGCATTTACGATCGCGTCCTTCTTACCTAAACCTAATCAGTATTGACGAGCAGTGGCTGCTGAAGAGTTTGGTATATGCCATATGAGAATCGACCGACCCTGTGATATTTTACAGCCGATTGTATACATAGGGACAAAACTTTTTTTACCGAGTATATATTGGGTCCGTGCATACTAGTAATTTTAAATTTACTTCTATTTCATGCTCCTCTTTTAGGGTACATTAGAAATGAAAAACGAGAAGATTATCCGTTTGCTACTGGAGATGTTGGAATTAGATTCCAGTGAATATGTCAGGCTTATGGTAAGTAATGGAGGAATTTTAAACCAATTATGTGGGTCTTTGTTACTTTTTAATAGGGTATGGATTTTTATTAGTTAGCCCCTTTATTAATTGCATTGTAAAATACTGACCTGATAAAGATATGCTGTCTCAGGACAAGTGAGCTTTATAAGGTCGTGATATTGCACTTCTATGAACCAGACTTCTGTAAAACAAATGGCAAAACTGTAGAAGTGTACAAGGGGATTAACTGATAAATAGAATACCAGATTTGTGTCATTTGATATCAAGTTTACCTGCTCGGCTTCGAGAACACATGTAGAATCACTCGGCAAGCCTTGGATTCTACAAGTGTTCTTAAAGCCTTGCCTGATAACCCAGATATCAAATGACACTAACCTGGTATTCTCTATCACTGGGGTATGTCACTTGCTTCTAACCTCAGCCATCTAGGTTTGATATCCGGCAATATATTTTACATACATCAAGACAGAACTTAATGTTGAAGGGGAGTTGATATACACCTGGCATATTTTCCTTTTCATTACTATAACACACCCATGCGACATAGTAGTTTTAGCCCATCTTCAAAATGGCTACTTTATTGATGAAAATCCCTCATATTTTTCATATTTATACAGCAAACATAGGTTGTGGGTGCTCGTTAGAACCGCAACAACCTATGTCTTGGAGCAGAAATTAGAAAAATAATGTATACCCCTGTAAGCCCCAGTTTTCTCTATATGAAGTGGGTTTAAGGGGGTGATCATTTCACAGACTTGTACGCATGGTGTCAAATTACTGGTACTCAAACTCAGCTCCTCCAAAAATCAGCCTACTTATAAAGGTCCTTTCAAGAGTACACCCCTATGAAAGGGAGAAAAGATGTGTGTTTTTTTTTTTTAATTATTGGTACCCTGAAGGTGAATTAAGGTGTATCCCTTCTTTAATGAAGCATGTCAATGGAGGTCAGTTATCTGTGCTGTACCTTTAACAAGATAACAAAATACTATATCACAGAAATTCACACTCTTTCTTATTTGTAGATTGCAAGAACATTCACAATCCTGAAGATGACAGACAAGCGTGTGTTGAGAGCTTTAAGGGAAAGAGATAAAGTTGAAGGACCTTTAGCTAGGTATGCAATATGTATCATGGCAATTGCTGGGTTGTGTGAGGCAGAAGGCATGAGGAGGCACATTAAAGTTTTGTTTGAGCTGCGCTACCAGAAAAAGTTTCTCTGGGTTCAGCACAAGTCGGTCTATGCATCTGTAGAGCCAAATAGGGGACATATAAAAAGCTCTGATCAGACTATGCAGATGCACATGCTGACCTGTGATTATAATCCACCCTTATTTTGAAGCTCATTTTCTTACAGCATTGCTCTTTTTATAACCCACTTTGAAAAAGTGAGTGGCGGTAATACTGGTTCACATTGGGGTAATACTGGTTCACATTTGTCCATCCGTAGCTGTAATTTTAGTCATAATATCTCTCAAAACCATAAAGGCTGGAACCCTTTACTCCACATACTATGCAATCACAATGACTTGTATCGTGTAAGAGACACCAGGCATTATTTTCTGATTTGTTCATATATTCTGTCATTCTTCTTTCTCTTCATATCAAGGCCAGTGTTAGACTTCTCAGGAACAAAGGAAGTTTGAAGCCTCAAACTGGGTATGCAATGCTATAATGATGTCTTATATCCTTTTTAAGAGACAGTGGGCTTTCTCGGCATATTTGTTAATTTGTTCTTTCATTCTTCTTTCTCACCATATAGGCCAATATTTTTATGTCCCCCGAGAATCTTTGATTCGGGGGGCATAAAGTTGCACCCACCCCCACCCTGAGAATCTTTGATTCGGGGGGGGGGGGGTGTATATAGTATTTGCCGAATCTGTCTGTTTGTTTGTCTGTATGTCCGTCACAAAAATTTAACCTTGATCATAACTTCAAAAGTATTTGACCTAGCCCCATGAAACTTCACACACACTTATTCACCATCACAAGGGCTACATTTTGACCAAGGGCCATATCTCTGTTGTCATTTTTGGCTGAATTATCTCAACTGGAAATTTTGCAAAAACTCAGAAATTGGCTCCCACTGGGGGCATTGGTCACCTATAGTGACAGCTCTTGTTCATCAAAGATTTCTCAAGAACATCGGAAGCTGGAACTCTCAAAAATTGTATACTATGCATTCAGGATGACTTCTATCGTATAAGAGACACTGGGCATTATAGGCTTATTTGTTCATTTCTTTAATTCTTATCTCCCCATATCTAGGCCAGTTTACTTTTTTCGTCAAAGATTCCTCAGGAACTATTAGTATGCAATGCAGTAATGATAACTTATAACGTGTAAAAGACAGTGGGCTTTCTCGGTTTATTTGTTCAATTGTTCTCTCATTTTTCTTTCTCTCCATGTAGGCCAATGTAAAATTTTTTGTCCGAAATTTCTCAAGAACAGTAAATGCTAGAATCCCCAAACTTGGAATACTGCGCAGTCATGATGTTTTGTATCTTGTAAGAGACAATGGGCATTAAGGCTTATTTATTTGTCTTTTATTCCATTCTTATTTTCTCTTTTTATTTAAGCCAATGTTAAAATTTCCCAGAAACTGTAAAAGCAAGAATCCTCAAACTTGGTGTACTGTGCGATGATGATGACGTATTTTGTAAGAGACATGGTTTTTCTCCACTGATTTGTTCATCTATTCTTACATTTTTCTTGTTCATCATATATACAGATGCTAATTTCATTGTCAAACTATTTTTCAGGCTTTTAAAAAGCTAAACACCACAAACTCTATATGAAATGCAATATTGAGGACGTATATCATGTAAGAAGGAATGGCTTTCTCGGCTTATTGGCTAATTGGCTCTCGGCTTCTTCCTCTCCATATAGGCCAATGCAAATGTATTCATCAAAGATTCCCAAGAACCTTGGAAGCTAGAATTCTCAAACTTGGTATACTATGCAATCAGGATGACATGCATTGTATTAAATACAATTGGCTTTCTCCACTTATTTGTTCATCTGTTCTTTCATTCTTCTTTTTGTGTATTAAATTTACCATTAAAGATTTTTCAGGAACCATAAATACTAGGAGCCTCAAACTTGGTAAGGGATGCAATTATGTGCCTTATATTGCGTAAGAGACAATGGATTTTCTTGACTTATTTGTTCATTTGTGTTTCTATTCTTCTTTCTCGCCATAAGGAGCCTGCCCAGGCAAAGGGGTGTGAGTCGGACCGTCCATACACATAAACAACTGGTTTCATTGGGTGGCAGGGCTTGAGATGTCATTTCATCTGAGTGTCAGGTAAAAGTCCCAAAAATTTGGAAGTAACATCTCCAAAATGACCTAAATAGTGTTGATGGGGACGTTAAACCTCCAACAAACTAAAACTCTCCATATAGGTCAATGTTATTTTTTATCTAAAATTCTTCAAGAACTTTAGAAGCTAGAATCCTCAAACTTGGTATAGTATGCAATCATGATGACTTGTATCATGTTTCAGACAAAGGGCATTATTGGCATATTTATTCATCTTTTCTTTCATTTTTCTTTCTCTCCTTAATTAGGTCTGTGTCAAAATTTATCGTTCAAGATTTCTCAGGAACTATAAAGGCTAGAATTCTCAAGCTTCTTATTTTATACAATGCTAATAATAACTTGTATCCTGTAAGACACAGTGGGTTTTGTCACCTTATTTGCTCGTTTGTTCTTTCATTCTCCTTTCTTTCCATATTATGCCAATGTTAAATTTTTCACCAACGATGTCTTCTCAGGATTATAAAAGCTAGGAGCCTCAAACTTGGTATGAAGTGCAATACTGATGAATTTGTTCTGTCATTCTTCTTTCCCTCCATATATGCCAATGTAAAATTTTTCATCAAAGGAATTCTCAGGAACTGGAAAAGTTAGAAGTCTCAAACATGGTATGCAAAGCAATAAAATATACTTATATTGTGTTAAAGACAAACTTTCTCAGCTTATTTGATCATTTTTCTCTCATTCTACCTTCTCTCCCATATAGGCCAATCCTAATTCTGTCCTCAGAGATTTCTTAGGAACTCTTAAAAGCTCGAAGCCTCAAACTTGGTATGCTAGGCAATGATGCTGACTTTTATTGTATAAGAGACAATGGTGCTTTCCTTCATTCTTCAGTATTCTTTCTCTCCATATTGACCAGTGTTAATTTTTTCATCTAAGATTACTCACAGACTATAAAAGCTAGACACCTCAAACTTCGTATACAATGCAATAATGCTAAATATTATTGTGTAAGAGACAATGGGCTTTATTGGCTTATTTGTTTATTGTTCTTCCATTCTTCCTCGTCTCTGTAAAGGCCTATGGTATTTTTTGTCAAAGATTACTCAGGAACTATACAAGCTGGAAGTCTCAAACATTGTATACTATGCAATGATTATGTATTGTATTGTGTAAGAGACAATGGACTTTCTCAGTTTATCTGTTCATCAGTTCTTTCATTCTTTTTCTCTCCATATAAACCTGCGTTTTCATCAAAGATTTCTCAAAAACTTTGAAATCTAGAAGCCCCAAACTTTGTATGTAATGCAAAAAAAAAAAAAAAAAAAAAAAAAAAACTGATGGCTTCTATTATGTTAGAGGCAACAGGCTTCCTTGGCTGATTTGTTCTTTCATTTTTTCTACCTCTATCCCCTTCTCCCTCTCTCCATATAGGCTGATGGTAATTTTTGTCTAGGATTTCTTAGGAACAATAAAAGCTAGATGCTGCAAACTTAATTTGTATGCAATTCAATGATGATTTGTGTAAAAGTCAATGGACATTCTCAGCTTATTTCTTCATCTATGCTTTCATTCTTCTTTCTTTTCATATTAGTTCATTTGTTCTTTGATTCTTCTTTCTCACCAATGCTATAAATTTCTCAGGAACTTTAAAAACTAGATACCTCAATCTTCATATATAATACAATAAATATCACTCACATGGTTTGAGAGACGATGTGCTTTCTCCAATTTTTTAGCTCCACAGAGCCGAAGGCTTTGGGGGAGCTTATAGTATAGGCAGTGATCCGTCGTCCGTCGTCCACGTCCGCGTCAACATTTTCAAATGACTTCTCCAAAACTGCTGGGCCGATTGAAGTCAAATTTCATGTGGAGCATCCATGGGATGGGGGAACAAAAGTTTGCTTGCAGGGTCCAGGGTCCAGGTCACATGACCAAGCTGGCCTTCATGCCCATATAAGGTAAAAACCCTTAAGAAATCTTCTTCTCCTGAACCAGTGGGCAGATTGTGATGAAACTTGGTATGTAGCATAGGGGACTCGGGCCCATCATAATTTGCTAAAATGATGACCCTTGGATGACATTGACCCATTTTACGCCAAGGTCAAATTTGGTTACATAGACTTTTGTATGGGAAATAGTCAAAACAGCATATTTTTTTAACTATTGCAGCCTGTGACCTGAAAATTAGTAAATGCAGTGGGCAAAATGTGCTAGTGAAAGTACACTAGTTTTCAAGGTCAAGGTTATTCCCTGACCTTGGCCCAAAGTCATTCAGATATGAAAATTAAAAATTTGTTTTTCACTGAAACCACTAGGCAATTTGCAACCAAATTTTGTCTGAAAATTTTTCAGATCAAGGAAATGTAATTTAATTAATTTGAGTTTGGTCACATGACCAAAATTGCCGCTATGCCCATATAAGGTAAAAACCCTTAAAAAATCTTCTCCTCCTGAACCAGTGGGCCGATTGTGATGAAATTTGGTATGTGGCATTGGGACTCGGGCCCATCTTATTTTGCTAAAATGATGACCCTCGGAAGACCTTGACCCAATTTATGGCAAGGTCAAATTTGGTCACAGAGACTTGTATATGGGAAAAGTCAAAATAGCATATATTTTTATCTCACAATAGCAGAAGGCTCCTGTGGAGCGTATAGTAACTTAAATGACTCTGGGGGAGCTTATACAATAGGTAGTGGTCCGTTGTCGTCGTCTGTCGTCAACAGTTTCAAACAACTTCTCCTCTGAAACTACTGGGCCAATTGAAACCAAATTACATATGGAGCCTCCATAGGAAGGAAGAAAGGAAATTTGTTCGTAAGGACTAGGTCACATGATCAATATGGCCGCCATGCCCATATATGGTGAAAAGCTTAAAAAATCTTCCCCTCTGGAACCAAAAGGTGGATGACCTCAAAACTTGGTATGCAGCATCAGGGACTTCCGTCCTACCGAGTTTGTTCAAATGATGAACCTCGAATGACCTTGAACTATTTTACGCCAAGGTCAAATTTAATCACATAAACTTTTGTATAAGTATAAGTCAAAATTGAGTATATATTGAAAACAGTTGCAGCATGTGATCTGAAAATTGGTAGATGCAGTTAACTTAATAAGTCGATGAAGCTACATGAGTATTCAAGGTGAAGGTCATTTCTGGACCTTGACCCAAGGTCATTCAAATATGAAAATTTAATCTTGTTTCCCACATAAACCACTGGGCCATTTGTAACCAAATTTCATATGAAAGCTATAAGGAACAAGGAAATGAAAATTAATTAATGTAAGTTTTGCTACGTGACCAAGATGGCCGCCTTGCCCGTATAAGGAAAAAAGCCTTAAAAATCTTCTTCTCCATAACCAGTGGGCAGACTTGTAATGATACTTGGTATGTAGCATTTGGGACTTGGGCCTACATAGTTTGTTTAAATAATGACCCCCAGATTACCCTGACCTAATTACCTCAAGGTCAAAGTTGGTCACATTATATGGGGAAAAAGTCAAAACTGAATATTTTTGGAATAAATTGGTAGATGCAGTTAGCTAAATGAGTGAATGAAACTACAGGAGTGTTCATGGTCAAGATAATTCCTTGATCTTTGCCCAAGGTCATTCAGATATAGAAATTAAAACTTATTTTTCCCCAGAAACCACTGAGTCATTTGTAACCAAATTACATATAAAGCTTTTAGGAACAAGGAAATGAAAATAAATTATTTGCGTCTGGTCACATGAGCAAGATAACCCCTTTTCCCATATAAGACAAAATTCTTCAAAGATCTTCTCTGGAACCAATGAGCCAATGGTCATGAAACTTGATATGTGGCATTTGGGACTTAAGCCTATCATATTGTGTTCAAATAATGACCCTCAGATGACCTTGACCTATTTTATGCCAAGGTTATATTTAGTCACGTTGACTTTTGTGTGAAAACTATGTACATGTAATTTTCAGAAACTATTGCAGCTTTATTGTTATGTATTAGCCTGTGGCCTTAGGATCTCTGGTGAGCGTAGTGGCCCATGGGCCTCTTATTTGTTTATCTGTTCTTCAGTCTTGTTTCCTTCCATATTGGTCAATCAAAGATTGCTCAGAACTATAAATATGTTCAATGAAATGGTTATCCTATGGAAGCAAACAATACACCACAGAACTGAAAAGTATGGAGTGTACATGTTTTCAAGGCCAGACTAGCTTTTTTCGGCCATTTAGGCCTTTATTAAAGCTATAAGCCTTCAACTTGGTGTACTTTGCAATGATGATCATGTTTTTCTGTAAAAATGTGCTAAAGTGGGGGTATAGTCAGATCTTCTGACAGTTCTACTTTATTTGAGACGAGGTTTATCTGAGTATTTTATATATTCATATAGGCATTGCTAAATGAGGAATGTTTGTGGTTGGTGGTGTTTGTTTAACATTGTTTCAAATTGTGCCTACTGATCCACTACCTCTACTTGATGCAATCTGGAATTGTCTTTGCTGCTTTTTCATCTGTCTTTGTTGTATTTATCACAAGTGTGGGGTGACTTTCACTCTGAAAAGGCATTTAATTGTCTTCAACCTTTTCACCCCTAATAAATTGTACAATTTTCTCCCAGAGGAGATTTGTATAGAGCTTCTGAAGTTATTTATAATTGCTCCAGATGTTAAGACAGAACTGAGTAAACAACATTGGCCAAGATGAGGCCCGAAAAAATTTCATGCTGAAGTAAGTTAGCATTGCATTTACATTGTTCATAGGTATTTATTTTTTTTTTTAGAAAATGCAATTTTCCTGCTCTGATTATCAGACAGTATTATTTGTCATGCTCATGAATCTAATTCGAACATAGTCCATGTTCAAATGGGTTGAGCATTAGTGAAATGTTGTTTTTCTTTGACTTCAAATTTACCCTTAAGATGCCAAACACACCAAAGTTGTACGCTTTGTTTTCTGCTTTTCAATTTAAGATCTATGGGCAGTCTGATCAGGGTCAACCTTGATCAGACTGGTCCTCAGGGTTCACACTGTTTGACTATGCAAAAATATTTTTAAAAAGTTTGCAAGAAGATGCAACACACGACATAAATAGACGGCATTTTTGGATGCAACTTTTCTTGGCATCTTAAGGCTAAAGACGTAGTGATAAAGTTTGTAACTTATTTCCTAGGTTTTGGTCTTTAGGGTTGAATGGGTTGAGTTACTAAATTTTGTACAGTTGGTGAAATGTTAAATGGTGTATGTTAATAATGTATTATGTTTTTGTGAGAGCCCCAGTATATGACCTGTGTCAGGCCAAAGGAGTCCGTGCCATGATTGAAAACAATGATCAGTTATGGGAGATAACTACAATTTCGAATGAGGCATTATCTTTGAAAATATTTTGTCTTTGTCGAAAGAAATCTTCTGGTGGAAACTTCGTGGGAACTGCCACATTGAGACGGTAAGGAGACTAGCAATCAGTGATGGAAGTCATTTCTAGACATATTTCAGATAATATCTAACATTTCTCTCTCGGTGCTCCTGTTTGGTCCATCTTTGAGCCATGATTGCGACAAGTGGACTATTCTTAAAAGAGACATAAAGCCAATACAAAAAGTATGTATGGTTTGCAGTAAAGCAAAGACGCAGACCTAAAATTTAAAAAAAATATATATATGGAAAGTATATCAGTCGGATCTGATCCCTTAAGCTGCACGTGACAAGCCATTTAGGGGAAGGGGTATATTTTTTCTGTCAGTTTTAGCTCACCTGTCACGTAGTAACAAGGTGAGCTTTTGTGATCACATTTTGTCCGTTGTCCGTCGTGCGTGCGTCCGCCTGTAAACAATTTTGAATAAGTATATCTCTAATACCCCATGGCCAATGTTGATCAAAATTCATGAGGTTTTTGGGCTGATCAGATTGGAATTTGTCTCCACTTTTTCTCGGCCATTTCTGATTCGATCTTCATCAAACTTGCAGATAACCAGGGGGGGCTTACAGTCTACGTCGAGTTCATATTTGGGATGCATGGGACAAACAGCTTTGGAGTACCTGCTCTTGAGCATAAATAAAAGTGAAAAATGGTGTCTCCATCTTTTTGTAACTTATCATAAACGAGAACAAGCATAAAATCTCGGACGAGTTCGAATTTGGCTTGAATCTGAGAAGCGTTTTTTTTTTCAGTTACATCCCCTTGAGCGTGAAAAATTTTTTCCCATAGACGTATTATGGGGGAAACGACGTCTCCACTTTTTCTCAGCCATTTCTAATCCGATCTTCATCAAACTTGCAGATAACCAGGAGGGGCTTACAATCTATGTTGAGTTCAAATTTGGGCTGCACGGGACAAACAGCTTCTGAGTTACCTGCCCTTGAGCATAAATGTAAGTGAAAAATGGTGTCTCCAGCTTTTCTCAGCCGTTTTTGATTGGATCATTTTGTAACTTTTGGTAAAGAGGACAAGTATAAAATCTCTAGCGCGTTTGAAGTTGACTTGAATCTGACCACTGGTTTTCCAGTTACATCTCCTTGGGTGTAAAAGATTTTCCCATAGACTTACAATAGGAAAACGACGTCTCCAGTTTTTCTCGACCATTTCAAATGAGATCTTCATTAAACTTGCAGATAACCAGTAGGGGCATACAGTCTATGTTGAGTTTGAATTTGGGCCACACAGGTCAAATGACTTCTAAGTTACCTGCCCTTGGGCATAAATATTAGCGAAAAATGGTGTATCCAGCTTTGCGCAACCGTTTTTTATCTGATCCTTTTATCACTTTCGGTAAACGAGGATAAGCATAAAATCTCTAATGAGTTCGATTTTGGCTTGAATCTGACCACCAGGTTTCCAGTTACATCCCCTTGAGGGTGAAAAATTTTCCCATAGACTTACAATGGGAAAACGGTGTCTCCAACTTTGCTTGGCTATTTCTAACCTGACCTTCATCAAACTTCCAGATAACCAGAAGGAGCTTACAGTCTATGTTTAGTTCGAATTTGGGCCGCATGAACCAAAAGGCTTTTGAATACCTGCTCTTGAGCATAAATATGAGTGAAAAATAGTGTCTCCACCTTT
Organism: Lucinisca nassula; assembly: GCA_963580285.1. Taxonomy (NCBI): domain Eukaryota; kingdom Metazoa; phylum Mollusca; class Bivalvia; order Lucinida; family Lucinidae; genus Lucinisca; species Lucinisca nassula. The sequence continues at coordinate 31,877,327 of OY757011.1, forward strand.
TCTAATCTGATCTTTTTGAAACTTTCAGTTAACGAGAACAAGCATAAAACCTCAGAATGATGAGTTTGAATTTGGCTTGAAACTGACATTCGGTTTTGCAGTTACAGCCCTTCAAGCGCGAACAATTTTCCCATAGACTTAGGAGGCCTTCATGCGGACTGAACAAATTATTTGTCTAAATCGCGACATAAGTAAGGGCGAGGATTGTGGCCACGTAAAAGCGATTTAAGCCCCCAGTGGAATTCGTTTCTGCTGACCGTTCCAAGGTGGTTCTTCTGTCAAGGTTTATTTTTGTTTTTGTTTGTCTTTGGTTGTTTGTGTCGCTTATATTATTTTATTTTGCATAGCCTATTGGCCATTTTGTGGGAAAGTAACTGTCCTTTTGGCTTTCCATTATTGATGTTTCCATTAGGTCTGTTGTTTCATGTTTGTGTTTCTTTCCCTTTGGTGTGTCTGATGGGAGCTTTGGGTTGATTGTATCGATTCCTGATCATTGCCTCAACTTCTATTTTACAATGACAAAACGACTTTTCCTTTGTTTGGGTTTCCATTATGGTCTGGTCGCTTCATGTTTGTGTTTCTTTCCCTTTGGTGTCTTTGATGGGTGGAGTAAGTTAATTGTATCGATTCCTGATCTTTGTTTTACTTCTACTTTACCAACTTTTCTCTGCCATTTCTGATCTGATCTTTATCAAACTTGCAGATAACCAGGAAGGACATACAGTCTATTTACAGTTCTAATTTCGGCTGCATGAGACAAACAACTGTGGAGTTACCTGCCCTTGTTTATTGATTTGCCAGCATGGTGTAGGTTGAGACGTTGCTTCTAGTTTTGTTGGACTTTTGCCCGACATCGGGATGAAATTATATCCTAAGCCCCTTTCCACCCAATGAAACCAATAGGGTCATTATGCATGGACGGTCCAATTGGCACCACTTTTCCTGGGCAGGCTTAGAACCTGTTTACCAGTACTCATGTGTGGTCGGTTCCAGCTCTGCATAGAAGCACCATGTAGCCAGGTCTATTTCTTCAAGCCCCGATGGGCATTCTTAAAACATCATTAATGATTTTCTGGTACACTGGTGAGCGATATAGGGCCATTTGGCCCTCTTGTTTAAAGGTGGGAGGGGTACAGGTTTTGTGACATCCTGTTTGGTTTCCTGTACAATGCATTAGAACGGAAGGCAGTGCTCAGAAATCGATACAATTACCTTAATCCTTTCGTCTAAGACACCAATGGGAAAGTGGGACATCCATAAAGCAATGGCATTACAACTGAAAAATTTCAGGTAGAAGCTGACAGTTTCCGAAACGTGTCCATACAACTACCAAAAATACATTACGAAAACACGCCTATACAAATTGTAAATTTTATCACCTGAAGTACGGAGATTTTAGATGAAAAAATGTGATATTTTTCGTATTTCTGCTCCAAAACATAGATTGTGGGTACTCGTTAGAACCGCCTCACGAACGAGTACCCACAATCTATATTTTGGAACTCGAGGCGGTTCTAACGAGTACACACAATCTATATTTTGGAGCAGAAATAAGAAAAATATCACATTTTTTCATCTTTGATAGAGATGAGAAATATTATCAAGATACACACGTAAAGACAATGGCAATAATTAACCATAACAGAAACCTTTCCCCGTAACGGTAGGTGAAAGCTTTACTGGGATGGGGTTGGAGTTTGGGAGTGGGGCAATGGATGTTGCCGGGGCGGTGGTCCCAATAAGATCTACGTGGACACAACCCTTGCCGTTAGTACTGTCGTGGTTTTGTTCAGTCCACGTGAAGGATTTCTAAATCATCTATGCTTTATCTCCAAGAATCAAAATTCATATTTATATGTACAAAACAAACAAATTCAAGGATGAAACGACGAGTACTCGACATGACATAACTGAAATGCTGAAGCAAAAGACAATCAAGTTGAACTCCCGTCTCCAACTGAAAAGGGTATCAGCACTCAGAGGAAAAAAATTTCTTAATGCCTTCTCATGGAAAACGATTTGCTCAATGGGAGTTGATTCTTTCCTTTAAAAATCCACCTTATAAATAAGGGTGACAAAAATGGAATAGTTGTCTCCTGAATGTGTATCTATTCCTCTTAAATTATCATCTTTATAAAGGTGAAGCTTTCTGGGATAAGGGTTTGATGAAACTGTCAGTGGAAGGCTTGTCTGTGTTACCCTTGTTGTTCACATATCGTCTCAGCTCTTGCTGTTCATGTATGCATCAATGACCCTTTTCCTTGAAACAGGTCCAATAACTGTGTATAATTATCCTATCATCAGTTTATTTTAACTTTTAAACATTGCCTTTAAACAAGAGACTAATATTTTATACGCCCGTTTTGAAAAAAACGGTCGTATTATGGCATGGTGCTGTCCATCCCTCCATGAACATTCTTGTACGTTCGATAACTCAGTAACCGTTAGGGATATCTTCATGCAGCTTCATGGGAATGTGTATTAGGTCAAGATGATGTGTCGCACACAATAATTATTTCCGTCTTTCTTACAAGTTATGCCCTTTTGATTATTTTTTTTTGCTCCAGCATTTCAGTGGTTTCTTGCTGTTGAGTCCTCACCGTTGTCTCACCTCTGTGGTTCTTTGATTTCTGTGTTCACGGAGATGTTGCACTGATGAGTTAGGAGGCCTTCATGCGGACTGAACAAATTATTTGTCTAAATCGCGACGGAAGTAAGGGCGAGGATTGTGGCCACGTAAAATCGATTTAAGCTCCCCAGTGGAAATCTTCCACTGACCGTTCCAAGGCGGCTCTTCTGTGGCGATTTATTTATGTTGTTGTTTGTTACTTACTGTGTGTATCACTTGTGTCTTTTAATTTTGGATGGCCATATGGCCATTTTGTGGGAAAGTAACTGTCCATATGGCCTTCCTTTGTTTAGGTTTCCATTATGGTCTGGTCGCTTAATGTTTGTATTTCTTTCCCTTTGGTGTCTTTTATGGATGGAGTAAGTTAATTGTATCAATTCCTGATCTTTGTTTTACTTCTACTTTTTATAAGAATATTTATCAGGCAACAACGATGTGTCACGCGCAGGACCCAAGTCGGTACCTCAAAGGTCAAGGAAAGCGTTTTTCTTTCGTGACTGGTCAATAACTTTGTTATTCCTGGATGAATTTTGAAATTACTTGGCAGAAATGTTTACCATCGTGAAATGATGTGTCATGCAAAAGACCCTGGTCAGTTACTACAAGGTCAAGGACATACTTGGAGGTCAAAGGTAAAGAAGGTTGTCTTTTTCTTGTGTCAGGTCAATACCTTTGTTATTCATGGGTGAATTTGGAACTAACTTGGCAGAAATATTAATCATCATGGTACAATTTGTGGCACAAAATGACCAGTTCGGTACCTCGTAGGGCATACTTAGCGGTACAAGGTAAAAAAAGGTTCTTTTCTGTGTCCTGTCAATAACTTCTTTATTCCTGGATGGATATTAAAATTACTTTGCAGAAATGTTAATCATCATTAGACAATGCGTCATGCAAAAGACCAAGGTCAGTACCTTCAAGGTCACCGTCTTACTTAGAGGTCAAAGTTCAAAAACGGTCTTTTTCGTGTCTGGTCGATAAATTTGTTATTCCTTGGTGGATTTTAAGCTCACAAGACGCAGGTCAGTACCAGCAAAGTCAAGTCCATACTTTGAAGTCAAAGGCCAAAAATGGTCTTTTTTCCTGTCTGGTCAATAACTTTATTATTCCAGGATATAGCTGAAACCGATCGCACATGAGTCCTGGTAAGCAGCTTAGAGGATCTAAGCCTGCCCAGGCAAAGCGGTGCAAGTCCGACTGTCCATGCTTATAAAGCCTATTGGTTTCATGGGGCGACAGGGCTTGAGATGTAATTTCATCTCATTGTCAGGTAAAAGTCCCACGAAATTGGAAGCAATGTCTCCAAAATGACCTATACAGTGTTAACGGGGAGTTAAACCTCTAATCAACCTACCAACAACTTGGCAGAAATGTTTACCATCATGAGACAATGTGTCACACCCAAGACCCAGGTCAGTATGTCCAATGTGAAGGTATTCTTCAGGGGTGAAAACTCAATGTAATTTTTCGTGTCTGGTCAAAAACGTTGTTCTACCTGGATGGATTTTGAAATTACTAGGCAAAAATGTTAACCATCATCAGATGATGTTTCACGCGCAAGACTCAGGTCAGAACCGCCAAGGTCAATGTCACCCATACAGCCGATTACTTTCAACAGGCGTATTGTGTCCCGCTTGTGGAGCTATTGTTGAAATTATATCACCAGGCAGTGCGCCTTTTATGAAGTCGAATATGTGTGTTTTGTATTCGGCTGGAAATGCTTTGCTTTAAGTATTTTTTCTTTAAGTAAATTGCTGTGTTGCAAATCATAATTTGTCCATGTTTATTTGATGTTTTTATTTGCTTATAACAAATTTGCTTTTCATTATGAAAGAGAAGCAGAGGTATATTTCATTGCTTTAAAGTCTTTATACATCTATCTTAATCATAACAGTTATTTATTTTCTTAATTCGGTATTAATAAGCATGCCTTTAGGTAGCATCTGTTAATATGCAAATCTCAATTGCTAAAATACGCCTGCTGAGCCAATTACTTTATCTAATGTTCATTCTTAAAGAAACCTTTCATATATTTAAGTACACTAATTTTACAAAACACTTTTAACAGAAGCTTATTTTTTTTTTGTCGACTAAAATACATACTTTTAACATAGACTTCTTTAAGAGCTTAAGTATTCTTTTTGCTATTGGCTTTAAGCATTGAAAACTTAGAATTAATATTTTCAGTATTTTTGTTTTTCGGAATAAATATAGTTAAATTGCTTTTGAAGTTCAACAACCAAGTAAGCTCTTAGCAATTAATCATTGTTTCTTGACACGACAAAACCATATACGCCTCGCGAAGACTCAGATCAGCCTGCACATCCGCACAGTCTGGTCAGAGTCTTTGCTTTGTGCTCTAAGGATAACTAAGGGCCCATTACTCCTTCATGCAGCAAGAGAAGTCTCTGGTTAGACTATATGGATAGGCAGGCTGATCTGATTCTTCGCTGGGCGCACATGTCTTATTGTAGGTTTTGTCATGCGCTGGCTCATTTGATTTGTTGTGTAAGGTAATTGTTTCGATTCCTGATCATTGCCTTCCCTTCTAGTTTGGACCTGCTGTTAAGTAGTCCAATACAAGCGATGTATACTTACTTTCTCTTGTAACTAATTTCCATGTCGGTTTTGATTCAGAGGATGAAAGAGACTGACCATGGTTAAAAGTAGAAGTGAAGGCAATGGTCAGGAATAGACACAATTAACCCACACCTCCCATCAGAGACACCAAAGGGAAAGAAACACAAACATCAACTCTTAAGGCGCCGAGAAAATCTACATCTGAAAATGTCGTCTGCTTATGTGTCTGCTGATTTTTTTTTTTTTTTTTTTTTTGCAGTTCTCGCACAGGCAAACAGTGTGGACCCAAATCAAACTGCTCCTACAGGAGCAGTCTGATCTGGGTCCACACTGCTTGCAATAACTAATTTTAATGTATTTGGCAGATGACAAAGCAGATGACAGTTGTTGTGATTGGCATTTTTTTAGTTAAATAACCAGACACTAATGGAAACATCAATAGCGGAAAGCCAAAGGACAGTTCCGTAGACAAAGGACAGTTCCTTTTTTTTACTGGCCACATAGTATATATTATTTAAGGAAAAAATCTTACGTATCGCATTACGTATTCTGTCAAATTTTAATGCTTTTTTTCGTTTTCGTGTACTGATGCGTAAGATTAAAACACTTGATTTTTTAGCATGCCAAATTTTTTCACACCGGTTGGGATCACTGACAAAATATATTAGTTTTAAGAACACTCAGAAGAACCTACTTTGTGCAGCTCCTATTAACAGCAGGTTATAAAAAGAAAAAATAGCCTCTGTTACGTTTGTGAATGCTTCAAAAACCAATAAAATTAGATATTGTACTTACACTTAATTCCACGTTTACTAAAATAGTTGGGTTATAAGTATACAGGAAAAAGAATCTGCCATACCTCTATAGTGGGGAGAATAAGTTTGTGCTTCCAAGAACATTCATTACTAACAGTATTCTTCAGAAATCCTGTATTCTGAATGAATATTTAATCCACAAATAAATCATTTATTCCTGATATGAAGTTCTCATTTAATAATTTAACATGCCTTGTTTGTTTCTAACTGTTGCATATTTTATTTTAATTTTAAGGGCATATTTGAGAGAAATAACAAAGGTTTGGTGCTTCCACAACTTGATATTGCTTCCCTATTTGAAGAGTTTGATCATCTGTTTTCTTTCATTATGAAAACATGCTTAAACAAATACACTGTAAATTTTACTGCGGTAAAAATGAAAAATTAAAGACGAAAAATTGAAATATTTTTCTTATTTCTGTTCAAATTATTAATTGTAATAACACGTTATAACAGCCTCGTCGAGGCGGTTCTAACGAGTACTAGAACTCTTTATTTTAGAGCAGAAATAGTAAAAATAAGATTTACCCCTGTAAGCCCCAATTTTACCATATAAAAGTGGGGTTCAAGGGGTCAAATTCATATAGGCAATTTTGCGTGATGTTCGATTCGCACCTTTTTAAAACAAAAACAAAGCTCATCAGGACAAATAATTGGGGAAACCCTATAACAAAATGATTGAAAGACTGCTAAGCCAGGGGCTTATTAAACAATTCTCATTTTCATCTCTCCAAATACAATCAAATTAGATTTACATATTCATGACATTGTTTGGTTCTAGCATGAAAATGGTTGAATGGATAAACAGAAAAGCAAGAAATACGGATGATCAAGCTCACACCATATATACTCATTCATAATGCAAATACGTATATTCAAGTATATTCTGCAGTTATATTTGAAACATGTTTTGCAGGCAGACCCATTTTTGATTTATATCGGTCTTTGAATCGACTGCCAATTCGAAATTCGCAAAATTGCAGTATGTTCCCTCTGGCTTTCTTTGCCGGATCATTACAGGGTCACTGATGAGGCTTTATTAGCCGAAACTACGTAGTATGACCCATCTTCTTTCTTATGAATGTTTTCATTGCTCTTAAAGGATATCATTTTAGATTTTTATTTGCCTTCACTGCAGCTGGTGTTGTGCCGTGTGGCGGCCGTAAAACGTCTCCCCGTACATCAACCATAGTGCAGTTTATATTTTACTTTTGGTCCTTTGAGATCAGCGTGAATATTCTGAGAAATCAGAAATAAATTATTGGTTTAGACTTATATTCTAGACAGGTTTTTAATTATTTGGACCCATTTTTGATTTATATCGGTCTTTGAATCGACTGCCAATTCGAAATTCGCAAAATTGCAGTATGTTCCCTCTGGCTTTCTTTGCCGGATCATTACAGGGTCACTGATGAGGCTTTATTAGCCGAAACTACGTAGTATGACCCATCTTCTTTCTTATGAATGTTTTCATTGCTCTTAAAGGATATCATTTTAGATTTTTATATACATATGTATCTGTAAACGTAACATTACATATATCTTTTATATCGACAGTAAAATTTAGTTCTATGCAAATAGTTGCACTATTTTGTCAGTTTTGCAGATATTTTTATTAAGATGGTTGTAAGAAAAGTAAGAGGAGGAAATATAAATGATGAGACATGAATACCTACACATAGCCGGTTACTCTTAAAGAAAAAAATTCTTAAAATGGGTGGAAGTCAAAGTTTGGCGTACTTTAGACGGTGTTCACTGCCATGGAGTTATTTATCCCACCAGTCCTGAAAGAGTGGACCCACATTCAGAAATTACATAAGTACCAGAGAATTTCTTTTGTTAAATCAGTTTTTCCTCGAGTACAAAATGCATGTGAAATTTGAAGCTTCAGATTGTTCCCTTTTGGAATGGTATTCAGTGCAACCAGACACACACACGCTAAAAAGCAATGCTTTTTCGATACGAATCCTGACAGTGTTATTACAAAGCACATTTGCAGAATAAAGCATATATTATCTGACAACGATGAATGAGTATATATATATATCACTGCAATTCTTTTTAGATAATATCCTGTGTGTGTCATTTCTCTCTTATAGGTGAACTGTAATCGGCAGACCTTGTCCTCCAAACCATAAAATACCTGTGTGAGCACACCCACCAATTCGTATAATTTGCACTTTTTCCAATGTTTAGTATAAATAGTCTTACATTGTAGGTATTACAGGAAAATTTAACTTCACAAAAAAACTTTTTATAAATACTGTTGCCACACTGTACCCATTATTAAGTTAGTTTAAATTTGCAGTTATATATTCTAGTAGTTTGAGATTGATTGAGATTAATGATTGTATGGCGGCCGTAAAAAGTCTGGTAAGTCCCGCTGCCCTTCATCATAGTGTGGGGGTATTTTCTAGTTATTTGGGATCATTGATTCCACTGTAGAAGTTTGAAAGTTTGAAAATATTTCAGGGTCATTGATGATGCCTAATTGGCCGAAACTAGCTAGTCTGGCCCAGAAAAAAACGGAACAATCTGCGGTTTTCATTTTTGTGTGCTATAATTGCTTCCAAATTATACATGGAGCCTCTGTGGGATGGGAGAAAATAATATTATGTATATGATCTTCATCGCATGACCTAGATGGTCATCATGCCCATATTCTGTAAAACCTTTGATTGAATGATCGATGGCCATACAACCTGTTATGCAGCATTGGGAACTTGGTCCCTACTAGATGCGCACATATTGATTACTATAGATTGACATATTTTACGGAGCAGTCAAGTTCGGCTACGTAAACTTTTGTCTGAAAAATACAAAAGAGGGGATTTTTCAAATGATGGTCCTTGGTTGACCTTGACCTATGCAGCGACATCAAAAAAGCAAAAGTGGATTTCAAAATAGTTTGGAAGCAGTTATTCTGAAGGCTTGACCTCTACTAAGCCATTGTGGTCTGTTAAAACATGGCCACCAGGGAATAGGGTCCTTTTTCACTTAATTCGGCTCTGATGAGTGGACCATTGCCGTTTGTTTATGATTCTCAGCACATTTTTAACCGTGGCACAGTCCATTATGTCTCGGCAGGTATTGACAATCATTGGGCCTTGGCATACTTTTACGATATTGCACTTTGATTATACTTTGAAATTATGAAGGCATGCCTTTTAAGGCCTTCTAGTGATTTCTTGTTTAGAGCAACTTAAAGTCAATATGTTACACTTGATAAATCTGTTTGAAGTAGTCTTGAAATTTGTATAACGGGTCTTGAAAGTGTTTTCAAAAGGCGGTCATAGAGCTTTAGAACACATGGCCAAGATATTTATCTACTGTTTTCATTTTATTGATAATCAGAATCAACAAATAAATTGTATGTGCACTTTATATGCTTAGACAAGTAATACATTAATTCTAGAATTGTAGGTTTAGAATATCAAAGGCTTCTATGACTCTAGTTGCATGTTTTCATTGAGATTAAACTGAAGTAGTTTACCATGCCTTTGATATATACAGTAACAAATACCTAACATCCATTGTTTATTCCTGTCAGCTATGAATGCGAGCATGCTTCTGATACAGACAAAAACACTTGTGTGAAATTATGAGAACTTTAATGGCTCCAGAGAATTATTGATACTTATTTTTTGATCGAATAATGCATTGACAGGACTCGTAAGAACAGCTTCACTGAGGTGGTTCCAGTAGTCATCCACTGACTAAAGCGGCCCCCGCCCATCGGGGCTTGAAGAAATAGATGGGCTTAATGATGCTTCCACGCAGAGCAGAAACCTACCGCACACTAGTTCTGGTAAACCGCTAAGAGGATCTAAGCCAGCCCAGGCAAAGCGGAGCGAGTCGGCCCATGCTTGTAAACCCTATTGGTTTCATTGGGCGACAGAGCTTGAGATGTCATTTCAACTCAATGTCGGGAAAAAGTCCTACAAAATTCGAAGCAACGTCTCCAAAATGACTATACAGTGTTGACGGGGACGTTCAACCTCAAATCAAACAAACAAATCCACTGACTAATTTTCCTTAGCAGTAAATCTGTGTACATTTTCCCAGAAAAACCTGAGATTGCCGGTCATTTTAATATGGCGATTTATGATAATGAAGCCAAAGACTAAGGTGTGTCATGCTTGCATCACCGGATAGTAATTTTAATAAAATTAGTAGTCATGCTAACTTGTTGAAGTTTTCGAGTTCAGCAAACTGACTATTTGTAGATATATGCCTAACAAATATATGTCAAATGTGCATGAAATGCTTATATCCTGCCAAGCTTTTGTATTGATCTATCTCTTGCATGTTCAAAACGTTTAACCCTTTAAATCAAAAGTGGCTAGATTGAATGGGTAGTTGGCTGCTGAAAAGAGAGTTCAGAGAATTGGTTAAAGGCTACACTGCTTGTCTTCCATTTATCAGCTTCTGGCTTTAGAAAAAATCAACAGAGTTTTGGTATTTTTTTTTAATATTTGCATGCATTCGAAGGCTTTTTTTCTGTGTGTAAGAAAGAAACCCTTTTTTTGTTTTAAATGTTTTGTATCTGTCGGTTTTTTTATCCAATTGTGGTGCACGTAAGAAAATAGTCAATTATATTTCATGTCTAACATTAACATGCTAAAGGTATATGAAATTTTCTTTGACGTTTTTGTTTCAGAAAGGAAAGTGTAGAATTTGTGTAATTCTGTTCAAAGAAACCAGGTCCTCAAGAGTGTAACTTATAAACTAATGGATATATTCGAAGCGTATAAGGTTTCAATGTCTATTTTAGCTCGCCTGGACAAATTCAGCAAGAACTATTGCACTACCTCCGGCTACGGCATAGGCGTCCTCATTACTTAAATTTTTAAGAGCTCACACGATTTCCAAGCCATATGATGGAATTGTTTCCTTTTTGGTATGATGATAGCTATAGGTCCGAATTTGGTATGATGATAGATATAGGTCCTACGTATTATTCAACAATAACCCCACCAATACCCATGACCACAAGGTCAAGGTCACATAAATTGTATGTTCAAGTTTTGCATAAGCTTATTTTTTTCAAACCAAACGATGGATTTAGTTCATATTTGGTATTATGGTAGATATTGATCCAAAGCTTCGTTCAGCAATACCATCATTGCACATAAGCTCACAATCATGGTCATGAACAGAACTTCTATGTTAAATATGTTCTAGAAAGGGTTATCCTTTGGAAGCAAGGAATACACCACAGAACTGAAAAATATGCAGTGTACGTGTTTTCTGGGCCAGACTAAGTTTTTAAGTGCTTATATTTTCCAAACCACATGATGGATTTGGTTGATACTTGGTATATTTGATGGTAGGTAAAGTTCCAAAGTTTATTCAGCATTAAATCTACCTATGCCCATAACCTACAGGACACCTTTCCAGGAGAGCTACGCTATCTGATGACAGCCATGGTTAATATTTTTGCCGCGTTTTTCGGGAAAGTATTCTTTATTTTTTGGTTTTTAATTTGTTAAATGTTCATCGAGAATGTTTCTGAGGAGAAGCTCTGCAAACGCCTCGAAAAGGAACCAATTTGCAGGCCTGTATACTTCTTGCTCAGAATGATCATCACGACAATATCTGGATCAAGTTCGAATACGGGTAATGTTTGGTAAAAAAGTAGGTCAGTAGATCAAATCCTAGAAATACCTTGTGAGCACTCTAGAGGCCACAGTTTTGGTCCAACTATTATCAATCTTGCACAGAATAATCATCACGACAATATCTTGATCAAGTTCGAATATGGGTCATGTCGGATCAAAAAGTAGTTCAGTATGTCAAATCATAGATAAACAATGTATGTGTTCTAGAGGCAACAGTTTTAGTCCAGTCATCATCAAACTTAGTCAGAATGACCATCACGACTATATCTCGGTCAAGGTCGAATGTTGCTCAAGTCGGGTCAAAATGTAGGTCAGTAGGTCATATAGAAAAACGTTGTGAGCGCTCTAGAGGCCACAGTTTTGGTCTAATCAGCATCAATCTTGCTCAGAATAATCATCACAATACCTCGATGAAATTCGAATGTGGGTCATGTATGGTCAAAAAGTAGGTCAGGAGGTCAAATCATAGAAAAAACTTGTGTGCGCCCTAGATGCCACAGATTTGGTCTAATCTTCAGACTTGGTCAGAATAATCATCACGACAATATCTGGGTCAAGTTCGAATATGGGTCATATCGGATAAAAAAAGTAGATCAGTAGGTCAAATGATAGAAAAATCTTGTGTGCGCTCTTAAGGCCACAGTTTTAGTCCAATAATCATCAAACTTGGTCAGAAGGATCATCACTAAAATATCTCTGTCAAATGGGTCATGTTGGGTCAAAATCTAAGTCAGCAGGTCAAATCAAAGAACAATCTTGTGAACGCTCTAGAGGCCACAGTTTTGGTCCAATAATCGTCAAACTTAGTTAGAATGATCCTCACGACAATATCTTGATCAAGTTCAAATATTGGTCATGTCGGGTAAAAAAGTAGGTCAAATCATAGAAAAACCTTTTGAGCGCTCTAAAGGGAACAGAGTGGGCCAATCACTATCAATCTTGCTCAGTATGATCATCACGACAATATCTGCATCAAGCTCGAATATGGTCAGAAAGTAGGTCAAATCCTAGAAATACCTTTTTGAGCACTCTAGAGACAACGGTATTGGTCCAATCATCATAATTCTTGCTCAGAATCATAATTACGACAATATCTTGATCGAGTTCGAATATGGGTCATGTCGGATCAAAAAAGTAGGTCAGTAGGTCAAATCATAGATAAACCTTGTGTGCGCTCTAGAGGCCACAGTTTTTGGACTAAGCATCTTCAGACTTAGTCAGAATGGTCATCACGACAATATCTCGGCAAGTTTAAATATGGGTCATGTCGAGTCAAGAAGTAGGTCAGAAGGTCAACCTTGTGTGCGCTCTAAAGGCCACGGTTTAAGTCAAATATTCATCAAACTTAGTCAGAATGAACACCACTACAATGTCGCAGTCAAGTTCTAGTATTTCCCCCGATAGCTCAGTGGGAGAGCGTCCGCTTTGGGAAAGGGAGGTCACGTGTTCGATCCCCGGTCGCGCCATACCAAAGGCGTGAAAAATGGTACTAGGCGCTCCCTTGGCTGACGCTCGCATTATCAGGGGTAGTCCTAGGAAGATAAATGAAGACAGGTAAGTATTTGTTAAAGAATACTTTGTCGCAATAAAAGTTCTATAGAGCTTATGTTATTTGTTTCTGATATGCGACGTTAAATAAAGCTTCTATATCTTTTTTATGGGTGATGTTGGGTCAAAATCTAGGTCAGTAGGTCAAATCAAAGAAAAATCTTGTGAGTGCTCTAGAGGCCACATGTTAATCCAATTTTCATCAAACATTGTCAGAATGATCATCACGCCAATATCTATGTCTACTTCGAATATGGGTCATGTTTGAAAGTAGGCCAGGAGGTTAAATCATAGAAAAACCTTGTTTGCCCGCTAAAGGCCACAGTTTTTGGTCCAGTTATCACCGAACTTCGTCTGAATGATCATCACTTTCTCAATCAGGTTCGAATATGAGTCATGTCAGGTCAAATCGTAGGTCAGTAGGTCAAATAGAACAAACCTTGTGTGTGCTCTACAGGCCACAGTTTTGATCAAAACATCATCAAACATGGTTAGAATGATAATCACGACAATATCTCGATCAAGTTCGAATATCTTTTATGTCAGGTTAAAAAGTAGGTCGGCAGGTTGAATCAAAGATAAACCTTGCGTGCCCTCTAGAGGCCTTAGTTTTTAATCAGTCATCGTCAATGTTGGTCAAAATAATAATCACGACAATATGTCTGTCAAGGTCGAATCCGGGTCATGTTTGGTAAAAAAAAGTAGGTCAGAAGGTCAAGTCATAGAAAAACCTTGTGTGCACTCTAGAGGCCACAGTTTGGGTCCAATCATCATCAAACTTGGTCAGAATGTTCATCATGATACTATCTGTGTAAAGTTCAAATGTGAATAATGTCGGCTCAAAACGAAGGTGAGTAGGTCAAATGAAAAAAAAACGTGTGTTCTTGTTGTATGTCCCTTGGCGTGTGACCTACTTTTAAGAACATATAGCACTGGTAATAACTTTTGAACTGTTTGAGATAGAGTTTTCATATTTGGAATAATGGTTCTTTGTGAAAAGGGTTTTCTACTCATACAAAAATGACCTGTATCCTTGACCTGTGACCTACATTAAAGAAAAAATAGCATTGGTCATAACTTTCGAACCATTTGAAATCGAGCATTCATATTTGTCATGTAGGTCCCGTGTGACTTCCCACTTATATGAGACATTTTGCTCTTGATCTTTCCCTGTGACCTACTTTTAAGAAAAAGATATCATTGTTCACAATTTATGAACTAAGTAAGGTAAATCCTTCATATTTGATTTGTAGGTTTCTTGTGACAAGGGCTTCCCACTCCTACAAAATATGACGCATGGCCTTGAACTGTGCCCTACTTTATCATTACTTTTGAACCCTTGGCGATAGAGCCTTTGTATTTGTTGTGTATATTTATTGTGACAAGGGCTTCCCATTCTTACAAAAATGACCTGTGGTCTTGACTTTGACCTGTGACCTACTTTATCATAGTTTTTGAATTATTCTTGACCCTCTTGTTGAGAACTTGGTGGAGCTTCAAATCCACAACTTCCTCGCTGAACATGTTGCTTGAAATCCAAAGTGAAAAAAATCATGCTGAAAAACTCGCAAAAGAAGATAAACAAAAAATGGACTTAAGATTTTCATCGTATCAACTCCCTGTAAAGAAAACCTTGCAAAAAATAAAAATAAAATAAGTTATACATTACATGCATTTTCTTATTTTTGCTCAGAGTCATAGATTGTGGATACGCGTTGGAACTGCCTGATTCTTTTTACGCGTTTAAACTGCCTTATTCTTCGTGAGAACTGGCACATTGAGGCTATAAGAGGCTAGCAATCAGTTTTAGAAAGAACAACTTAAAAGTCATTTCTAGACATATTACAGGTAATATCTCACAAGGATATGTTATCATGATGACCCAAAAATAATCATTTAGAATTCTAGACATATTACAGGTAATATCTCACAAAGATATGTTATCATGTTGACCAAAAAATAATCATTTAGATGTTTATAAATTAGCAGGTATAGAAAAACTAACAAATATAACATTAACTTTGATGAGGAAATCGTAGCTTACAGACACATTATTCTCAGTATGTGTGTTAAATAAGAAGAATGTTGCGCGATTGTTGCACTTCTTGGACATCGTTCGTATTTTGCTCACTTCATTATGTGTGTCATTCAGTATTGTCAGCACGTATTAAAGGTCCAAAAGTTGCTGAAATTGATTATAAGTCACATGTTACAGACTCAGTCTTGAAATTTTCTAAATTATAATTTAGAATTCACGTTTCTACCAGCCTTTAAAACTGGGCAAATTTTGTGATCCAGTCAAGAAACTGTGAAGACATTCAATGTTGGTGTAATTACTCAGGGACTTAACCAACATACCACAATCAACTTAAATGCACGGAAACGAGGCACCATCCTGACTCTTTGTTCAAGGCTTCTTGAGTTCCAGTAGTGTTTTTTTTCTCTTGCTTAGAACAGATATATGATTACACAAAAATGTATCAACAGAATGACAGCCACTATGTAAAAAGAAATTTGAAGACTTTTCTAGATTTTTGATATCAAACATTACTTTCCCCATATATATCGCCGATGTCTCCGAATTTCCGTAAGATTTTTTCGTTGGCCCCCCGCCCATCGGGGCCCATCGGGGCTTGAAGAAATAGATGGGCTGCATGATGCTTCCACGCAGAGCTGAAACCGTCTGCACACTTGTACTGGTAAATCGCTAAGAGGATCATAGCCTGTCGAGGAACCGCGGTGCAAGGCGGACCGCCCATGATTATAAACCCTATTGGTTTCATTGGGCGACAGGGCTTGAGATGTCATTTCATCTCAATGTCGGGTAAAAGTCCCACAAAATACGAAGCAACGTCTCCAAAATGACCTATACTGAGTTGACGGGGACATTAAACCTCAAATCAAAACAATCGTTTTATGGCCCTTTCAATATGATTTCACTTATTTCGAGCTGACTGTTAATCCAAGGTGTGCGAAAACATGAGTACCTAAAAAAAAACCACCTGATCTTGGAGTGTCACATGTGACCCGAGCCGGGCTCGAACTCAACAGCGGTGAGAGACATAATGATGTAAGAGTCCGCGCTCTTACAAAATAGGCCACGGAGGCCCGTTTCCGTAAGATTGGAGAAATATACATGTAATTATCTGACTTTCGCACATGCAACAATTTCGTTTTGTTTTATAATTGTTACATATTATTGATTTTTGTGCCATTTCAAAACCTGGAAATTTTCTTTCATTTTGCAGAGAATCAAGGAAAGCATTAAAAATTCTGGAATCCTTGGTAATTTTGCCACGTCTCAACACCCCCGGCGGACAGAAATCCATCAACTCACGGGCTACTCCGCAGGCTGTGTCACCAGGAAACCCATCCGCAGTGATCGTGTGAGACTGTTAAACTTAGTAGGATATACCATGACATGAAAAACGCCCAAAGTTAGCTGTTTTACTGGCTACAGAAAACGTGACAAGAGATATTGGACAGTGCAAAACTTATATAAATGAAAGAAGAGGGTGGATTTGCACCTCCATCCGATGTTATTACAGTAAGGAGAATGCAGACATTTGTCATATCTTCCAACATTTTTATAATTGATACAACCTGCGTGACTTGACAAAAATAAAATTATAGAGATTGTCTTTGGATTTGCTAGTTTGGAAGAGTTATTGCTTCTTTTGATAAGGGAGGCAAAAGTAGTTTCCAAAGGGTTGCCTCCACTGACTATGTATTTTCCAAAGATAAATGTTTTGTTTTTTCATAGAGGTGCTAGAAAATAAAAAAGTAAAACTTCAGCTTTCGGAGAGCTGACTGGGTTCTATTTTCCCTCCTTTGGAGTAACTCCTGTCATGTTGATTCTGACATTGCAAATAAGCTGATTCTTAACTGCAAAGAAAGTCACTTGCAGATTTCAGAAACATTCTTTAAAATACGCTCTAAATGTTCTGCCATGACACGACACACTTGCTTTTTGCAGTTATGATGAAAGGCTACAATTTATCAGCGCAACATAATCCATGACGCAACATACGTATATATGATGTGCATTTCTTTATTAGGTTGCTTTCTAATTCATTTACCAGAAATATTTTCACTGTAAATGTTATATTTATAATTTGTATCATCTTGCTGGTGAAATAATCTTTGTGTACATGTCACTTTATACACGTGTAGCTGAATGATTATTTTTACTATTTTTTAAAAGCATTTTTCATACACTGGCGTGATCAAATGGACTGTGGTTACAAAACAGCTGTGATATTCATGTGAAAGGACACTTCATAAACTAATACCTTTGAAAAGGTTGATATCTAACATAGTCAGATTTCTTCAGCCTGCACATCCAGATTAGCATTAAGGGTAAAAATTAAAGTATGCAGGATATCAGCATCGGTGTCATACGCGTTAACTGTTTAAAATATATTTGAACCAAAAAGAATGCTCTTCTTTTATTTCGATTTTCGGGCTCCGCCCTACGGGGCCTGGAGAAATAGATTGGGCTGCACGGTGCTTCCGTGCAGAGCTGAAACTGACTGAACTTGACTACTGGTAAACAGCTTAGGTCTAAGCCTGCCCAGGAAAAGGGATACAAGTCGGACTGCTCCTTAAACCCTAGCGGTTTTTATGGGCGGTAGGGCTTGAGATGTCATTTCATCTCAATGTCGGGTAAAAGTCCCACAGAATCGGAAGCAACGTCTCCAAAATGACCCTAATAGTGTTGACGGGGACGTAAAAGCTCAACTCAAACAAAATTTCGATTTTCATTTCTTTACCCTTCTAACAGTAGTTGAGTGGCATAAGGCCGATGAGAAAATAGTGATGAGACTGCAAATGATGTAAGGCTTTTATGCCATTTTATATCTTCTTTGTTATCCTTTTCATCGCAGAATGGAAGCGAAGCAATGATCGGGAACGCCACACCTCTCATCCAAGGCACCAAAGAGAAAGAAGCCTAAACCTAAAACAACTTCGCCATAGTGAAAACGTCACAAGTAGAAAGCCAAACGAACAGTTACTTTCCTACAAAATGGCCAAACGGCTACCCAAAACAGAAAGATTTTAGCAATGCATACATAAAAGAATAGCTTTAAAGTGATTGTCCGTTTGGCTTTCCGCTAGTGATGTTTCCATTTGGGCTTAGTTATTTCATGTTTGTGTTCTTTCTCTTCGGTGTCTCAGATGGGAGATGTGGGGTAATTGTATCGATTCCTGATCATTGCCTTCACTTCTATTTAACAATAATAAACCACACCAGAAGAATCGCATTGGAACGGTCAGTAAAGTTGTTTTACTAGTTTGTGTGTGTGTGGGGATGGATGGGGTGCTTAAATCGTTTTACGAGGTCACAATCCTCTCTCTTGGTTCTGCCATGGTTTCGACCAATAATTTGTTGGGTCCGCATGAAGGCTTTCTTACTCGTCAGTGCAACAGCACCGAGACTATAAAAATCAAACGAATACAGAATGAAACAACGATGAGGACTCGACAGCATGAAATAACTGAAATGCTTCAGCAAAACAACACTAACAATTGGACTCCGGTTAGCCCGACCAGAGAAAGAGCACCAGACACCGACCAACATTACTTAAATAAATTCAATAAGGCTTTAGGCCGGAGCCGTCATAGCGTATGACCCACATGTTAAGAACGTGTAAGAAAGAGGACTGTAAAAGATATGAACTGTTCAAGGTCGTCAAGCTATCTTTCTACATTCTGCATACTTTTATAAACTTATTTTTCTGACAGTGTCTTTTCATGAATTTGTTGAGTTTTTGATGTCTAACACAGTTATGTTAATGTTTGATAGCTAACATATGATTGTACTTTATTGTTTTATAATGTGCTACTTATTGAGAGAAAAAAAAAAAAGAACCGAAATGGTAGAAGCAATTTTTTGTGATTTATTACCTCTCAACTGATGAACGTGATAGCAATAAAAAGTTACCCGGAAAAATCAAAATCTCCGTACAGGCTGCGTAAGAGTCGCAAAGGCTTCTTAATTTGGACGCACATCTCGAAGAAAATTGGTGTGTGACAGAACGTCAGAGCAGATAGGTAACTTGTTTACGTTTATCTAACTGTTGTATAGCGATGCCAAATCCTGACAGCTGCCTGACGGACCTCTTTATTTATGTACGGCTTTGTCTGTTGAAAAACGGAAGATAGAAAATAAACCCCGAACGAAATTTGGTACTCAACACAGGTTTACCTGTATTTTCACTTCTGTCCATTCTTCCTACGAAACCACATGATTTTGACTGGTGTTCCAGTCGATAAATTATGAATTACGATGATGAAATTGAAAAGCTGCTATGTTACTTTTGTCACATTATTTGTGAAAACGGAAAATCTTGATATTTCGGTACAACTCATGCAGCTTCCATACCGATTACTGTTACTGTAAATGTTAAATGACCGTCAATGCTTATATATGCTATTTTCTATTAATAACCGTTTCCTGGATTTTCGACACATCAGTGATAGTCACGATGACATCAGAACTGAAAGAGATTTTGTGCTTTGTGACATTGGGCCGATTGATAAACAAACGACCCCAAAATACTGAAAAATAGAAGAGAAGGCAATGATTAGGAATCGATGCAATTAACCCATAGCTCCCATCAGGAAAGAATATGGAACAACTAGACCCTAATAGAAACATAAATAGCGGAAAGCCAAAAGGACAGTTACTTTCCCACAAAATGGCCAATTGGCTATCCAAAACAAAATATTATAAGCGATACACACACTCAAAGATTGTTTATTTATATAACCGCGACAGAAGAACCGCCTTGGAATGATCAGTAAAACGAATACCACACACTAGTACTGGTAAACCGCTTAGAGGATCTAAGCCTGTCCAGGAACCGCGGTGCGAGGCAGACCGTCCATGCTAATAAACCCTATTGGTTTCATTGGGCGGCAGGGCTTGAGATGTCATTTCATCTCAATGTCGGGTAAAAGTCCCACAAAATTGGAAGCAACGTCTCCAAAATGACCTTTACAGTGTTGACGGGGACGTTAAACCTCAAATCAAACAAACAAACGTGGCTACAATCCTCGTCATTATTTCCGTCGCGATTTAGACAAATAATTTGTTCAGTTCGCATGGAGGCCCCCTTACTCATCAGTGCAACATCTCAGTGGACACAAAAACAGCCACAGAGATGAAACAACGGCGACGGCTCGACAGCTAGAAACCACTGAAATGCTGTGGCAAAAGAAGACCAACAGTTAGACTCCGATGGGCGCGACCAGAGACAGAGCATCAGGCAACAACCAACATTTCATAAAATTAGATACTCTCTCATTCTCAGTAAGCCTGTACGCTGGAACCGTCATAGAATCTGAGGCCTGGCCCACCGGCATGCAATTAAAGAGGGAAGCAAAGTTGTCAACTGTGATTGTTTTAACTACCATGCATGCAGTCTGTGAAACCTGTAATCTCACCTATTACTCTTATCTGCAAATTGTAGGTTTAAACGTTTTTCCAGGTATGCCTGACTTTGCCGTTTCCGTTGTTTAACTCAGTTGTTTTGTTTCCTTCTGTTTGGGGTTTACGTTCCAGACAACACTATTAATATCATTTGGAGTCGTTGCCTCCGATTTTGTGGGATTTGCCCGACTTTGAGATGAAATGACATTTCAAACCCCACCACATAAAGAAACACTTTGAACTCGTACCACTTTGCCTGGGCAGGCTTAGACCTTCTGAGCTGTTCTCAGCTGTTCACCAGTACTCAATTGTTCTCTCGGTTTCCGTTTTGCGTGGAAGCATCATGTAGACCTATCAATTTGTCCAAGCCCCAATGGGCAGTGGGCTTGTTGAACCCCTGCTATTTTCCAACACCTTGTCAGTGCTCATGTTATGAATAGCTTCTGATAGCTACCAACCATCGTGTTGCAGCCACCTAGCGGAGACATAAACGGCAAGGGAACTAATCTGTCTGACAATTGGGACTGAGGTACAACCGATTTTTGCCGCCTAGCGGCAAATAAAATGTACTGTGACAAACGGTAGAGACAGAACACGGCTTCAAATTAGGCCTTGTTGGAGAAGAAAGTCTAGATATCAGTTAAAATTATGCAAAGACAGAGACTTAAATTTAGCTGTCATAGAAATGTATTGTTATCCTTTTTTGCCCCACAAAGGCTCGGATTAGCTTGTGTATGTACTGTATAATGAGCAAATGCTTCTTTTATCCGAAACGAGGCACAGATCAGACAGAGCATGCGCCAGTGGTGAATCTATACTGCAGTTATATAGGAGCTGTCCGAACTTCGAATCAAGTATATCGATAGAAGTAACAGAATCATTTATGGCCAGTCTTCCCTCTGTGTAACCTAAGCGTCGAATGCTTCCAAGGCCTAATGCGTAGTAAAAAAAAAAACAACAACAAAAATTATGCAGTGCATAAAAAACGACAAAAAATGCAATGCAAATAATATTTGGGTTATTACATAACAAATTTGACAAAGACTCAACAAGTTTATGATTGGTAGTGTAAATGATTGTAATTGGAAAGATTTTGTTCCTTCGAATCGAAATTTTGTATTCGCATAGTTGAGACAGAAACTGGGTTCGGTATGTATTTAGTATCACCAACTTTCACCGGTTGACTGCTTTCTTGACATTAGTTTAATATAATTCGCTTTTATTCTACATAATATGCGAACTTTAGAATTTAGTTTGCAACCTCTGCGTTGTAATCTGTAACGAAGCTACACGCACTGAATTGAAATATCAAGATTTTCCTTTTCCGCAAATGATAAGACAAAAGTTGCATAGCAGCTTTTCAATGTAATTCATAATTTATCGACCAGAACACCAGTCAAAACCATGTACGGCGAACGGAACAAAGTGAAAATACAGGTAAATCTGTGTTGGATGCCAAACTTCTTATCGGGTCTATTTTTCTATCTTCCGTATTTCAAACTTTTTCTTGGGGCAGATGTCAGGATTGATCATCGCTATACAACAGTTAGTCACCCCAACCAACTGACTGCACACATCTAAGAGATGCCTTTTTTGTCAGCGAGTCTAGACAACACATATAAAGGACTCGATCACTAACCTAAGAGGAGTTATGCAGACAAAGAAGCACTATCAATTTTCAGCCTCAAAACGTGATAAAAACGACAAAAATTATTTTAGGATTATGCCAAAATCACATGCATATCTTTAGACCATGACGAAAGCACATGGACTGTTTCAAAACTGTTGATTCACTACTGTAAGATTTTGTTTGTATTGGAGTTTTACGGCCCAGTCAACATTATTTAGGTCATTTTTTGAGCCGGTCAGTTTACCTATCAACACTTTCCTGGCTCTGTCTCTGGTCGGGCTCATCGGAGTCTAACTGTTGGTTTTCTTTTGCTCCAGCATTTCTGTGGTTTCTTGCTGTCGAGTCCTCACCGTTGTCTCACCTCCGTGGTTCTTTGATTTTTGTGTTCACGGAGATGTTGCACTGATGAGTTAGGAGGCCTTCATGCGGACTGAACAAATTATTTGTCTAAATCGCGACGGAAGTAAGGGCGAGGATTGTGGCCACGTAAAATCGATTTAAGCCCCCCAGTGGAAATCTTCCACTGACCGTTCCAAGGCGGCTCTTCTGTGGCGATTTATTTATGTTGTTGTTTGTTACTTACTGTGTGTATCACTTGTGTCTTTTGGTTTTGGATGGCCATATGGCCATTTTGTGGGAAAGTAACTGTCCTTATGGCCTTCCTTTGTTTAGGTTTCCATTATGGTCTGGTCGCTTAATGTTTGTATTTCTTTCCCTTTGGTGTCTTTTATGGGTGGAGTAAGTTAATTGTATCAATTCCTGATCTTTGTTTTACTTCTACTTTATACGTAAGCGGTTAACCAGTTCAGTGCACATTCTTTCGCCAGAAACTGACAACTGCCCTTCTTGAATCAGCGGAAGGGAGAGAATGACCGTAGAAAAGATTTCATGATCAATCTCCACGAAAGAATGTTGCCGACCCCGGCGGGAGTCGAACCCGCGACCTCCTGATCACCAGTCAGACGCGCATCCGACTGAGCCACTGAGGCCGGCACCACTTCTGTAAGAGGAGCTGCGAATAAAAAATGATCCAGCGCACAACAAAACCTACAATAAGACCGGTGTGACCAGCACAGACTCAAATCAACCTGGGCACCCATCCACTATGACATGACCTTATGCTTATGTCTCTTTGCATAGATATTAGCCTATAGTAAGTACATGCGATCAATCTGATCAGACTGCGTGAATGCGCAGGCTGATCTGAGTCTTCGCTGGTCGCTCAAGACTTCTTGTAGATTTTGTCATGCGCTGACCCAAATACAACCAAAAACGAAATCACGGAAAATTTAAACCTATGTCTCCTCATTATGTCCGCCCACAAAATGGAAGGGGACATTGTTTTTGGTGCGGATCGCATAGGCGTATGCGTCGGCGTGACACTTTCTTGTTTGCAAGATATCTCATGAACTTAATCAAATTTGCATTGATATAACATTGGGACAGGATGAAGAACTGATTATGTGTTTGTGACCTTGACCTTATTTTCAAGGTCATAGTTGTGCTAAATAGATCAAATTTAGGCCAAATTTAGGTTTGTGCAGTATATCTCATGAACTACTGGGTGGATTATAATCAAACCTGCATGGGTATAACATTGGTCAGGATGAGAAGAACTGGTCAGGTTATCGTGACCTTAACCTTATTTTCAAGGCCACAGCGTTGCTGTTAAATTAAGCTTGTTTTGAAAGGGTATTAGATGGGGGACATCTGTTTTCTCAGAAAACAAGTCTAGTTTTTCTTGGAAAAGACATGGTAAATTATCACACAGTTTCATTAGAAAAAGAGTATTGGAAGGTAACTGATGAGGCCTAATTGACCGAAACTTTCTAGTCTGTCCCATAAAAAAATTGTACACTGTACGTTTTTCAGTTCTGTGTTGTAGGCTTTGCCAGCATAGAACATTTGGCATCACCACAGCTGGTTTTAAAGAGGTATGGTGGCCGTAAAAGTTCTCCCTTTCCTTCTACATAGCGTGGATTATATTTTCTAGTCCTTTGTCCACTGCAGAATTTCGAAAATATTTGAGGTCACTTACGAGGCCTAATTGAACGAGACTAGCTAGTCTGTCCCAGAAAAGAACTTGTACAGCCTACGGTTTTCAATACTGCGTTGTAGTCCTTGCTACCAAAGGAATGCCGTTTTCCAGAACATTGTATGGACAAGAAATTCTTTTGGGACAGTTATCCTAATGATATTGTGCATCAGGAGCCGTGCCATGTTATAATCTAGACAAATTTTAGTGATTAATACCGTGAGAACACTCTTTTCTGAGAAAGACCCTGGATACCTGTGTCGCTTGTCACCTCTGTGGCCTTGGTTCGAGCCTAGGTGTCTGCATGCTGCAAGGTAGTGGTTGCCCGTTGAAGGTCGTTGGTTGTTTTTCGGGTGCTGCAGTTGCCATCATCGCAAATGAATACAATACACCAACATCTGCACCTTCGGGAACAATTTATAAGTTCTTTGAGATTTGTGTGTAATGTGAGTAAACTATGCTTAAACATAGTTACCTGAGAATGAGACAAAGCCCATTATAGGTTGCCTTACAGATATAATGTTTTATGTGTTGGGATTTTACGGCCTAGTAAATAGCTAATGTCATCTCAGGCCGATCAGTGACCTTCACTGTTCTTAGACAGGCTTAGACCCTCGTTTACTAGTACTGAGTGAAATCGCCCCTACCCCCCAACAGTAACTGACAACAGCCGGTGAGTTGACAGCCGAGTCCTCAAACCGTCTCCCAAGAGATGGGGCATTACAAAAAAGAAAGAAATGATAGAGAACTAGAAAAGAAACTCTAAAACAGCCCCGCATTCCGCACCTACCACAAGCACAACAGGCCCTTGTACTGCAAAAGCCAAACCATAGAACGCCCCGACAATGAAAGCACAGCGCCCTCGCATGGCCCAGTCTCTACAGCTTGCCTTTCAAATTAGGATGCCTTACAAAGTGGTATGGTCGATGCTATTGATTAAAATTCAGTGAATGGGCACGTCAATCCAATCCGTTGGCTAATTTCTCATTACAAAAACACGCCTATTCAAATATAGTGAAAAGGTAAACACAAAAAAAATGAAATTTTTCATATCTTTGTTCAAAACTTATATTGTGGGACCTCGTTAGAACTCCCTCAGCAGAAAGAAGAAAAATATTGTATACCCCTGTGAACCCCAGTATTACTTTAAAAAGTGGGGTTTAAAGGGTCAAAACTATATAGGCTTAACATGCACAATAAAGCACACAACAAGGCATAAAACTTTTAATTAATTTATATTACGTAGAAAATAAAAAGAAATAGAGACTATGAAATAATATACATATAAATATCGGAAGTAATACTCTGGAATAAAAGTGCATAATAATTAGCATGTATAATCTGTTTGAACCTGACATTACTAGTCCCTGTATAGTCTGATTGTCTCAACGGGATAAAATTATCATCTACGCCTATGAAACACATTATATAATATTTAGCTTTCTTGAGTGAAACATTATTTATGGAAATTGTCCAAGGACAGACTTTGACCACCATGTGACACAGGCCAGATGCCAAACAACAGCACGTCTTCTGTGGCTTCTGATCAGAATTTACAATACATTACTGGAATATAAACATCGCTCACAAAGCATGATACCCCACCATTGCAGGCCATTAACATGCATTTTTAGGTGTATAAAGCAGACTACATTATAAATAACCCTAGCCAGTAGCTAAAAGCCTTCTTAAATCTGTGACAATAATTTTCTGTATCTCTGGTACAGAAACTACAGCCAAAAACAAACCATTTTTCAATTACAACAAAGCCAGGTAACTCCAAAACTTATCAATGCTGACCCGGACACATCATTTGTTGAAACCAGTATAAACCCAGACAGACCAGCTGTATCATCGGAAACCTGCTGGTCAAGATACATTCTGCTCCTTAAGCCATGGTAAAATCAAAATTGTGCAATGCAAAGGCTGGAGATCGGGGAGGGGTGTGGCATTTTGAAATATTCAGCATGGTGAGGGTTAATTTAATGCCTTTGGACATAATAGGCGACCTTTATTACCTTGTACATTTGTAAAGCTTCATCAAGCTGTTCCATATACATGTACATGTAATACAGAAATAGAGGCCTAAACTATTTTTCAGACAGATGGTAAAGGCAGATATCTCTAAGTAGAATTGCCTACTTTATAAAAGCTTTAGTGCTCAATGTGTCTTATGAAGTTTCATCTGCCTATTCCATACTGAAATGAGCCACATACACAAGGCATGTAACTCCAAGACCTAAAATGGTCACAGTATGGTTCATTGGCAGCAATAGGTTCTAAACATTTGTTAAATGCCATCAAATTATTACATATAGTGAAGGAGCCATGAGCCAAAAACAATTTTTACATATATCAAGGGCAGATAACTCGAGAACCAGATTTGGCCGAGAGACTGTCCTTGGCCATAATATATGCTTCCTTTAGCGTTCAATACATCTGTTTTGTTTTGTTCAATTTGAAGTTTAACACACACACACCTCCCAGTTAACACTACTTTGGTCAATTGTAGCTCGACGTTGCTTCCAATTCTGTGGAACTTTCCCCTACATTGAGATTAAATGCAGCACAAGCCCTGCCGCCCAAAGAAACCAATAGGGTTAATATGCATGGATGGTCCATCTCGCACCACTGTGTCTGGGCAGGCTAAGACATTCCAAGAATTAAGTTAACAGATCAAAGGTTCCTGCCCTGCATGGAAGCACCATGCAGCCCATTTTATTTCTCCATGCCCCGATGGGTGAGGCCCCTCTTACATTTGTAAAAGTTCATCAAGTTTTTCCATATTGCAAAGGAGAAACAGGCCACAAGCCATTTTCCACAACATTAAGGACAGATAACTTTAGATCAAAGATGGTTAGAGTAGTGGTCCTTGGTCACAATATGCAAAACAATCCTGAACCAAACATTTCCAATACCATTGTATATGCATGAATTAAAGAAAATCCGTGAAAAAATATTCCAAATTACAAAAAATCTTATATGGAACTGACAAGGGCAGATAACTCAAGATAAAATGACGGTTAGAGTGGTCGTCCTTGGCCACAATATGCTTCCTGAAGTATGCTACATATCTTGAATTATTTTTATTAATAATTCAATAGCTCTGTTATTTCACCTCTCTTCAGTCCAGCGCGTAAATAATTTTCATTTCATTTCTGTCAACTGTTAATGGAATTTGCCCTTGTACAGTCCCAAACCACACATTCCCAATACCAACGTTTATGCAAAATTTGAAGAAAATGCGTGAAAAAATACTGTCAATCGGAAACGCCCCAAAATCACAAGGGCCATAACTCTGTCAAAAGCTGAGGGAATTTGCCCATTCACAATTACAAACCACACATTCTCGGTATAAATGTACATGCAAAATGTGGAAAAAAAAATGAAAATATAAATTCTCAAGATATCGACCGGAAATGGTGCGGACATACGGAGGGACGGATAGACGGAAAGACACCGTAAGGTATATCATAATAACCCACAGGTATAATAATCAAATAAGAAACATGGACATATCCTACCTACAATACACAAAGCTTGTAGATATGGTTGCGGTAAAACGATTCCCTGTGCTTCATCATAGTATTTCCTGTGGCATCGTCGAGACTAGTCCAGGTCTTGCAATTAATATGATTGCCACTGATAAGGCCTAATTGACGGAAAATGTACTGTAATAGGGTTATCCTTTGGGAAGCAAAAAATACACTGCAGGTCTGAAAAGAAATTGAGTATACTAGTATTTCTGGGCCAGACTGGCAAGTTTCAAGCCTGGTCAAGAAAGTTTTCTTGATTTTCATTCAAGCGCACGTTTGAGTGTGTGTTGCCCAAATACATAATAGAAATGAAGGCAATGATCAGGAATCGATACAATTAACCCCCAGCTCCCATCAGAGACACCAAGGGAAAGAAACACAAACATGAAACAACTAGACCCTAATGGAAACATCACTAGCGGAAATCCAAAAGAACAGTTACTTTCCCACAAAATGGCCAATTGTCTATCCAAAGCAAAATAATATAAGCGATACTCACACTCAAAAACAAGCCATAACACAAATAAACCACGACAGAAGAACCGCCTTGGAACGGTCAGTGAAACGAATTCCACTGGGGGCTAAATTGATTTTACGTGGCCACAATCCTCGCCCTTTCTTCCTCCGCGATTTAGACAAATAATTCGTTAAGTCCGCATGAAGGCCTCCTAACTCATCAGTGCAAGATCTCCATGAACACAAAAATCAACCAACCACAGAGATGAAACAACAGTGAGGACTCGACAGCAAGAAACCACTGAAATGCTGGAGCAAACGAAAACCAACTGTTAGACTCCGATAGCGCAATAGCTTAACCCATAAAATGCCAATAGCTTAACCCATAAAATGCCAATCACGACAATTGTCTTCAGCTTTGCTGTCTGTCTGTTACCTTAAAAGTAATTTTTTTGCAACCAGTGTGGACACAGAACAGTCTGATCTGGGCCCACACTGTTTGCCTCTATGCAAAAATGTTTTTAAAAAGTTTGGGAATAAAATAAGCAGACATTTTCAGATGTAGTTTTTCTCGGCATCTTGAGGGTTAATTCAGTTTACTGCTCTTGTTAGTTGCAGTGTATTGACGGTATAGAACGTCTCCTCGTACTTCATCATACTGCAATTTATACTTCATTGCCTTTGGGGTCCTCGAATGCACTCCAGGGCCCAGTTGTTCAAAGCATCATTAGCTAATGAGCTCGTTAGTGGTCATATTGTTAACTATTCTAGCATGTACAATATCAAAAATTTTGGTATTTTTGCTGAAAAAAATGTGAGCAGCTTTTGCGCATTTTTTCAGCAAAATATTAGCATATTTGCCACAATAAATGATCAAAGTTTTAACGATACGTTAACTCTTCTAGCAAGTACAATATCAAAAATTTTGGTATTTTTGCTGAAAAAATGTGAGCAGCTGCTCACATTTTTTTCATCAAAAATATTAGCATATTTGCCATAATAAATTACCAAAGTTTTAACGATACGTTAACTAATGACGTCGTTAGTTTTGAACAACTGGCCCCAGGTCTTCAAAATTAATATGAGGGTTACTGTTGAGGCTTTATTTTCTACAGCCCTATAGGTAGTCTGATTCTGATAGCTTGATCCGTGATTGTCATTCCCGTAATGATATTAAGTATTGGCGGAGATAGACCTAAGCAAACAGTGCAGACCCAGATCAGACTGGAGCAGTCTGATCAGGGTCTACACTATTTGCTATTGTCGGCACCTTTCGGACTCCTTGTTGGATCGAGAAACAAATTTGTTGAAACTTTAGGAGAACTAGACAAAAGTGCCCAGTGGGGCACGTATACCCCCGGCCAGTGCCATCACCTCAGCTGAAAATAGCAATGACAAAAGCTTCTTTGCATATACAGGCCATATTCCATAAAATGGCCATTTTCAAGATTCAAAGGGCAATAACTCTTAAAGTAGGAAAGCAAGAGTTATGGTTCATGTGTTCTGCATGTCGTCTCATGGTGTTTAACATTAGTGTGGAGTTTCATGAAAATATGTCAAGCCATTTAAAAGTAATGGAGAAGACACGAAGATGTTAGCAGACACATAATTTACAATCTTCAAAGGGAAATAATTTGTAATGTGTGCAAACAAGAGTTATGGTTCTTGTGTTCTGCCCATCCTATTATCTTGCTTTACATTTGTTTGAAGTTTCATGAAATTATCTCAAACGGTTTCAAAGTTACAGAGCGGACACAAGTGTATGGTAAAACTCGTAACATTCAAAGGGCAATAACTCTGAAAGAAGGAAAGCAAGAGTTACGGTTCATGTGTTCTGCACGTCGTCTTATAGTGATTAACATTTATGTGAAGTTTCATGAAAATATGTCAAGCAGTTTAAAAGTTATGGAGCGGACACGAAAATGCAAGTAATAACATTCAAAGGGCAATAACTCTGAAAGTAGGAAAGCAAGAGTTAGGGTTCATGTGTTCTGCACGTCGTCACATGGTGTTTAACATTTATGTGAAGTTTCATGAAAATATATCAAGCGGTTGAAAAGTTATGGAGCGGACACGAACATGCAAGTTAAAACATACAAAGGGCAATAACTCTGAAAGTAGAAAAGCAAGAGTTACGGTTCATGTGTTCTGCACGTCGTCTCATGGTGTTTAACATTTATGTGAAGTTTCATGAAAATATATCAAGCCGTTGAAAAGTTATGGAGCGGACACGAAAATGCAAGTTAAAACATACAAAGGGCAATAACTCTGAAAGTAGAAAAGCAAGAGTTACGGTTCATGTGTTCTGCAGATCGTCTCATGGTGTTTAACATTTATGTGAAGTTTCATGAAAATATATCAAGGGGTTGAAAAGTTATGGAGCGGACACGAAAATGCAAGTTAAAACATACAAAGGGCAATAACTCTGAAAGTAGAAAAGCAAGAGTTACAGTTCATGTGTTCTGCACGTCGTCTGATGGTGTTTAACATTTATGTGAAGTTTCATGAAAATATATCAAGCGGTTGAAAAGTTATGGGGCGGACACGAAAAATCAAGTTAAAACATACAAAGGGCAATAACTCTGAAAGTAGAAAAGCAAGAGTTATGGTTCATGTGTTCTGCACGTCGTCTCATGGTGTTTAACATTAATGTGAAGTTTCATGAAAATATATCAAGCAGTTGAAAAGTTATGGAGCGGACACGAAAATGCAAGTTAAAACATACAAAGGGCAATAACTCTGAAAGTAGAAAAGCAAGAGTTACGGTTCATGTGTTTTGTACCTCATCACATGTTGTTTAACATTTATGTGAAGTTTCATGAAAATATATCAAGCAGTTGAAAAGTTATGGAGCGGACACGAAAATGCAAGTTAAAACATACAAAGGGCAATAACTCTGAAAGTAGAAAAGTAAGAGTTACGGTTCATGTGTTCTGCACGTCGTGTCATGGTGTTTAACATTTATGTGAAGTTTCATGAAAATATATCAAGCGGTTGAAAAAATATGGAGCGGACACGAAAATGCAAGTTAAAACATACAAAGGGCAATAACTCTGAAAGTAGAAAAGCAAGAGTTACGGTTCATGTGTTCTGCACGACGTCCCATGGTGTTTAACATTTATGTGAAGTTTCATGAAAATATGTCTAGCGGTTCAAAAGTTATGGAGCGGACACGAAAATGTAAACAGACACACACACACACACTTAGAAAATACGAAAACTATATACCCCCATGGCATACTGCGTATGCCGAGGCTATAATTATAGCAAGTCCTCAAGGTGTCCGAATAATTAGGATTTCTATGGTATTAAGTGCGTGTTCTTTGTTTCCATAGAAAACTGCAATAGTTGATAGATTGATTTAGGAATGAAAAGTAACGGCTGGGTTAAAGAAATTTGCAGACTGCCATAACTCGGCCCCCGCCCATCGGGGCTTGAAGAAATATATGGGCTGCATGATGCTTCCACGCAGATCTGAAACCGACCCGCACACGAGTACTGGTAAACTGCTTAGAAGATCTAAGCTTGCCCAGGCAAAGCGGTGCGAGTCAGCCCGTCCATGCTTATAAACCCTATTGGTTTCATTGAGTGGCACGGCATGAAATGTCATTTCATCTCAATGTCGGGTAAACGTCCCTCAAAATGGAAGCAGCGTCTCCAAAATGATCTTTACAGTGTTGACGGGGACGTTAAACCTCAAATCAAACAAAGACTGTCATAACTATTCCAAAACGGTGGGATACAAAAGCCAATTACTATAATCTTCCTAGAACTATTACAAGACCAGGAAGCTGTTGATAATTCAACATGTTACTTTTGGAATATCAAGCAAACCCTGAACAGAAGGGTTCCGCAGCAGACCAAATTTCTGTCAACGCTGTTGCTCATTCAGGGCTGTCCTTACCCAAATTAGTAAATACAGCATTTAAATCAGAGATTGAAATCATATAAATGTTTGATATAAAAACGAATATTGATAGCTAATACTGGCTGGGGTGAAGAAATTATTCCTTCATAATGTCATTTTCCTGAGCTTTGAATAAAATGAAAATGAACAACTCCAGATAACAAACAGCAGAGATGTTGATTTCATTGATGGTTTGCTATCACTGTTGTTCTCATACATTACGGAAACACGCCTATACTAATACATTGCAAATTTTAGCACCAAAAAAAAAAAAAAGAAAATTTTCCGATAAAATTTGTGATATTTTTCTTATTTCTGCTCAAAATATAGATTAAGGGTACACGTTAGAACCGCCTCATCGAGGCGGTTCTAACGAGTACCCACAATCTATATTTTAGAGCAGAAATAAGAAAAGTAAGGTTTAACCCTGTAAACCCCAGTTTTACAATATAAAAGTGGGGTTCAAGGGGTTCAGAATTATAAAGGTGTGTTTTCGTGATGTAAATAGTAAGCTTTGATTTCATATTACCTGCTTAATCAAAGAAAAGTATGAATAAAACATTAGGCATTCACACTTGAAGCTTAACCCTTTTTGAACCAAATGGAATCTTCCTCCTTATATATAGCAGGAGTTCATTTCTAAATTTGGTGGTGTCAGGTTGTGCTTTCTTCAAAATTTATTTGGAAAATGGCTGAACTTTTAGCAAACAGTGGAGGTCCTGATCAGACGCCGCGTTCTGCGGCGTCTGATCTGGGCCTGCACTGTTTGCCAGGGTACCCGTTTTGGGGTTTCCAGTACTAAATGGGTTAATTTAGTGACAGTAAATCGACTACTTAATTTCCATGAGAGTCAGTAGCCAATAGCAGCTCCATCAGCCCTTGGGTCTGAACCTGCCCAATAAACATCATGATCCTTGGCAGAGACAGGATTAAAAGGCCAATCTCCTCTTGCTATAATCTGACCTCTCCCAAACAAGGCCCTGTCAAAACCACCAATATTACTAGTGACTGTATGTCCAATTTTCTGCAGCTTTTGAATGACATCATCTGTTACTCCTGTTTCTATTGCAACATGTTCTAAACTGCCCTTGTGCATTCTGCAAAAAGAAAAAAAAAAAACGTTGAAAAGTATAATATTCAATGGCATTTGAAGAATATAAAAATTAAATTTCAGTATCAGACTGCAGACTTGGCAAACAGTTAAATTTTAGTATCAGACTGCAAGCTTGGTAACTGAGTCAGCTTAAGACAACCCGTACAAAAAGACATGATCGCATTAGCCTTCTACAGCCTACGGGTTGTCCCAAAACAGATAAACGAAACGTGCGGATGGCTGTCTTCAAAGTGGTTCAGTTTCATAAATTAGCGTCCAAATTGCATAATGTTTGGCACAAGGGTTCTTTGAAGTCCCAAAATAGATGAACGAAACGGTCACATATTAGTTGGAGTAGTCGCAGATAAGATTGGAAGGGTGGACCTAGGGCTTGCACCAGCCCTTGGAAAATTCTATTAACAAGGGGGCCATAATGGCCCTGGATTGCTCACCTGATCCATATTGTACAGATGAAATGGTAGGTAATATAAAGTGGAGTGGAGGTGTGAGCAATTTTGGTTGTCACTTATGTGAAATTATTTCAAAATCGGTTTAGCTGTTTGGTAGAACAGAAGTGGAGGCAATGATCAAATCGTTACAATTAACTCGCACCTCTCCATCCAAGACACCAAAGGGAAAGAAACACAAAATAAAATAACTTCACAATAATGAAAACTTCACAAGCGGAAATCAAAAGGACAGCTACTCAATCCTCGCCCTTGGGTCTGTCGTGGTTTAGATAAATAATTTTTTAAGTCCCCGTGATGGGTTTCTAGCTCACCAGTGCCATCGCCGAGAACATAAAATCAAATGAATATAGAGATGAAATAATAACCATAACTCGTTAGCACGAAATAACTGAAATTCTGGAGCAAAAGAAAACCAACAGTTGGACTCTGATGGGCCCGACCAGAGACAGAGCATCAGGCACCTACACACATTACTTAAAAACAGTTTTAGAAGGTCTTTAGGCTGGAGTCATTTTAAGTTTGTATATTTAAGCTCTGGTGGCTATCATGTTCAGTAGAGAATAGGCTTTTGAGCGATTTTGTTGCAGGGTCACCGGTGGAATATTCCTATGAAATTATTTTCTTCTTTTCTAAAAACTATATTAAGCTCCCTGGTAGGGCCCACCAGAGTCTAACTGTTGGTGTTCTTTTGCCCCAGCATTTCAGTTATTTCATGCTGTCTAGTTCTCATCGTTGTTTTATCTTTGTAGTCGTTTGATTTTTATGTTCTCGGAGATGTAGCTCTGTTAAGTTAGAAAGATTTATAAAATTAACTGTACATCCCGGAGATTCTGTTTGTTTATATAAGCATTTTATGTTCATGGAACAAATTAGATATTGGTACATCAGAGACTAGACACAGATGTAGTTGATGGGCAGTAAACTCCCTTTTTATTCAGTTTCGTGTCTGTAACTAGTTGTGAAACAATTATGTAGTCATTTATCATCATAGTCAATTATTTACCTGTCAGCAATTGATATAAGTTTATGAGTATAACAAGCACAGTTTGAGAAATATACATATTTAATGCATGAACACACACACAGAATAATACTGATGCATTGTTTGAGAACACCGATTGGTACATTGGGCAAGGAACTGCTGTATCAGCCAAGTCAATCTCAATAGTGTTGATGGACATCAGACGTTTTTTCAGCTTTCCCGAAAAATGAAAATTCTTTGCGGGAAGCTGTCTTCAAAGTGATTCAGTTTCTTAAATTAGCGTCCAAATAGTAAATACATGGTTAGTGTCTTTAATAATTAAATATAATCGGTGAGCCTTAGACGGTTTGATAGGGGCGGGCTTTAGCAAGCGCCTATAAAATTGTCGGGGCGAACCGATTATATTTTATTATTGAAGACACTATCCAAGCATTTAGTTTATACCGCAATTCAAAAAAATCAATGGGTTTTGCAATAATTTAGCAAATTTAAGCAAAAAAGACAGCAGACAGTATGGCATGTTAATCGACCGTCAGTGCCATGGCGCGCAACGTAGTATAACGTGACGTCAACAAGTGCAAAAGTTTCTGGCGTCACCGTGCCACAAAGACGTAGTAAACGACACGGACGCTCGAATAAAAGTTTGTCAGCGCCTTACTTTCTGTATGAAAATCTGCAAATAAATAGTTTATTTTAGCTTTAAAAATTATTTTCGAGGTTGAGACGCAACTGCAGTAACAGTGCTCAGTTATTCCAACGGGCCATTCAAACCAGGAAATGCCGGGAAGGTAAGAATTTAGCTGAAATTTCTGAAAATCTGTTTAAATAAATATTGCAAAGATTTTAACTTGCAGTTTTCCCGTGTATGAAAGGTTGCGTGTTATTGTTTATACCTGTAAAATAGGGACCTGAAAAGTAGGTCCGGTCTATAATCGGTCACTAGACGTATTATAGGTCAGTAGAAGGTACTATAGGTCACTACCGATTATATTTTGATAGACTCTTGTGGCCATCTTGTGCATCCAAGCGGAACGGATATAGCATTTTTAGTAGAGGATCATCAAATGAACATTCCTATGAAATTATTTAAAAAACCACTTACTGGTTAAGGAGAAGTCATTTAAATGTTTTAGCTCGCCAGAGCCGAAGGCTTCGGGGAACTTTACAGTATAGCCAGTGGTTCATCGATAGCGTCGGCATCGACAACATTTTCAAACGACATCCCAGAGACTGCCAGGCCAATTGGAACAAAATTGCATATGGAACCTCCATGGGTAGGAGGAAGGAAAGGTTAGAGCAATTTTGATAGGCTCAGGCGGCCATCTTGTGCATCCAAGCGGAACGGATATAGCATTTTTGGTGAGGTTCATCAAATGAACATTCCTATGAAATTATTTAAAAATCCATCTACTGGTTAAGGAGAAGTCATTTAAATTTTTTTACCTCGCCAGAGCCGAAGGCTTCGGGGTCCTTTACAGTATAGCCACCGGTTCATCGATGGCGTCGGCATCGACAAAAAATTGCTTGGCCAATGGGAACCAAATTACATATTGAGCCTCCATGGGTAGGA
This sequence comes from Lucinisca nassula, assembly GCA_963580285.1. Classification (NCBI taxonomy): domain Eukaryota; kingdom Metazoa; phylum Mollusca; class Bivalvia; order Lucinida; family Lucinidae; genus Lucinisca; species Lucinisca nassula. Next base: position 31,913,634 of record OY757011.1, read on the forward strand.
GGAAAGAAAATTTGTTCATGGGATATTCACTTTTCAAAGATCACTGCCATCCCATATACAGTAAAAAATATGTAAAAAATCTTCTTCTCAGGAACCAAGTGGCAAATGACCTTCAGAGAGGGTATACAGCAAAATTTGTTCAAATGATGACATTTGGTTGACCCTGACCTATTTTAAGACGAGGTCAAATTGATCAGATATATTTGTATAAAAAAAGGACAAAACGTTGGATCTTTTTCTTATTCTATTGGAGGTGGTGGCATCAGAATTGATATTTGCAATCAACTGAAAGGACGTTTATCAATTACAAAGGTCAAGGTCATTTTCGGACCTTTGTCCTGGATGTCTCAGATTCAGTATTTTTATCTTTTTCCCCACTAAATCTGCTGGGCTGAGTAAACCAAATCAAACATTGAATCTCTGTGGGATGAGACAATGTAAATTTATTCGTGCGATTGGAGTCACATAACAAAGATGGACATATATGGTATTAACCTTTTGAAATCTTATCAGGGACCGACATTGAAACTTGGCATACAGCATTGTGAACTTTGACCCTAACACGTTTGTTCAAATGCTGACCTTTGGTTGACCTTGACCTATTTTACGTTAGGGTCAACTTTGGTCACTTAGACCTTTGTATGGGAAAAAAGTCAAAACGGTGGATTTTTCCTATTCTTTTGTAGCTTATGGCATCGGAATTGATATCTGGGGTCAGCTTAATGGACATTTATCAATTCCAAAGGTCAAAGTCATTATTGATCTTTGTTCAGGATGGCTCAGATTCAGTATTTATATCTTCTCCATGAAAACTGCTGGGCTGATTGAAACCATATTACATATGGAGCCTCAATTGGATGAGCAATGAAGACTTTATTCACGGGATTGGAATCACATAACCAAGTTGGCTGCCATGCCCATATAGAGTAAAACCCTTTGAATATCTTCTCAGAAACAAAATGACCTTGGAATTTGGTATGTACATTGGGGACTTGGACCTATTTCATGTCGAGGTCGCATTTGGTCACTTGGGCATTTCTAATGGGGAAAAGGATATTTTTCTGATTCTCTTGCAGCCTAAGGCATCAGAATTGATATTTGCAGTCAGCTAAATGGAATTTGAAAATTATGGACTAGATGGGTACCATGCCCATAAATGGTAAAAAGGACTGAAAACTCTTCATTTGTGGAACTGAAAGGCTAGATTTTTCAAGCTACCCTGGTTTAATTAAAAACTTGGCTGCCTGGGCGGGGGAGATTTTTTTACACTTGACCTCTGGTGTGCATAGTGGCCCATGGACCTTTTCTATTTATTTTAGCTCTGGTGACCATCTTGTTAATCACAGTGGAATGGTTTGATTAATTATATAGCGGATCATTCAAAGAACATTCCTGTGAAATCATTTCAAAATCCATCAAAGGAAGGGAAGTTGTTTAAATCTTTTTTTAGCTCTGGTGGCCATCTTTTTATCAAAGCGAAACGGTTTGGGTAATTTTGGTAGAGGGCCATCTAAGGAACATTGCTGTGAAATTATTTCAAAAGCCATCCAATGGTTAAGGAGAAGTCGCTTAAAGTTTTTGTTTTCTTATTTTAGCTCTGATGGCAGCCTTGTTCATCCAAGCGGAACGGTTTGAGCAGTTTGGTAGAGGCTCACACGAGGAACATTCCAATAAAGAAGTTTTTAAAAGCAAAAGTTGTCGACGGACGCATGAACGGAAGGAGGCTTATCTCAATAGCTCACCTTGAGACTGTGCTCAGGTGAGCCTACAAAAAGGTAAAGCATATCTTCCGTTTTATGTGAATTCAAAATATATGGTCATTTGGTCCGTTGCAAAAACGCTTGAGAAAGGCACTTTACCGAATCTTCTTGTAGAGTCAGCGAATTCGACATGACACCTGAACGGACCCGCCCTGCCAATCAAATCTGTGACTACTATACCGCTAACACGTTTGCACTGTTGAAAAAATACACCAATATAATTCATTACCAAAAACAGTGATAGCCAAATACCCTTATATGCAAATCTACAAGTTACCAAACACAAATATCTTAAAATTGCCTACAAGGTACCAAACATAAAAATATACGTTTAACATACAACTGACTCCCAAAGAACAAATTTTTGGCATTACCTATGTCCATGACCAATGCAGAATCTTGGCGCATCAAGGGCTTGCTGAGGATCCATGCCAAATTCTGTCATGTTAAGAAGTACCTGGACATGACCTTGAGGCTGCATGAAACCACCCATTACACCGTAACTTGCCAGTAACTCTCCTACAAAATTCAAACTTGCTTTTCGATGATTAATAAAATTGCTAACAAATGGCAAGGCATGCTGTTACTTTGTCGTCTGTGACTGAAAAGCTATTGAAATGAAATTTAAAACTTAAAGATATTTTAGAACTTAAGTTTGAAAATTCAAAACAAAACGTGTGTCTGTTGAACTGAAATCTGATATGTAATATATGTAAGAATTAAAGTTTGAAAATATCTGACAAAACTTGTGTATGGAGTTTTAACATACACTATAAACAGAACCATAGTAAGCACACAGCTTCATCATCCAGTATCCAATTTCTGATGTCTGTGCCATGGACAAAGTACAACAACACAGCAAATTTATAAATAATTTAAGAATAATCCTGCTAATGGTATTAACTAGCCATAAACAAGTCTGCATGGTTCTGTGTTTACGCCAATAATAAACATACTGCTGCTTATGGTTTCACAGATGACTTTTAATTGTTCAATGTTCATCAGGTAAGAAAAACCTGTGTAATCAACACTCTTGCTTTAATCATTTTTCTTTTGCAACCCCAAGCATTAAATAGTGAAGAGTATTTTACAACGTTGTCTTATTTCTGCCCAAAACATAAAACAAAGGTAAAAAGCAAATGCACTGTAATCGGTTAAGGTTTGAACAATTACCTGTTTCAGCAGATGTAACCATGGCAGGAATAATTGTATGATATGGTCTTTTGTTTGGTGCCACAACATTTGGATGACTAGGATCTAAAGAGAAGTTGAGGCCCCTATTCTGTAGCGTAAAACCACATCCATCAGGGACCAACCCTGTGCCAAACCCCATATAGTTGCTATTGATGAAAGAACATGCATTGCCATCTTTGTCTGAGACACTGAAGTATACTGTATCACTGCCTCGTAGTTTACCCTCTGATACTCCATGGATAGCCCTGTAAAGAATTATTGGAAATGTCTAAAATGAATCAGGAACATTTGAATCGACCAGTAAGCAAATGTCCCTTAGTATTCGCCATGTTTTGTTCCTTAAGTATTCGTGCCCAGACTTATAGGGCTGGATCCATGAATTTGTGTATGAATCAACCACAAGAGCTATACATGTCTTCGAGTAGTAAAAGCGCTGGCAAGCTTGTCTGAGCCTTTGCTGGTCACCTAAGCGATATGTGGCATGTTCTTATGTGCTTGATCATAAATAGAACATTGTTTGTTTGTTCGTTTGATTTGAGGTTTAACGTCCCCGTCAACACTGTAAAGGTCATTTTGGAGACGTTGCTTCCAATTTTGTGGGACTTCTCTCAAGCCCTGCCGCCTATTGAAACCAATAGGGTTTATAAGCATGGACAGGCCGACTCGCATCGCTTTGCCTGGGCAGGCTTAGATCCTCTAAGCGGTTTACCAGTACTCGTGTGCGGGTCGGTTTCAGCTCTGCGTGGAAGCATCATGCAGCCCATCTATTTCTTCATGCCTCTATGGGCGGGGCCGGAACTGTACTTTTTATGAACTGAATGTCAAAAGTTATAAATAATAACATCATTTAAATAACAAGGTTTTATGTAAATTCAACCCTTAGAGCCTGATTTCATCTACGAGTAGCTTGAATCCATACATGATAAAGACCTGTCTCACCGTATTAATAAAACATCCCAGTAAATTCTAACTATGCAGCCTTTGTTTGATTTGACGTTTAACGTCCCCATCAACACTATATAGGTCATTTTGGAGACGTTGCTTCCAATTTTATGGGACTTTTACCCGGCACTGAGATGAAATGACATCTCAACCCCTGTCGCCCAATGAAACCAATAGGGTTTATAAGCATGGACGGTCCGATTCGCACTGCTTTGCCTGGGCAGGCTTAGATCCTGTTAGCGGTTTACCAGTACTCGTGTGCGGTTCGGTTCAGCTCTGCGAGGAAGCATCGTGCAGCCAATTTATTTCTTCAAGCCCCAATGGGCGGGGTCGAAAGTATGCAGTCTTATATCATCATAGTGCACATTATATTGTCTGGTCCTTTGGGATCATTGAGTTCATTTTGAATCATTATGAAAATAGAGTTCTGCTTAAGCTGGTGCTAGAGGGCGTGACCAGTGTTGCACGTTTCAGTACTGGCCATGAACAGACTCAATAAAACCGAGTCTGCTATTTTCGTTTATTTGGTGTATTCTAATTATTCAGAACTTATTTACTTCTGATCATTTCTTCTAGTATACTGACCTATCGGAATGTATAAGTTTTCTTCTATCAGCAGCATATGATTTGGACAGCATTTGCTCTGTAGGTACGTGCACCATAGACGGATCAGCACAGTGGCAGGTTACATCTGCAAAGCTGAGGCGTAACGCTTCAATGATATGTAGATACTCTGCTGTGTTATGACCTAGACCTGGTGAAGACATAAAGATGCGTTTATTGTTATTTCAACAATGATATATCTAATTAGTAAATCTGTATTTGGTAGAATGGAAAGAAAATGTTAACCCTTAAGACGCCGAGAAAGACCATCTGAAAATGCCGTCAGCTTTCGTCTGCTTATGTCGTCTGCTATTTTTTTTTTTTTGCAAGCTTTTTAAAAATATTTTTGCGTACAGGGAAACAGTGTGGACCAAAATCAGACTGCTCCTAGAGGAGCAGTCTGATTAGGGTCCATACTGTTTGCAAAAATGATATTTAAAGTAACCTGCAGGTGTCAAAGCAGACGACAATTGCCGTGAGTGTTATTTTATGGGTTAATCGGGAAAACCACGAAGAAAGAGCATCATTACGATAGCACACCCGTGTGCTACAGCAAATCCGTGTGCTACAATTGTTTCTTACATATCTATAGAACTAGCATTTTCCAGATCGAATAGTTTGATATTTTCCTTACTTTTGCTCCAAACATAGATTATTGGTGTCCGTTAGAATCGCCTAATTGGTGCGGTCCTAATGACATTGTCAGCCTATGTCTCTGATGGGAGCTGTGGGTTTATTGCATCGATTCCTGATCATTGCCTTCGCTTCTATTTTTAATAAAAAAAATAAGGAAAATATTGCACACTTCTTAATAGAAGTGAAGGCAATGATCAGAAATCAATACAATTAACCCACAGCTCCCATAATAGACACAAAAGGAAAAGAAACACAAACATGAAACAACTAGACCCTAAAAGAAACATCAACAAAGGAAAGTCAAAGGATGGCTACTTTCACACAAAATGGCAAATTGGCTACCCAAAACAAAATAATAATAGCGATACACAGACTCAAAGACAAGCCATAACAAAAATAAACCGCGACAGAAGACCCGCCTTGGAATGCTCAGTGAAACGAATTCCACTAGAGAGCCCAAACCGACTTTATGTGGCTACAGTCCTAGCCCTTACTTTGGTCGCGATTGAGACAAATAATTTGTTCAGTCCGCATGATGGTCTCCTAACTCATCAGTGCAACATCTCCGTGAACACAAAAATCAAACAACCACAGAGATGAAACAATGGTGAGGATTCGACAGCAAGAAACCACCGAAATGCTGGAGCAAAAGAAAACTAACGGTCAGACTCCGATGAACCCCACTTTTCCCTATATATAGTGGGGTTTAAAAGGGTATTCATTTTTCGGACGTGTTCACGTGATTAAAACCATCACTCATTTAAAGGTTCTACATCCTACTGACTGCAATGTATAATACATACATGCATTTTCACAGTTAAACTTTCATATTAAACTAGCTTCTTTTTGTAAATAATGAATGTGCATGGAAATTGAATGTATCTTAAAAGAAGAGTGAGTGGGACAAAGTTACTGCTGTTGAATAAAATATACTGAGTGCATCCAGATAAATACATTCACATTAATATAAAATAACAGTTAACTATTGTGAAAAGGCAATAAAAACACCAATCTACATACAGTGCATTTCTAAAATATACAACTATTAATGATGATGGCATTTTCTTTCGGGGTCCCCTTATTTCAATGTTGCGTTCCTTTGTGAAGCTGATCACTTGTCTACACCCATAGTGACGAGTGGTCACAGTTTCATATAAAGCGAAAACATATGCGTAAATATCAAAGAGATTGTGAAGTAATAAAATATAAATTGTATTTCGAATAATGTGTTTTCACCAGTGTCTGAAATTCAAAACTAATCTAAAACAGGAGACAACTGCTGAACCTAACCGCACACGAGTATATGTAACCTCAAATGACACGTTTAGCACTGACCTTTAAGAAGCCAATCGTGATAATTGTTGTCTGTTTTCATGTATGTGTAGTTCGTGCAAACATTCTAGGAGCAGTCTAATCAGGATCCACACTATTTGCCCGAATACAAAAGTACTGTTTAAAGTTTGCAACAACATTTTCAGATGCAGTTATCCTTGGTGGCTGAATGGGTAACCCTATCTCATACAAGTTCCAGAAGCAGATTCTGTCATCTCTGACATGTCCTGCCTAGCAAATACAGTCGAACTTCAATGGCTCGAACACCTTTGGGACCATGGATATCTGTTCGAGACAAGGGTAGTTCGAGCCACTGAGGGCTAATGCCAGGAGGCATAACGACATACTTTAGGACATCTTTTACTGTGTTCTATAATGAAAAATGTATGCTGTGTGTACTTATTAGAATCGCCTCATCGAGGCGATTCTAATGAGTACACACAGCATACATTTGAAAGATAAAAGACGAAAATATCCTAATTTACTCTCCCTATTTCTTATGTACAGAAATTCCCTAGGGACTCAAGAACGGGTTCGACTCAGCCATGGTAAACGAGCCATCGGTGTTCGAGCCATCGAAGTTCTACTGTAAGGGAATTAGTAAAATCTTGAACAGAAGGGCAAATAACATAGTCCTGAATCTACAGTGTTTGCATCTCTCCCGTTCTGCAGTGTTGAAAGGCTTAAAGCTTCATCATAGTATAGATTAGATGCTCTAAGCCTTTGGGATCATTGATCCCATTTTGGAAGTTTTTTTGCAGGAGAGTAACTGTCCTTTTGGCTTTCCACTACTGACGTTTCCATTAGGATCTAGCTGTTTCATGTTTGTGCATCTTTCCCTTGAGTGTCTCTGATGGGAGCTGTGGTTTAATTGTATCAATTCCTGACTATTGCCTTCACTTCCATTTTACACAAGGGCTACTAATGAGGCTTATTTGGTCCAAACTAGCAAATCTGGCTCAGTAAAACTTGTAAACAACACAATTTTCAGTTCTGAGGTGTACCCCTTGCTTCAAAAGGATAAACCTTCTTGTTGAACATATTTAAGGAAGCCAAGAAAAGTATTATAATCATCATAGGCAATGCTCTCACTTTTCAAATCAAATTCCTCTAGTATATTTAATGCCATAAGTGCAGTGATGCCCTGCCCATTAGGAGGTATCTCCCAGACTTGGTATCCTTTATAATTCACACTGATTGGTTCTTCAAACGTGGTTATATGGTTCTTAAGGTCATCCAAACACATCACTCCACCATGACTGCCAACCACATCACAGATCGCTTGTGCAATTCTGCCTTCATAAAAGCCCGGCTTTCCTTTCTCACCAAGTTCCTGAAATAAAAACATCACGAAAACTTGCCTATATAATTTTAACTCCTTGAACCCCACTTTAATATGGTGAAACTGGGGTTTACAAGGGTTACCCTTATTTTTCTTATTTCTGTTCTAAAATATAGATTGTGGGTACTCGTTAGAACCGCCTCGATGAGGCGGTTCTAACGAGTACGCACAAGCTATGTTTTGAGCAGGAGTAAGAAAAATATCACAATTTTTCATTTTAAAATTTTCTTTTTTTCGACAATGAAGTTTACAATGTATTTGTATAGGCGTGGTTTCGTAATGGGACTGGTAGGGCGATTATCTTTAGTGCAGGCTGACACGAATGGCCCTGAACCAGGACTTAAACCCTCAAACTCCTGGGTTCAATTGTTCAAAACTGTCAATCTTGTTAGTTAACGTATCATTAAACCTTTGATCATTTGATATGGCAAATATGTTGATATTTTTGCTGAAAAAAATTGTGAGCAGCTTTTGCATTTCATTTTTCACCAAAAATGACACTATATTAGCTATTGTACGATCTCGAACAACTAACAATATGACCACTAACGAGCTCGTTAAGCTGACGATGCTCTGAACACCTGGTGCCTGTATTTTAAGAAAACTGAATATACTGATCTGATGTCGCCCATTTTGGGACCTTGAACACATTTGTGTTAAGCACTTCCATAATGAAATACACTTTCCGTTACTTCTGGGACAGTTATTTTCATCACGCTCCGTTTGTTTAATTTGCACACGGTTTAAATTTATTGGTCAGTGGTGGTCACGTGGACATATTACTGTGCTTGTATATATAACGTTTGGTCGATTGATAAACAATCTATCAAAAATAAAGCAGTGTTAAAACTGTTATGTCAGGTCGAGAATGTGCTAAGGCAGTTTTAACCAAATATTAAAAAGAAATTAATGGTATATCAAGTTACCCATAGGTCTAGATAAGGAGTAGTTATGAAGACAGCTTAACCCATATATGACAATGGAATCTTCCACCCAGTTAGGTTGGAGTGGTCCATTTCCAATCAAAGAGGTGTCGAGTTTGTTTTAGTTTGTGGCAAATGTTACAGAAATGAATGTTTTTTTAAGAAAACAGTTAGACCCAGATCAGACGCCGCATTCCCATTCTGATCTTTGTCTGCATTTTTTGCCAATGCCACCAAAAAGCCGCTAGGCATATAAGGGTTAAGTAAATTTTTCTTACTCACGTTGGGTAGATTGTGAAAAGTACCTAAAACACATATTTCTACTATTAAACAAGAATTCCGCCGAAGGCTATGTCGCGCCTGTGTGGGCGCAAAGTCCTCGAACCATGATATGTAGGTCAAGGTCAAACATAGATGCTTGCACAAAAGATTCCATTCTCAAATGCAAGCTTGTACTAAGTATCATTAATGAAGCTCTAATAATTCTTGAGAACCTAACCATTAGGGTGAACGCCAGGGTGGTCGCAATATTTTACAAAGTCAGTGAACCATGAAATTTAGGTCAAGGTCAAATATGGATGCTTGCATTTAAAGTTACCATCCCCAGATTCAAGTTTGCACCAAATATCATTAATGAAGCTCTTATAAATCTTGAGAAATAAATTTGACCATTAGGTTGAACGCTAGGGTGGTCGCAATATTTTACAAAGTCAGTGAACCATGAAATGTAGGTCAAGGTCAAATATGGATGCTTGCATGTAAGCTGTCATCCCCAGATACAAGTTTGTACCAAGTATCATTAATGAAGCTCCTATAGTTCTTGAGAAATAAACTTGAACCTCAGGGTGAACGCTAGGGTGTTCGCAATATTTTACAAAATCAGTGAACCATGAAATGTAGGTCAAGGTCAAATATGGATGCTTGCATGTAAGCTGTCATCCCCAGATACAAGTTTGTACCAAGTATCATTAATGGAGCTCTTATAGTTCTTGAGAAATAAACTTGAACCTCAGGGTGAACGCTAGGGTGGTCGCAAATATTGACGCCTTGACAAACGGACGGACGGACGAACGGACGGAAAACCGGGCGCCTATATCGCGCCATGCTAATAGCAGGAGCGACAATAAAGAAAACTGTTTCTGAATTGTTTTCATTGTGCCTCCTTATCTGGACCTATGGCTACCTTAAAAGTTTCAGCGAGTTTTGGCATCACCATAATTTCTCCATGTCTAGGTGCTCTTCCATCTATAAGCATGTCTCTGCCATGAATGTTGCTCTGCTTTTTCAACCAGCAAGCGCCTGTTACAAAACGTGGAACCGGTTAAACCTACACATACAACATATACAAATCTTTACTAGTCCATAGCTCCAGATAAGGCGTTTTTTTCATCCGAAAAGTACTGATATTTTTATTATTTCCGCATGTTTGTTTGTTTGTTTGAATATGGGTTTAACGTCCCCATCAACACTATTTATGTCATTTTGGAGACGTTGCTTCAAATTTTGTGGAACTTTTACCCGACATTGAGATGAAACCAGAAGGCTTATATGTATTGGACGATCTGACTCAGCTCTGCGTTGAAGCGCCATGCAGCCCAATCTATTTCTCCAAGCCCCGATGGGCGGGGGCGACTTATTTCCGCATGAAAACCTATGTTGTAGGTACTCATTGGAAGCGAATTGGCGAGTGTTCGTGCAGAAATAAGAAAAATAATATCTGGATACCCCATGACAACCCCTGCCTGAATATTGAAATAGTTTAGATCCAGATCTGATTGCTCATGATCATCACTGGTTGTCATGCAGTTTGTGATTGAACGAATACATTACATCAAGTAATTTGTTTAGTGGATAGTCAGAAATGGGCGTGGCTAAATTAATTTATTCAGCAAGATAAGGGTTTATCAATATTGGTGAATGCTATTACATGACGATTTGTAACATAGATGTTAATTTCGTATTAACATCAATTTGAGTATTAATAAAAAATCAGAGGATCTCTCGAAGTTGACATAGTTGAGGTCCCGATAATCACACTGCGGACACGGTTTGGCCTCATCTGACTTTTACTGGATCATACCCCATCTAATTAAGCTATAGAAATGGCTTCATGAAGAAACGATGATGCAGGACATTTTACTGTGAATGAATACTACCAAACGCTTATTAATAACGATTGTTGACATTATGCTAAGAACAATTTTTTGTTTGTTTGATTTGAGGTTTAACGTCCCCGTCAACACTGTATAGGTCATTTTGGAAACGTTGCTTCCATTTTTGCGGGACTTTTACCCGACATTGAGATTAAATGACATCTCAAGCCCTGTCGCCCAATGAAACCAATAGGGTTTATAAGCATGGACGGTCTGACTCGCACCTAAGAACAAGTAACATGGCAAACCTCATGCAGTCTCAGCTACCCTACCTTAAACGCTGTTTGCAAACCTGCTAACTTTCGTTTCATTCTTTTGAGTTAAATGAACCGGTCAACCGTATAGGATATATGGAGCCAGTAAGTTAACCTAAACACACTTCACCTCGGCAGCTTGTGCATCACTTACCGGAGTGGTTAACCAGTACGGTGCACAGTTTTCACCAGAAACTGACAACTGGCCTTCATGAATCAGTGGGAGGGAGAGAATGGCCAGATCTATAAGATTTCATTAAAGAATGTTGCCGACTCGCGAGGTATCGAAACTGCGACCTCCTCATCACCCGTCAGACGCGCAGCCGACTGAGCTACTGGGGCCGGCATAAATGTGCTGACGACCTTTTAGTTAAAAAAAGCGTTTGGGGATGTGCTGACGACCCTTTTTACATGTTAAGGCTCGACTCAACTGTAGTATACGACAAACCTTTTTTCCATGAATGGGCTGTTATTTTCTGGACTGGAAATCCGTTTTCAGCTAGATCTATAGCTGGTTTCAAGACCTCTTGTAAGGATAGCTTAAAAGGAAAATAGATAGAAACTTACAATACCAAAAGTCGATCACTTACTGTAATTTAATCAGAATAAACTGTCTTTGTTTGTTTGATTTGAGGTTTAACGTCCTCGTCAACACTGTAAAGGTCATTTTGGAGATGTTGCTTCCAATTTTGTGGGACTTTTACCCGATATTGAGATGAAATGACATCTCAATCCCTGCCGCCCAATGAAACCAATAGGGTTTATAAGCATGGACGGGCCCACTCGCACCGCTTTGCCTGGGCAGGCTTAGATCCTCTAAGCAGTTTACCAGTACTCGTGTGCAGGTCGGTTTCAGCTTTGCGTGTAAGCACCATGCAGCCCATCTATTTCTTCAAGCCCCGATGGGCGGGAGCCGCACAATAACCTGTTAGCTGATTGTTTAGTCTTCACATCTCATCACTTTAGCATGTTTGTGAATGAACACCCATCTAAACCCCATTTTAAATAGAGAAAACTGGGGGTTACAGGGGTATAAACTATTTTTTTATTTCTGCTCACTCGTTAGAACTGCCTCAATGAGGCGGTTCTATCTATGCTTGGAGTATAAATAAGAAAAAAATGTCACAATTTTTCACCAGAAAAGTAAGGTATTTGGAGATATAAAATTGTGCACTATCACATTGATGTGTTACCGCAATACAAGAAGTTCGACCTACATGTACATTTCAACAAAACACCCGTGCGACATAGTGGGTTATTTTCACATCTCCAAAATTGCTATTTTTCTGATGAAACTTAGTGACATTTTTCTTACTTACACCGCAAACATAGGTTGAGTGTGCTCGTTAGAACCGCCTCAATAAGGCGGTTCTAACGAGTTACCACAACCTATGTTTTGGCGCTGAAATAATAAAAATAATGTATACCCCGTGAACCCCAGTTTTCTCTATATAAAGTGGGATGTAGGAGGGATGTTCATTTCACGGACTTGGTCACGTGACGAGCTGGCAAGGGTCGAGTTGTTCAAAAACCAAGATGTCATTAATTAACGTATCCTTGAAACTCTGATCATTTTATATGGCAAAAAAGGCTAATATATTTGCTGAAAAAAATTGTGTAGCATTAAAAAAAACAAACTTTTTTTGGCAGGAATGCCAGAGTATTGCATATTGTGCTAGCTAGTAGAACAGTTAAAACAATGCAACTAATAAAGAGCTTGTTAAGCTAACGATGCTTTGAACTGCTGGGCCAAGGTGTATAGCAAAAGGTGAAAAATAGAAATGAAGGCAATGACCAGGAATCGATACAATTAACCCACACTTTCCATCAGAGACACAAAAGGGAAAGAAACACAAACATGAAACAACTAGACCCTAATGGAAACACCAAAAGCGGAAAGCCAAAAGGGCAGTTACTTTCCTACAAAATGGCCAGTTAGCTATGAAAATCAAAAAGATACAAAGACGAACTTTAACAAAAATAAACCGCGATTGAAGAACCGCCTTGGACCGGTCAGTAAAAAGTATTTCCTTGGAGGGCTTCACGCGACCGTAATCCTGTCCTTACTTTCGCCGCGATTAGACAAATAATTTGTTCAGTCCGCATGAAGGCTTCCTAACTGATGCTAGTGATACCAATTACTATCCTAAACCGGTGCCTTTCATATCTCTAGAACTAGCATTTTTAGATGAAAATGATGTACACGTGCGTGTATATTTTTCTTATTTATAGTCCAAACATAGATTCTTGGTGCTCGTTAGAACCACCTCAATGAGGTGGTTCTAACGAGCACCCACAATCCATGTAGTTAAGCAAAAATAAGGAAAATAATGAATACCCATACAAACCCAACTTCTTTCTATATAAAGTGGGGTTTAAAGGGGTCATTATTTCACCGCCTTGTCAACCTGATGCCAGCGAACGCTCTGAATAGCCAGTGCATGTTTTGTTAAGATCCTTCTGAAGTCGCAGGTGTCATTTATAAAGCCTGACGCAATCACAGAAAAAATAAAGAAACAGATCTGGCTGCATGCACGGGGGCACACGCGTTTTTGAATCTTTGCTTATCATACAATCAGTGTTAACTTTAAACAAGGCGCGGCATGGCCTCAGTAGCTCAGTAGGATGCGCGTCTGAATAGTGATCAGGAGGTCGCGGGTTCAATACCTGCCGGGTCAGCATTATCTCACATGGAGACTGATCATCAAATCTTACCTACGGGCTTTTTTATTTCTCTTCTGTTGATACATGAAGAGCAACCGTCAGTTTCTGGCGAAAGAATTTACACTGTACTCGTAAACCGCTTATATATAAGTCTGCCCAGGAAAAACTTGAAAAGGTAAACTGACCGGTTCCAAATTACCTTAATAGTGTTGACTGGGTCGCAATACTCCAACTAACAAACAAAGTGTGCAGAATATAAATTAGGATGTTCTTTACCTTTCCACTTCCATACTTTTCAACTGTATCACACCAAGCTGCTGCGGCACCAGGAACAGTGACAGTAATACCATGATTAATAGGAACGTCATCTTCATTCGCCAGACTATACCCGAGTTTTTTCACATAGTCTAGTGTTTGTCCAGCAGGAGCCCTTCCACTGAAGAAGAATCAATATGGCTAGGAATGGAAGAGTCCACTATTATACAATGGGTTTATGTTTTGAGCTATTAAAGAAGTTTGGCGACCAATATGTTTCACGGGTGTGTTGTTATTGTGATGCTTTACGATATTGTATAGTTTATCAACGACCTTTGAGAGTTCAACGTTCAAGTGTGATAAGACCATTCCATGTTTTTGGGGAAGCAGGTTTTGGATTTCTTTTTTCACAGGATTTTAAAATTATAATGGGTTTTTTGATAATGCCATTGTGTGGAATTCGTGGCCAAGTGGTTAATATTATGTAGTACGATCCTCAGTAAAACTATATCGCCCAATATGAAATCCCAACTGAAAGCGATTTACCTAAAATGCGGACTAGTCCAAAATTAAAAGCGCATTCACGTCTCACTGCGTTTTGAAAAACTATAACAACCAGTGCTTCAGCTGAAGTGCACGACCCGTCGGATGCTTTTAGCTTTATGAGTGTTACCATATATGGGTATGGCGGCCATTTTGGTCATGTGACCTGGACATAAAAAGGTTCCCCCAATTAATGCGCCTTATCGTAAGGAGCAAAAATATATCTTATACTTTAGTACTGTATTCTGAATCGTTTGCAGGATAAAATCCAACACAAAAGCACATGTGTCAAAGTTTGACCTAGGCACAAAGAAGGTCAAGGTCAACCCAGAGTCACCATTTTAGCAATTTATGATGGACCTACGTTCCAGATGCTATTTATCAAGTTTCGTGGAAATCTGCACAGTGGTTCTGGAGAAGACTATTTTTGAAGGGTTTTTACCAAATATTGCTTGGTGGCCATTTTGGTCATGTGACCTGGACCCCATGAGGAAATTTTGGTTTCCCCCATCCCGTAGAGGCTCCATATGAAATTTGACTTCAATCGGCCCAACGATTTCCGAGGAGAAGCAGTTCGAAAATTTTCACATTTTTCGCCTCGGCGAGGCTGTACTAAATGGAATGTAATATTTCGCAAGTTCATTGATAAGATCTCATTGATATTTATCAGTATGCCAAAATTGTTTAAATATTCCAAGCGGTTAAGTCACTATCACCAATTTTCACAAACGGGTTCCGGACGGACAGATAGACAGACCATATATGGCTTGGCGGCCATTTTGGTCATGTGTCCTGGACCCCATGAGCAATTTTTGGTTTCCCCCATCCCATAGAGGCTCCATATGAAATTTGATTTCAATCGGCCCAACGGTTTCCGAGGAGAAGCAGTTAGAAAATTCTCACATTTTTCGCCTCGGCGAAGCTATACTAAATGGAATGTAATATTTCGCAAGTTCATTGGTTAGATCTCATTGATATCTATCAATATGCCAAAAATTGTTTAAATATTCCAAGCGGTTAAGTCACTATCACCAATTTTCACAAACGGGTTACGGACGGACACAGACAAACCATATATGGCTTGGCGGCCATTTTGGTCATGTGACCTTGACCCCATGAGCAAATTTTGGTTTCCCCCATCCCATAGAGGCTCCATATGAAATTTGACTTCAATCGGCCCAACGGTTTCCGAGGAGAAGCAGTTCAAAAATGTTCGAAAATTTTCACATTTTTCGCCTTGGCGAGGCTATACTAAATGGAATGTAATATTTCGTAAGTTCATTGGTTAGATCTCATTGATATCTATCAGTATGCCAAAAATTGTTTAAATATTCCAAGCGGTTAAGTCACTATCACCAATTTTCACAAACGGGTTACGGACGGACCCAAAGAAGGTCAAGGTCAAGGTCAACCCAGGGTCACCATTTTAGCAATTTATGATAGGCCTACATCCCAGATGCTATTTATCAAGGTTCGTGGAAATCTGCCCAGTGGTTCTGGAGAAGACTATTTTTGAAGGGTTTTTACCATATATGGCTTGACGGCCATTTTGGTCATGTGACCTGGACCCCATGAGCAAATTTTGGTTTCCCTATCCCATAGAGGCTCCATATGAAATTTGACTTCAATCTGCCCAACGGTTTCCGAGGAGAAGCAGTTCGAAAATTTTCACATCACAATTTTCGCCTCGGCGAGGCTATACTAAATGGAATGTAATGTTTCGCAAGTTCATTGGTTAGATCTCATTGATATCTATCAGTATGCCAAAAATTGTTTAAATATTCCAAGCGGTTAAGTCACTATCACCAATTTTCACTTACGTGTTACGGACGGACAGACAGACAAACCATATATGGCTTGGCGGCCATTTTGGTCATGTGACCTTGACCCCATGAGCAAATTTTGGATTCCCCCATCCCATAGAGGCTCCATATGAAATTTGACTTCAATCGGCCCAACGGTTTCCGAGGAGAAGCAGTTCAAAAATGTTCGAAAATTTTCACATTTTTCGCCTCGGCGAGGCTATACTAAATGGTATGTAATATTTCGTAAGTTCATTGGTTAGATCTCATTGATATCTATCAGTATGCCAAAAATTGTTTAAATATTCCA
Organism: Lucinisca nassula; assembly: GCA_963580285.1. NCBI lineage: Eukaryota > Metazoa > Mollusca > Bivalvia > Lucinida > Lucinidae > Lucinisca > Lucinisca nassula. The sequence continues at coordinate 31,930,347 of OY757011.1, forward strand.
AGCGGTTAAGTCACTATCACCAATTTTCACAAACGGGTTACGGACGGACAGACAGAATGACAGACTGACAGATTGACAGAATGACATGGTGATTTTAGGGCACTCTTAGAAAAAACCGACTTCAGTCGGTTGCTTTTTCTGCGGGTCGTGCAATGTTGCTTATCAGTGTATCCGTCAGCCTTTAGCCAATGACATATATTTACATATTCATGAGTTAACCTGCATGCTTCACTAGCGCGCACTGTTTATATGTTTGTTAGGCTTTGAATAGAATAGATGTATGCAGCATACTTGTGTTGAATTCTTTATTGATTTTTATAATACGTTTTGGACATACAATTGCCCACATATAAATAATAACAGAAACAAAACATGGTCTCAAGAAGTGAAATTGAAAGTTTTAGCCAGTAACACGGATTAAAGAACGAAAAGTGAAAATGAAACTGCCAGGAATTACACCACAAGCAATGGCATCGGACGCTTCAAACTTACCAGAACAATGGGGCAAATTTATGAGACATACGGAATTAATTTTTTCGGGACCGTTGATACAAAAACAGAAGAAGAAAAGGTGTCTTACCTGTTTTTGTGGAAAGAGATAAGGGTCGTGATATAAGACACACATTGAATGACATTCCTGTCGGCGATGAGAAAAAAAAACTTTCTATGAGTGGTTTAAGAAATATGTACGACCTACCTCAAACCCCATATTTGCAAGATGTCAGTTTAACAATAAGGTGCAGGGGAATGAAACAATTGATTCTTTTGAGACAGGGCTCCGACTGAGGGCTCAAGACTGCGACTTTGTCAACCCTGATGAAATGATCAGAGATCGTATTGTGTTCGCCAAAGATTCGTGAAAAACTGATTATGTTGGGAAAGACCTTACATTACCACAAGACATTCAAATTAGAGTGAACTACGAGTATGATACAAATGAAACTTATGGCCGCAAATCAAACAAATGAGCTACGGAATTCAACGGACGCTTCAGACGAACCGGGACGACGAAGGGAACAAATCAACCAAGACTACGGGTACTAACCGCCAACGGGACCACAGTCGGGGCGAACAACTGCAATCAAAACCATACCGGAACAGAACAAGTGCAGAAACTGTGGCTACGATATGCATAAACCGAACGAAAAGTGTCCTGCAATGGGACAATCCTGTAGAAAATGCGAAAAAAGTGAACCATTTTCAGCGTGTTTGCAGATCAAAAACGGTGCTAAAATTGAAAAATAAGAAGATGACGACTCAAATTTATCGGAGTTTTATGTCGATATGGTACATGTAAATAGATCTTGTTCCCATTACGATCATGCCATATTGCAAGTAGGACCAAAGAAGAAAAAAACAGTTCAAAATCGACACAGTTTCCGAGGCCAATATGCTCCCGGTGAACAAATTTCATGAGCTAAACATAAAGCACCTTCTGACACCCCCTGACAGTCAGATATTGTCTTACACAGGTGACCCATTAAATGTGAAATGCATGCGGCTGACATGCAACCACAAAGACAAACACATAGAAATATTGTTTTACAGTGTTGAAACAAGCAAAACACCCCTTTTGAGCCTGAAGACGTCTCTTGACTTCAATTTGATTCAGCTCATCTACTCTATAGCCCACCCTCAATGTCAAACTGTCAGCAAGCATGATGCATGCACAAAGGAACAAATCTTGCAAGAGATCCCAGACATTTTCAAAGGCGTAGGCTTGTTATCTGGTGATGTCCAATTTCTTTTGAGGCCTGATGTAATCCCAGTGGTTAAACCGCCTCGACGCATTCCCATTGCGCTACGCGATTGTTTCAAAGTCGAACTTAGTTACCGCTACTTGCGCGTCCCATTCGGTTTTAACTGCTCTCAAGATTATTTCCAACGCAAAATGGATGAAGCATTTGAGGGTATGTCAGGTGCCACTGGAATCGTTGATGATATTCTTATATATGGCAAGACAAGGGCAATGACATTTGCGAAATGCATTAAAGCTAGCACTTGAAAGTGGCTTAAAATTGAACCCAGATAAGTGCAAAAAAGGGCTCACTGAAGTTCGCTTCTTTGGTCATATTTTGACGAGTAAAGCCTAAAAATCGACGACCAAAAGCTGACTGAAGGCACCGAAAGACAAAGCAGAGCTCTAAACAAAATTGGGAATGTTAGCGTACTTGACATGAGTTGTGCCTAACCTTGCTACATTGATAGTACCGCTATGGGACCTATGACATATATTTACATATTCATGAGGTAACCTGCATGCTTCACTAACGCGCACTGCATTTTTGGTTTCATAGACTTCTTTGATAGGCTTTGAATAGAACATATGTTTGCAACACACTTGTGTTAAATTCTTTATTGAATTTTATAATACGTCTTGGACATACAGTTGCCTGATCTGAGCCGTCGCTGGGTCAACAAAGTCTGGCGCGCTACATTTGTAATTTTTATAGTAGTATGTATATCGTATATCGCTAATATATTTTTGTTTTGGATAGCCAATTGGTCATTTTGTGGGAAAGTAACTGTCCTTTTGGCTTTCCGCTATTGGTGTTTCCATTGGGTCTAGTTATTCCATGTCTGTGTTTCTTTCCCTTTGGTGTCTTTGGTGGGAGCGGCGGGTTAATTGTATCGATTCCTGATCATTGCCTTCACTTCTATTTTTATACCATAGGGTCTAGTTGTATTTTTTATTGTATCTTTGTATGGCATCATCTTAACAAATAAGAAAAACAAAAACGCGACATTTATCAACAACACAAAGAGCTTTTCGACATCCATGATAGAATGAAAAGTGTTTACCTGCCATTTAGAGCGTGCACTTTCTTGGTTTGACGATTGAAGAAGAGACAAAAGGCATCTCCTCCAACACCAGTACTAGACGGTTCAGTGACATTGAGAGCGGCAGCCACTCCTACAGCGGCGTCGGCAGCATTACCACCAGATTTTAGAATACCTAAAATACATAAGGAGAACGGGAACATCTCTTTCAACCGGCCCCCGCACATCGGGGCTTCAAGAAATATATGGGCTGCATGATGCTTCCACGCAGAGCTGAAACCGACCGCACACGAGTACCTTTAAACCGCTTAGATGATCTAAGCCTGTCCAGGCAAAGAGGTGCGAGTCGGCCCGTCCATGCTTGTAAACCCAATTGGTTTCATTGAGCGACAGGGCTTGAGATGTCATTTCATCTCAATGTCGGGTAAAAGTCCCACAAAATTGGAAGCAACGTCTCCAAAATGACCTATACAGTTTTGACGGGGACGTTAAACTTCAAACAAACAAACAATCCATTGCTATATGTTGGAGTGAGTGAGTTTTAGTTTTACGTCCCAGCAACAATTAAGATCATACGGAGACGGGACCTCCGTTTAAAGACTCGTCCGAAAGTCTGGAGAATGGCTATATGTTGGACAAGCCCACTTGTCATATAAGGGGTGGTAGGCTTATTATTATTTGTTTTTTCATTTTTATTCTATTTTTGACGGAAAATTCTATTAGCAAATAATCCAGGCCCTGATCAGGCGCCGCGTTCTACACTGTTTGCCAAGGTACCCCTTTAGGGTTTTTTCGCATACGATGGTTAACCATAAAGATGCCAATCTCGATAAGAGTCGTCTTCTTTGTTGCTTGCTGATTACTTTAAAAGCCATTGTTGCAAACAGTGTGGATCCAGATCAGAGTAGGAGAACTCTGATCAGGGTCAGCACATTTTGCCTATGTGCAAAAATATGTTTGAAGCGTTTGCAAGAACACACAGCAGACATAAACAGACGACATTTTCCGGTTCAGTTTTTCTTGGCGTCTTACGGGCGAGCTTACGGGTCCAGTGTGTTAAAGTTTGATTTTTTTACTGATGAAGGATTAGAAGTTCATCATATGAAGAAAAAGGGATTATTCAAAATATTCCGTCAATGTCTCTTTGTCATTAACATAGCTAAAGAAGGAAATAATCTATTAATATAACAAGATTAATCGACATTTCTAATCAGCCCTAAGCCCTGGTTTGCAATCGTTCTTTTAACCCTGTCTTACCTTGAAAGCCGTAAAAGGGACATAGGCAAACAGTGCAGATCCGGAACAGACGCCAGCAGGCACATGACATAATTGTGACGTCACATCAACGTCGGTACGTCATGACGTTTATGCAACGTCAAATCTACGTCGGTGCAACGTAGATTTGACGTTGATTTGACGTTGCTCTAGCGACGTATGCCGGCTGGGCGACAACTGGACTTGTTTCACATATAGAAACCACCACATCGCGTAAACAAGTCCGTGAAATGAACACTCTTTTTAATTAAACCCCAGATTCGTATAGAAAAAAAAAACAACAACAAAAACTGGGGTTTAAAGGGTTATACATTATTTTTTCCTTATTTCTGCTCTAAGACATAGATTGTGGGTAGATTCGTTAGAACGGCCTCAATAAGGAGATTCTAACGAGTACCGAGTAGCCTATAAATAAGAAAAAATATTACAAATTTTCAGACTAAAATGTCTGCGAAGGTGTATGGCAGTGCATAGAGAAGAAGAAGAAGAATTCACTATGTCACACGCCAGATTTGTTATCGTAAGGTTTAATAAAGGCCGCCATCCTTGATATTGTGATGTTTAATTTAAGTGGGCGGCTGCAAATTTAACACCAGATAAAATATCTATATGCATTTTTATATAAACACCTATCATTAAGGAAGACAATTATTATTTAAAAGCAAAATATTTCAACAACACTTAACAATCTGTCGTTGCACCTACCTATTCCTACGTGTGATGCGAGAGGTTGTGAAGAGGCGACACATCCGTTGATGCATGTTAAAGCTGAGCGGTGAGAGGTGAAATCTAACGTCTCCATCGTCACTCGTAGTTTCGCGCACAGTAGCCTCCCTTTAATAGTTATTAATTTCAATTCAAAACCACGTAAGCGATAATATACGCATACTCACGAAAACACGCCTATATAATTTGGCCCCCTATATAGCAAAACTGGGGTTTACATGGGTAGGCATTATTTTTCTTATTTCTGCTCAAAAACATAGATTGTGGGTTCTCGTTGCGGCGGTTCTGAGGAGTACCATTAGGTGAAATAATGGCGTCCAACATGGTGTCAGAAATATGACAAATATTAGGTAAAAATTGTTACTCCTTTCTTATTTCTGATTTCAAAATTGATTTCGGGTGCTCGTTAGGACCGCCTCAATGAGGCGGTAGAACGTTCTAACGAGTACCTACAATCTATGTTGTGGAGCAAAAATAAGGCAGATAATATATACCCCCGTAAACCCCAGTTTTCTCTACATAAAGTGGGGTTTAGAGGTTCTTCTTCTCACGAACTTGGTATCGTGATGAATCTAATATGAAAAATATCGGAATTTTTTATCGGAAATTTTTCTTTTTTGCGTGACAAAATTTTCAATAAATTTGAATAGGCGTGTTTTCGTTATGATCACGATTTATAGGTGAAGTAGCTCGTCTAATGTGCTCTTGGCATGCCTCAATATTCATCAGTCTGCCAATTTCTACAAGGAAGACAACTTTTAGGACTTCCCCGGCAGGCACATGACGTAATTGTGACGCCACATCAACGTCAGTACGTGACAACGTCATGACATTTATGCAACGTCACATCAACGTCGGCGCAACGTCATGACGTTGCACCGACGTTGATTTGACGTTGCCCTAGCGACGTGTTCCTGCTGGGTCCTGTTCGCTTTCCTAAAGCTGAACCTTCTGAAATAGAAAAGGACTCGCTCCGAAAGTGAAAAATCCTTTCTCAGTTAAGAGCTAGTAGGGCGGCAGGGTTTGAGATGTCATTTATATCTCAATGTCGGGTAAAAGTCCCACAAAATTGGAAGCAACGTCTCCAAAATGACCTGTACAGTGTTGACGGGGACGTTAAACCTCAATTCAACCCATCAAATCAGCTATTAGTATAGACTGCTTCACAGACCATCTATTAATGAAAATCTATTAATGAACATTTTAAAATAGAAGTCTGTGTAGCAGCCTATTATGAGTAAAGTCCCATTGATAAAGGAAACAATTTTATACGAGACAGTTTCGCTTTTTAGCAGGATGTATCAAATAGTCAACCCTTTGATCATTAACCGTTTGACGCTTATGACCCACAAAGACGGAATTGGCGCGTTGTTAAACACGAAATCATCATTATCGTCATCATCATCATCATCATCATCAAGATTAACAAGCGACCTGCAATGTTTTCAAGGCATATTTATACTATTTTAGAGTACAGAATTGCACCGATGTCAATTTGACGTCACAATTACGTCATGTGCCTGCTGGGGACGGTTAATGTCTACCCTTACAGTAGCAACTAAACACCTTGAGCCAAGTGAACCAAATAAATCACCGTTAAATCCCCATGGAAGAATCATGCCAGACACCGCATGCACCTGACACACGGGTACTTTTTCCACTGATTTTTTTTTTTGTGTGTGTTTAGGGCTATCAAGTAGGCCCTTACAGAGATATCTGCCCAAAGCTTCAACTAGATACAACATATATGAAATGGCCCCGCCACTAATGACTACATTTCGTTAAGGCATGAATCCACAATACAACCAAACAGCCGACTACGGAGATCAGATGCAACTTAACACGTCACGTGCAGTGATGGAGACAGGTAAGAGGAAGATTTTTTCTCATTTTGTTCCTTTTAGAAAAATATCTATGAGCTGAAAGTTTTGGAAGAAGAAAAGCGTACTTTACTGCTATTTTGGCCGTTCTCGACAACTCCTTTTGCATGAAAAGTATAATTTAAACCGGATATATCGCGTGAGGAACACCAAACCCAGTTTCAATCGCAGATATCTTGGCTTCTGCTGTGTCGAATTACATGTGGATGTTTCTGTGTATACAATAAACATTCCTGGTCACGTAATAACAAAATATATTATTCAAATCAAATTCTTTTCCCCACAATATTGCCCCAAACACATCTTGGGTCGGCTTTTATGGATGCAACCGACTTCGGTGTGTATTTTAGAGGAAGCAACCGACTTCGGAGATCTTTCGTCGAAAATGATGCAGCCGACTTCGGAATAGGCGACAGAAAATGATGCCACAGACTTTAGTGAAATAAAAATCAAATAATATTGCTGCAGAATGTTTAACAAACATCGAATTTACGTCTTTATGCCAAGCTAGACGCTGCGTCCACTAATTTCCAATCTAACTTGAATAATGACAGGGATTGCAGGCGGATAGTAGATTACAGAGGATAATACTAAGCAATATATCAGTTGCTTATCACATACTTTCAGTTGGATCTCGTCATTGTTTGTGTATCCACCAGTTTTGGAAAAAATAGAAAGCAAGACATTCTGCAGACTTATCTAGAGACTGTTCATCGATATTTCTATTTTGACTCTGTGACTGTTTTCAGTCCAGTTCTTAAAGCAAACAGGGTAGAAAGTGGTGCCTCTGTTTGCCTAACTCAGAATGTAGTTCACCTTTAAAGCTCACATGCATCAGGCGAACTATTTTGATCGGTCAATGTGTGTCGTGTCGCGTCAACAATTTGCTTTGAATGATACATTTTCTAAAATGTGTGGGCCGATTTCATTCAAACTTCATGGAATAGGTTCTATAGGTGAGCATTAGTACGCATGTTGCTAATATGTGTATTCCATCTCACATTGTATGTGATTGTCACACCAAGATATCTAATGGAGTCAACATTCTCGAGGACCCCTTCCTCCAAGGTGTAAGAAGCCTCAATTTTATTAGTTCTCTCTTAATAATCTGCATATTATTGCATTTAACGGGCTGCAATCTCGTGCCCTATTTTCGTGACCAACATCCTAATGTATATATATCATTCTGAAGTTTCAATGAGTCTAATTTCCCGCTAGCAAACACAATCGTCTTATTTCTGAGTCAATGTCACTGGAAATAGCATTGGTGTACATGCAGGGAGAACAACAGTGGACCAAGAACAGTCCCTTGTGGAACTCCAGACAAAACTGGAGCCACAATTAACGACAACGCGCTATTCTTATCGCTATTCTTTGTGCCAAAGTTACTAAGCACAGTGGCATTTCGTTGTTGTTGGACTATCATTGACTTGTTGGAAACTCAGGTTGTAAAAACAGCTGCGCTATTCTTATCGCTGAGGTCGGTGGTCAGTGTTGCGTGAGAGGATTTATCTATATAGAATTTATCCACTTGAGGGTCTTCCCATAAAATTTCATAACCAAATAACTTAGATTTAAGTGGTTCATGTTTTGGGGTCATCACGTGATCAAGTCCGTGAAATGAACACCCCCCCCCCCAAAACCCCATTTTATATAGAGAAAACTGGGGTGTACGTGGGTATACATTTTTTTCTTATTTCTGTTCCAAGACATAGGTTGTGGGTACTCGTTAGAACCGCCTCAATGAGGCGGTTCTAACGAGCACCCACAATCTACGTTGGCAGTACAAATAAGAAAAATATCAAGAATTTTCATCAGAAAAGTAGCCATTTTGGATATGTTAAAAATGCACTATTTTGCACGGGTGTGTAATCGTAATGTGTCAAATGCCTTCTCGAAGTCCAGAATAAATGTGTCCACCTGTGCCACTTTGTCCAAGATGTTTGCCCCCTCATTAATAACTGTGCTCAGCTGAGTTTCACAACTATGCCTTTTCTTAAATGCATGTTGCTGGATTAAGCAAGAGGCCTAGGAAGATTGGAGTTTTTTTTAGCATTCCCGGTACAAAAAGGTCACCTTGCAATAGAAAAAGTACAACCCAAAGTTACTAAGCTCAGTTGCTTTTCGTTGCTGGGTTCAACGTGACTATCAATGACTTATTGGCATCTCAGGTTGTAAAGACAGCCGCGCATTTCTTATCGCTGAGGTCGGTGGTCAGTGTTGCGTGAGAGGATTTATCTATAGAATCTGGACTGGAATTTTATATTGGGTTTGGCAAACGGGGTAGACCCTGACAAGAACACTACGAAGTGGCGTCTGATCAGGGCCTACATGGATTGCTTACAACAAGGTCTAAGACACTTTGGTGACCAGTTTTCGAGATACACTACGCTCTTAGATAATCGACCCACCGGTGCTCTGATTAACATTATTGACCGAGAGTACAGCATTTCCTACTAGTTTTCCGTCGGCAAAGATTTAATCCGCTATGCGCGTATCCAACGTCTTACCAGCAATTCCAGAGCCAAATACTAACCAAAACACGGGTGGGCATCAGGGAAGCTATCGCGAAATCGCGTTAACGTAATTTTGTTCCCACAACACATCCGGGAACTCTCGCGATAGTTCCTAGGACCTGAAAATTATAAACAAGGGTAGGTACTCTTGTGTGTTTTGATTTATTGTCGATGAATGAGAGAGTAATATAAAATTTCGGCGATGCTGGTCCACGTGAATATGATTTACCTTTCAAAGCAGCTGAAAGAAATATTGAAAAACTCGTCGCCGAAAGTAGGCGACCGTAACAAAATCGAACACAGAGCTCTCTGACTCTAGTTTTATATCAACAATAATATAAAATTTCGGCGATGCTAAGCCACGTAAAAATGATTTACCTTTCTAAGCAGGCCGAAATAAATATTGAAAAAATCGTTGATGAAAGTTGGCTACCGTAACAAAATCGACCACAGGGTTCTCTGACTACAGTTTTATGTCAACACGAATGAATGATGCAACTGTTTTGTAAGTTTTCGCTTAGAACGAGATATTTTGGAACAAACTCTGGGTATGTCAGCCATAATTCATCATTTACATGTAAAAAAATATCAGTCCATGTACTGTGAAGGAGTGATGCCGAAATTTTCAGGCGGAGTAGCTCCCACTTCATCGCGGCACCTCCCAAAAACACGCTCTAGTTCCCACGAGTCTATCATGCCATAACCTGGAGAGAAGTATAGATTAGAATACATTTAAACCACCAAACGACTGCTAGCATCATATAAATGATTCATTGTTACAAGAATGGAATATGACAGGTTTTTAAGGCAAAGCAATTGTCTAATAGAGCGAAATCCCATGACCTCACACACCTGGTGTATATTAACCGAGGGGATACAGCGGGCCGTAATCATTAGAAAACAAAGGGAATTTTAGATATTTTAAACAATGATATAACTTAGAAGAAAAGAATTATCCTTCCCAAACTGTCATTATCTTATAAATTATACATCCACGATTTCTAATAACATTTTATGATTTCTGATATGTTAACGTAAGCAAATCTTGAACATATCGTCAACAATATCTGCACGATACTTGAATAAAACGGACATTAATCTCATTATTTATCCAAATAAAATTACTAATTAATTACCAGAAAGAGTTTTAAAATGGCAATCGTTTGATAATTGTAATAATCTTAATCTCTTAGCCTGCAAAATATGAATATTTTGACTTTTAACTATTTCTATCCAATCCTGACATAAACTTTTAACCCCGAACTTATAAATCGCAGCCTCGATAGCGCTGTGGTTAACGCGTTCGACTCATGATCGAGAGGTTGTGCGTTCGAATCCGGCACCCGGTATCGAGGCATGTCCTTGGGCAAGACACGTAACTGCCCAACTCCACCCAGGTGTAAATAGGTAGCAGTGGTGAAATAGTCACTGTCTCTTTCTCGCGCGCGTGAAAACATCCGGAATGAATGTTCGAGAGCGATTAAATAAGCTTGAAGCTTCCACCTCAATCGAACTAAAATAAATTAGTATAAACTATAAACTAACTTATAAAGACAATCCTCGACCAGTGACGTGGTTAAAAATCGGTATGAGGATAGAGTAGAAATAACTGAAATTCAAAGTATTTATATTTTGCAGCCAAACACATTAAAATTCTTACAAGTATCGGAAAAATTCGTTTTAATTTATTAGTGTTTTCATTTGGATAAATATTGAGATGAATGACGATTTTATTCAAGTATCGCGCAGACATTGTTGACGATATATTCAAGATTTGCTTACTTTAACATATCAGAAAACATAAAATGTTATTAGAAATCGTTGACGACTGGATGTATAATTTAGTAGAAAATTACAATGTCGGGAAGATATTTCTTTTCTTCGCAGTTATATCGCGGTTTTAAATGTCTAAAATTCTCGTTATTTTCTAATGATTACGGCCGGCAGTGTCCCCTCGGTTGATATAGACCAGGTGGGTGACGTCATGGGTTTTCGCTCTATTAGACAATTGCTTTGCCTTAAAAACATGTTATATTCCATTCTTGTAACAATGAGGCATTCATATGATGCTAGCGGTTGCCTGGTGGTTTAAATCGACATGTAATCTAATCTAAAATCTTCTCTTTAGGTGATGATGGTATGATAGACTCGTGGGAACTAGAGCATGTTTTGGGAGCTGCCGCGATGATGTGGGAGCTACTTCGCTTGAAAATGTCGGCATCACTCCTTCACAGTACATGAACTGATAAAATTGTTTACATCTAAATGACGAATTAGGGCTGACATACCCAGACTTTGTTCCAAATATCTCGTTCTAAGCGAAAACTTACAAAACAGTTGCATTATTCATTCGTGTTGACATAAAACTAGAGTCAGAGAACACTGTGTTCGATTTTGTTACGGTCGCCTACTTTCGGCAACGATTTTTTCAATATTTCTTTCGGTCTGCTTTGAAAGGTAAATCATATTCACATGGACTAGCATCTCCGAAATTTTATATTACTCTCTCATTCACGGGTGGACAACAGGGGAGCTATCGCGAAATCGCGTCAACGTAATTTTGCTCCCACGACACATCCGGTAACTCTCGCGTTAGTTCCTAGGACCTGAAAATGGTAAACAAACGTAGGTTCCCTTGTGTGTTTTGATTTATTGGAGAGGAATGAGAGAATAATATAAAATTTCGGCGATGCTAAGCCACGTAAAAATGATTTACCTTTCTAAGCAGGCCGAAATAAATATTGAAAAAATCGTTGATGAAAGTTGGCGACCGTAACAAAATCGACCACAGGGTTCTCTGACTACAGTTTTATGTCAACACGAATGAATGATGCAACTGTTTTGTATGCTTTCGCTTAGAACGAGATATTTTGTCACAAATTCTGGGTGTGTCGGCCCTGATTCATCATTTAGATTTAAAAAGTTTTATCAGTTCATGTACTGTGAAGGAGTGATGCAAAAATTGTCAGGCGGAGTAGCTCCCCCATCATCGCATCAGCTCCCAAAACACGCTCTAGTTTCCACGAGTCTATCATTCCATCACCTTGAGAGAAGTTTTTTTAGATTAGATTATATGTCGATTTAAACCACCAGGCAACCGCTAGCATCACATAAATGACTCATTGTTACAAGAATGAAATATAACAGGGTTTTAAGGCAAAGGAATTGTCTAATAGGGCGAAATCCCGTGACGTCACAAACCTGGTCTATATTCACCGATGAGAACTGCATTAATTTTAGAGATTTTAAGCGGTGAAGAAAAGATATATCCTCCTCAAATTGTCATATTCTACTAAGTTATACATCCAGTCAACGGTTTCTAATAACATTGAATGATTTATGACATGATAAAGTAAGTAAATCTTAAATATATCGTCAATAATATCTGCATGATACTTTAATAAAATCGGCATTAATCTCAATATTTATCCAAATGAAAAAACTAATAAAGTATTAGAACGTTTCCCTATCTATCTATCTATCTATCTATCTATCTATCTATCTATCTATCTATCTATCTATCTATCTATCTATCTATCATCTATCTATCTATCTATCTATCTATCTATCTATCTATCTATCTATCTATCTATCTATCTATCTATCTATCTATCTACACTCCAGATTTGCATGATGAAAGCCTACTCAGTAACAATTTAATTGCGGTAAGGATCTTTCACCTGCACATGGGATGATTCTCCCTGCACAGGGGGGCCTCCAGTAACGGTCCGATTCGAAGGACGGTGTACTTTGTGGCATTCATCCCTGCAAGTGAAACGTGTTCTGACACCGCAGTTTTACTAACTGTCGGGAATCGAACCGGGGGCCTATAGCACCATAGGCAAGTACACTAAACACTGAGCTACCACACTCCTTTTCTTTAGACCAAAGTCTATAGTTGTTCTGGAAAATTTAGATAAATAAACTTGTAAAACTATTGATTCATGATTAATTTATCATGATGCCCTACCCTAAACAATAATGCATCACCCAGACCCACCGAACCAAATCTCACGCTACCATAACTTAAAAACTCCTTTTTCACAATACCTACACAAATTGAAAAGTGAAACGATCCAGAGCCTTTTTCTACCCTGATGTTTCAAGAAGAAACAAATAGGGTTCGGGGTGGGGTCCACAGAGCGACCATCAGTCTGTAAAATCACCGGCTGTTATGGAAATACAACAATCAGCCCGAAAGCCCGGAAAAATATTTGACAGCCCATAACTTAAAAATGTGTTTTTCTACCTTCTAATGGCATTGTTGCGAATTTTCTATTGTAAATAATGTCAAAAAGAGCGAAAACTGGTTACATGTAGAGTAATTTGAGTCATAAAATTGAATTTTCGGCAGTGTTTGGAGAATAACCACGAATTTTGTTTTCAGAAAAGTGGTCACCCTGGGAGGATTTTGTTTGTTTTATTTGAGGTTTAACGTCCCAGTCAACACTGTGTAGGTCATTTTGGAGACGTTGCTTCCATTTTTGTTGGATTTTACCCGACATTGAGATGAAATGACTTCTCAAGCCCTTCCACCCAAAGAAACCTAAAGACTTATATTCTTTGGAGAATCTGACCCACACCACTTTGTCTGAGCAGGCTCAATCATCTAAGCGGTTTACCATTACTCATATGCGGTCGGTTTCAGCTCTGCGTGGAAGCACCAATCTATTTCTTCGAGCTCCCATGGGCGGGGGCGAAAAATCAGTTTGGTAGTTGCAGATGAGATTTTTTCGTCTTTATCATTTAAGAAGTCATCCATTAATTTAATTTTGCTAAATTTAGCGAACCGCCTAACTGAGTAAATGGCCAGATGTGACAGACTCCGTATCTGATAGACTCTTGAGAACTAGAGCGTGTTTCGGGAGCTGCCGCGATTATGTGGGAGCTACTCCGTCTGAAAATATGCGGCATTATCCCTTCATGGTACATGGAGTGATATTTTTTTACACATAAATGATAAATTAGGGCTGGCATACCCAGAATATGCATCAAAGGATTTTGTTCCAAGCGAAAACTTACAAAAATATTGCTTTCATACATTCGTGCTGACATAAAACTAAAGTCAGATTACCCTGTGTTCGATTTTGTTACGGTTGCCTACTTTCATCAGTGATTTTTTCAATAGTTTTTTCGGCCTGCTTAGAAAGGTAAATCATTTTTACATGGCTTAGCATCGCCGAAATTTTATATTATTCTCTCATTCTTCTACAATAAATCAAAACACACAAGGGAACCTACGTTTGTTTACCATTTTCATGTCCTAGGAACTAACGCGAGAGTTCCCGGAAGTGTAGCGGGAACAAAATTACGTTGACGCGATTTCGCGATAGCTCCCCTGTTGTCCACCCGTGTCATTCATCGACAATAAATCAATACACACAAGAGTACTTACCTTTGTTTAAAATGTTCAGGTCCTAGGAACTATCGCGAGAGTTCCCGGATGTGTCGTGGGAACAAAATTACGTTAACGCGATTTCGCGATAGCTCCCCTGATGTCCACCCGTGCAAAAGAGCCAGTCAATTTGCGCAGGGCACACAAGTGATTTCGTAGGAATGCTTTGCCAAAGGTCATAGAAAACATCAACTGTCCATCTTAAAAGAAATCGGAACTGCAAGCGACTAATTTTCCTAATAACAGATAAGGTAACCTTCCCGGACACACAACACTGCAACAACATTGCTTTGGCGTAAGGTTTCTTTATTCCATATTGCCTGTCATCTTATTTCACAAAAGTCGGTTGCATCATTTTCTGTCGCATATTCCGAAGTCGGTTGCATCATTTCATTTTCGACGAAAGATATCGGTAAATACGACTATAAAATCGAGCAAATACGCCTAGAACTGAAAAAAAAAGATCGTATCAAATGCGACCATCAGATTGTCGATACGCCAAGGTTGTTACATTGCGGACGTATCGGCAATGGAAAAAAGTGCTGCACAAGAAAAAGCAATCGAAATCGCTGTAATTTTTGGTGCGTTAATCAAAAACTGTTTCAATGTTCAAGAGCACTTCGAAATTGATCCATTCATGGATGATACCATGTGTGATGGCATTTGTTTTAATTTCACTTATACACTTCAATGTGTTTACGGCCGTATTGTTAACTTTGGATCAGAGGCAACTATAGTCTTTGCTGTTATAAGTTGGAGAGTTATCTTCCTTGAACAGAGAGAACATGAATTTTAGTGGTCTGAGGAAAATATTAAATATGTGGCAAAACATACTTTTTGAAGGCTGATTGAAGTGGTATCGATGTGTGTAACGCTTAAACTTGATGTCGGGTGAAAGTTCGAAACAAAATTGTGATTTAAAACCGAGAAAAAAGCAAAAAAGAAACGAAAAGCAAATTCGCCATTGAATGACAATGAACAAAGGAAAGTGGATAATGGCGCGAATAAAGGACCTTCGAATGTGAGTGCGTTTAGCTTTTCAAACTGTTTACCATCACAACCATTACAACCTACATTCTCTATGATGAGCTTCACACAACCTGGACCTTTCAACCAGGGTGCTCAAATGTTTGGAACCGGAGTCTACCCTCCCCCACCCAGTCGCCTACACAAATAACGCCAATGGCTATGCCCGCAGCACAAACTTTTGGGCCACCGAGCTGGGCTACAGAGTTGATAAATGAAGTCAAACAAATGCAACAATCATTATCCAAACTAAATGAAATAGAAAAAACTGTCAATTCTATTCACATGAAGGTCACAGACTTAGAAACAAAATTAAATACAGTGGAAACGAGAGTGACTACAGTTGAAAATTCATGCCAATTCATGAGTGGTGAGAACAACGACAGAAAAAATGAGCTATAAAATGCGAAAACTGAAATTACGACTCTGAAGGGCAAATGTAGTGATCTCGAAAATAACTCTAAAAGTAACATGGAAAAATGTGCAGAACTAGAGGCTAAAGGTTCCTATCTCGAGTCGCGATCAATGAGAGACAATTTATTATTTTACGGGGTACCGGAAGGGGGTCCGACCGAGGACTGTGAAGGCTGTGTTAAGAAAGTATGTGCGGAACAGCTACAACTACAAGAGGCTCCGGCTTGAGCGTTCGATCGTGTACACCGGGTTGGGAACCCGGGACAGAACAAAGTGCGACCGATTGTTGCGAAATTTCATAATTTCAAACAGCGAGAAACAGTGCGAAAAGCGTCGTATGATCATACAGACCAACTTAAAGCAGCAAACCTTGGTGTTGGAATGCAATGGCCACAACATGTTCGTGAAGCTAGGAAAGTCTTGTACCCAATTATGCAACAAGAGAAGTCGAATGGTAAAACAGTCAAACTTATAAGGGACAAACTATTTGTGAATGGGGTAGAATATGTACCGTGGCAACCTATGGCAAACCTGCAGCAGCAACGCATAAACTAGGGAGGTCAACGGGAGCATGTTAATATCATATCCTGGAACATTAATGGTTTAGTGAGAAAAGTATCTGACGTTGATTTCATACAATTCATTCAGAACTATGACGTCATACTACTAAACGAAACTTGGGGTATTCATTTCTTTAAGAATGGGAATTTATTTCGTACACAAAAAAGAATCGCAGAACATGCGTCATATGCTTTGCATAATTTAGTTTCACTATTTAGACAAGTCGAATTGCCAGTCTCTGAAAAATGTAAATTATTTGACACTCTTGTAGGATCAATCTTGAATTACAGTGCTGAAGTTATTGGGGCAGTTAACGCGAAAGATATTGAATTAGTCCATACTAAATTTTATCGCTGGATTCTACATGTAAGAAAATCTACAAACTTAACCGGGCTGTATGGAGAACTTGGAAGGGTTCCTTTTATAATTACCAGAAAGCAAAAAATGATAAAGTATTGGATCAAACTATTAAAACTAGATGAAAACGCTATACCTAAAAAGATCTATTCAATGTTAAGAAATGGTGCTGAAAATAATTTTTCTTACAATGGCGCTAATTGGGCTTTCTAGGTAAAATGTCTTTTAGATGAGTAAGGTTTAACATATATTTGGGTACAGCAGGATCACACCGATATACCATACAACTTGATACAACAGAGAATTATTGATATGTACAAACAAAGCTGGTATGCGCACATAAATAATTCATCCAGATTGCTTATGTATGCAAGATTTAAACATGGTTTTGAAATTGAACATTATTTAGATTTTGTAACTGATAACAAATATAAGATTGCTCTAACAAAATTTAGACTGTCCTCCCATGATTTAGCTATAGAACGTGGCAGATTCCAAAATATTGAAAGAAATGATAGACTGTGCAGATATTGTAATATTAATATGATAGAAAACGAATACCATTTCCTATTAGTATGCCCACTATATAGAGATTTGAGAAATAAATACTTCAAGAATTACTACTGCCATTGGCCGACGATGAACAAGTTTTATGATCTTATGTCCAAAAAATCAAAACATTCTATTCTAAATTTAGCAAAGTTTGTGTTTTATGCTATGAGACTGTGAGACTCCATTCAGATCGTCTGAAATTGTAAAAATAACACCAAACACTGGTCATTATATGTCTCATTAATGCCTAAGACCGCTCCTATGTTAAAAGAATATTGTATATTGTAATTCATGTTTTCACTGTTAGACTGCTGATGTAGGCTAAAAACATTTTTGTAATGTTTAATGCTGAAATAAAGTTATATATTATTATATTTTGACGCTCATGTATTGAATAACGATCCGCTTACCTTTAATCAGCCTCAATCTATGACAACTATGAATATGATTAGGCAACCGATTATTAATGCGTGATTACAGAACGCTATTTATTATCAAAGGGAAAGCCGTACGCATTAATAACTTGATCAGATGACAACGCCTGAAGCATGAACAGTCACTTTATGACAAGAAAATTGTCAACTTGCGAGAAAAAAATGGGTTCGACAGTTTGTTTGATTTGAGGTTTAACGTCCCCGTCAACACTGTATAGGTCATTTTGGAGACGTTGCTTCCAATTTTACTTCCAATGGGACTTTTACCCAACATTGAGATGAAATGACATCTCAAGCCCTGTCGCCCAGTGAAACCAATAGACCTACAGATTCACATTGTCATGTAGTTAGCAATTAAATAACAGAACGCACGCGCAAACGATAAAAAGTTAAAGCCCACTTTTTGTTTTTGTGGAGAATCTGACTAACGTGAAAACAGCCATTTCCTCTGGAAAAACGCAAGAAAAATCTGGTGGCTATTTCTCCCAAATCGCAGAGATTAACGTTGAAAATTTGGCTGACTGCTTGTACTGAAATGGATTAACCTGTATTTTGTGGAAAAACAAAACCAAAACAGAAGCAACAACAACTGGGCCAACAGGAAAATTACAATTAATGTAACAGCGAATATATATCCGACCAGGAAAGACTGATTAGCTTTCACAGATGCGCTGGCTGATCTGAGTCTTCGTTGGTCGCACGTTTTATTGTATATTTGCCGAGCGCTTTACCAGTTGCTACAATCAGTGAAAACTTCCCGCCTTTTAACACATAGCACATAAGGCCGCTGCATGCAACTTGAATTAGATAGAAAATATGGGTTTGAAAATGTTTTGATGACAATATAACCTGTGTAACGGCTGAAGACTCCGACCAGCCTGCGCATTCTGATCAAAACATTCGCTGTTTGCACGAGCCTTCAATTGCAAGAACACATGCGAAGAACATGACCACATTGGCTATATTAACAGGCTGATCCGACACTTCTTTAGAAGAAAAAGTTATTTGTAGCTCACGGGGTGAGCACGAAGTGCTCTGATCGGTCTTTGTCCGTCGTCCGTGCGCCCGTCGTCAGCTTTTGCTT
Organism: Lucinisca nassula; assembly: GCA_963580285.1. Lineage (NCBI taxonomy): Eukaryota > Metazoa > Mollusca > Bivalvia > Lucinida > Lucinidae > Lucinisca > Lucinisca nassula. The sequence goes on from OY757011.1 coordinate 31,949,348, forward strand.
GAAACGACTTCTTCTCCAAAACTGCTGGACAGATTTTGAAATTATCTTACAGATATGCTCCTTGGGTGATCCTCTACCAAAATTGCTCAAACTGTTCCTCTCGGATGAACAAGATGGCCACCAGAGCTAAAAATAGAAAAACCTTTAAACGACTTCTCCTCCTTAACCAGTAGATGGATTTTGAAATTATTTCACAGGAATGTTCCTTGGATGACCTTCTATCAAAATTGCTCAAACCGTTCCGCTCGGATGAACAAGATGGCCGCCAGAGCTAAAAATAGAAAAACCTTTAAACGACTTCTTCTCCTTAACCAGTGGATGGATTTTCAAATTATTTCTCTGTAATGTTCCTTGGATGACCCTCTACCAAAATTGTCCAAATCGGGTCAACAAAATGACCGACAGAGCTAAAAATAGAAAAACTTTTAAACACCTCTTCTCTTTAACCAGTGGATGGATTTTGAAATTATTTCACAGAAATGTTCCTTGGGTGACCCTCTACCAAAATTGCGCAAACCGTTCCGCTCGGGTGAACAAGATGGCCGCCAGAGCTAAAAGTAGAAAAACATTTAAACGATTTCTCCTTAACCAGTGGATGGATTTTGAAATTACTACATGGCTGACCCTCTACAAAAATTGCTCAAACCTTTCCGCTCGGGTGAAAAAGATGACTGTCAGAGCTAAAAATAGAAAAAAAACTTCTAACGACTTCACCTTCTTAACCAGTGGATTGATTTTGAAAATATTTCACTGGAAAATTCCTTGGGTGACCCTCTACCATAATTGCTCTAACCGTTCCACTCGGGTGAACAAGATGGCCACCAGAGCTAAAAGTAGAAAAATCTTTAAACGACTTCTTCATCTTAATCAGTGGATGGATTTTGAAATTACTTCACAGGAATGTTCCTTGGGTGACCCTGTACCAAATTTGCTCAAACCGTTCTGCTCAGGTGAACAAGATGGCTATCAGAGCAAAAAATAGAAGAAAAAAAACTTCAAACGACTTTTCATCCTTAATGAGTGTATGGGTATTGAAAATATTTCACAGAATGTTCCTTGGGTGACCCTCTACCAAAATTGCTCAAACCGTTCCGCTCGGGAGAACAAGATGGCCACCAGCTTTTGTGATCGGTCTTTGTCCGTCGTCCGTCGTCAACCTTTGCTTTAAACGACTTCTTCTCCAAAACTGCTGGACAGATTTTGAAATAATTTCACAGGAATGCTCCTTGGGTGATCCTCTACCAAAATTGCTCAAACTGTTCCACTCGGATGAACAAGATGGCCACCAGAGCTAAAAATAGAAAAAAAAACCTTTAAACGACTTCTCCTCCTTAACCAGTGGATGGATTTTGAAATTATTTCACAGGAATGTTCCTTGGGTGACCCTGTACCAAATTTGCTCAAACCGTTCTGCTCAGGTGAACAAGATGGCTATCAGGGCAAAAAATAGAAGAAAAAAAACTTCAAACGACTTTTCATCCTTAATGAGTGTATGGGTATTGAAAATATTTCACAGAATGTTCCTTGGGTGACCCTCTACCAAAATTGCTCAAACCGTTCCGCTCGGGAGAACAAGATGGCCACCAGCTTTTGTGATCGGTCTTTGTCCGTCGTCCGTCGTCAACCTTTGCTTTAAACGACTTCTTCTCCAAAACTGCTGGACAGATTTTGAAATAATTTCACAGGAATGCTCCTTGGGTGATCCTCTACCAAAATTGCTCAAACTGTTCCGCTCGGATGAACAAGATGGCCACCAGAGCTAAAAATAGAAAAAAAACCTTTAAACGACTTCTCCTCCTTAACCAGTGGATGGATTTTGAAATTATTTCCCTGGAAAGTTCCTTGGGTGACCCTGTACCATAATTGCTCTAACCGTTCCACTCGGTTGAACAAGATGGCCACCAGAGCTAAAAGTAGAAAAATCTTTAAACGACTTCTTTTCTTAATCAGTGGATGGGTTTTGAAATTACTTCACAGGAATGTTCCTTGGGTGACCCTTTACCAAATTTGCTCAAACCGTTCTGCTCAGGTGAACGAGATGGCTGTCAGGGCTAAAAATAAAAAAACAACAACTTCAAACGACTTCTCATCCTTAATGAATGTATGGATATTGAAAATATTTCACAGAATGTTCCTTGGGTGACCCTCTACCAAAATTGCTCAAACCGTTCCGCTCGGGAGAACAAGATGGCCACCAGCTTTTGTGATCGGTCTTTGTCCGTAGTCAACTTTTGCTTTAAATGACTTCTTCTCCACAATTGCTGGACAGATTTTGAAAAAAAATTCACAGGAATGCTCCTTGGGTGATCCTCTACCAAAATTGCTCAAACTTTTCCGCTCGGATGGACAAGATGGCCACCAGAGCTAAAAATAAAAAAAAAACCTTTAAACGACTTCTCCTCTTTAACCAGTGGATTGATTTTGAAATTATTTCACAAGAATATTCCTTAGATTACCCTCTACTAAAATTGCTCAAACCGTCCAGCTCGAGTCAACAAAATGGCCGCCAGAGCTAAAAATAGAAAAACCTTTAAACACTTTCTTCTCCTTAACCAGTGGATGGATTTTGAAATTATTTCACAGGAATGTTCCTTGGGTGACCCTCTACCAAAATTACCCAAACCGTTCCGCTCGGGTGAACAAGATGGCCGCCAGAGCTAAAATTAGAAAAAAAAAACCTTTAAACGTCTTCTTTTCATTTATCATTGGATGGATTTTAAAATTACTTCACAGGAATGTTCCTGGGGTGACCCTCTACAAAATTGCTCAAACCGTTCCGCTCGGATGAACAAGATGGCCGCCAGAGCAAAAAATAGAAAAAAAAACCTTTAAACAACTTCTTCTCCTTAACCAGTAGATGGATTTTCAAATTATTTCAATGTAATGTTCCTTGGATGACCCTCTACCAAAATTGTCCAAACCGTTCCGCTTGGGTCAACAGAATGGCCGCCAGAGCTAAAAATAGAAAAACCTTTTAAACAACTTCTTTTCCTTAACCAGTGGATGGATTTAGACATTATTTCACAGGAATGTTCTTGGGTGACCCTCTACCAAAATTGCTCAAACCGTTCCGCTCGGGTGAACAATATGGCCGCCAGAGCTAAAAATAGAAAAACCCTTTAAGCGACTTATTTTTCTTCTAAAACAAGGACTGTGGGTACTCTTTAGAACCTTATCATTGACGTAGTTCTAATGAGCACCTACAATCGATGTTTGAAGCAGATATAAAAACATCACCAGGAAAAACTCAGTGTTTGAGCTGTAAAAGACTGCGTCTACTATGTACATGTATGTTAGAAGCAGAATTACATGTAACAGTCCAGAATCATTCCTGAAACTGTTTTGTCAGAGAGACATCTTAGATAATAATTTCAAATGTTATATGTTTAGTGCTATAGTGTTTTTTTTTTTTCACATACAAATGTAGGACACTGGCAAATAGTGTAGATCCAGATCAGATACCCTGTAATCCACCGACTTTGAGGCTTCTCAAGCCTTTGATTAGCTCTGGTGGCCGCCATGCTCAGTTAAGCAGAATATTTTGAGCAATTTTGTTAGAGGGTCAGGGTCTCCCATGGAACCTTAGTGTGAAATTGCCTCCTTTTAGAGACAGATGTCTTTTGAAGGTTTGCCCCCGCCCATCAGGGCTTGGCTGCAACGTGCTTCTACAGGAGAATTGGTAAACCACTTTGAAGGTGTTAGCCTGCCCAGGCAAAGTGGTGCGAGTGGAACCATCTATGCATTTAAACCCTATTGGTTCCATTGGGCGGCAGGGCCTCAGATGTCATTTCATCACAAATGACTTCTACTTCTCAAAATGACTTCTACTCCTAAACAGGCAGACTGATTTTGATTTAATTTCACATAAATGTTCCTTGGGTCCAACCAAATTGCTCAAACCTCCCACTCCACCATATATTACCCACACTTTCGTTTGTACAATATGGATCAGGTGAGCGATCCAGGGCCATCATGACCCTCTTGTTCATATTGCTGTCCGCCACGGTCTTACCATGATAGAATACTCAGTATGTGTTTAACGTCTTTACATATGGCCATTTCTACGTCTGACATTAAGTGCATTTTAAGAGTACCGATACTCTCAAAGAATCACAGGATATGCCTATAGTCTGTGGTTGCTCCTCGGACAAAAGCTTATCAATAACACTGCTCTGGGTACTCTTTAGAACTACCCCATTAAGGTGGTTCTAACGTGCACTCACAACCTACGTTGAAAGCAGAAATAACCCAGCGGGCTAATCACGTTTGGGCAACGTCGCATCAACGTCGATGCAACGTCATAACGTTGCATCGACGATGGTACGACGTTGTATACACGTGGCGTGCCCGCTGGGAAGAAAGATGTTACAATTTTACCTAATATTTGTCATTTCTGACACCATGTTAGAGGCCATTATTTCGCATGGACATGTATTCCTAATGTCTATCATTGCTCACTTCACTTTAATGGTCAGTGTAACCTCCCCACACCCGAAAAACGCACACAAAAATAAAAACACAAGATGCCATGATGGCCCTGATCGGTCACCTGATCCATACTGAATAAATGAAGTGGTAGGTAATAGTTGGCCATCCAATCCCCAAAAAGATTGGTATTTTTACTTTTGATGGCAAAATTGAGTAGAGTATGGCACCCATGCTAAATGTAATCCTTGATGTGTGTCAACAATCATAGGGGTGGATGCCATGTCTGAAAATGCGTCTGAGGCTCAGAACTAGGTCAAAGGTCAAATGAGTGCAAAATAAACATGAAGCTACTTATAACTCTCTTTTAACACATATTTGGGGAAATTGCTTGCTTAAAATCACCATAAAACTACTCAAGTGCAGTGAAAAATGGAAAATTATTTTAAATGTACCCTCAAAGTATGTCAGTCTTAAAGGTCAGGGGTCATTTAAGTACAAAACTCTTGAAAAATGGATGTTTTCTAATCAAATTTTGTCATATTGAGCATAAGGATGTGTTGATGACCAGTTTTTATTATCAAAATATTTAAAATACATTTATTACGTGTATTTGATTGTCAAGGACAGGTTTAAATTCCTGCAGTTGGCATCCAAGATGGCTAGCAGGTAGTAATTGACTTCTATTATAAAAACAGAAGTGAAGGCAATTATCAGGAATCGATACAATTAACCCACAGCTCCCATCAGTGACACCAAAGGAAAAGAAACACAAACACAAACATAAATAACTACACCCCAATGGAAACATCAATAGTGGAAAGCCAAAAGGACAGTTACTTTCCCATAAAATGGCCAATTGGCTATCCAAAACAAAATAATTTAGGCGATACACACACTCAAAGACAAACCATAACAAAAATAAACCGCGACAGAAGAACCGCCTTGGAACGGTCCGTGAAACAAATTCCATTGGGTGGGTGTGCGCGGGGGAGGGGGGCTTAATTGATCTTACGCAGCTGAAATACTCGCCCTCACTTATGTCGCGATTTAGACAAATACTTTGTTCAGTCCGCATGAAGGCCTCCTCACACAAAATATTAAAAAATACATTTGTTACGTGTATTTGATTGTCAAAGACAGATTTTAATTCCTTAGGTTGGCATCCAAGATGGCTGTCCGACAGTTATTGACTTCTTTTATAAAAACAAGAGTGAAGGCATTGATCAGGAATCGATGCAATTAAGCGACAGCTCCAATCAGTGACACCAAAGGGAAACAAACACAAACATGAAATAACTAGACCCTAAATGAAACATCAAAAGCGGAAAGCCAAAAGGACAGTTACTTTCCCACAAAATGGCCAATTGGCTATCCAAAACAAAATAATTTAAGCGATAAACACACTCAAAGACAAACCATAACCAAAATGAACCTCGACAGAAGAACCGCCTTGGAACGGTCAGTGAAACGAATTCCATTGGGTGTGGGGGAATGGGGGAGGCTTAATTGATTTTACGCAGCTGCAATCCTCGCCCTTACTTCCGTCGCGATTTATACAAATAATTTGTTCAGTCTGCATGAAGGCCTCCTCACACATCAGTGCAACATCTCCGAGAACACAATAATCAAACATTCACAGAGATGAAACAACGGTAAGGACTGGACAGCAAGAACCGGAGCAAAAGAAAACCAACAATTAGGCTCCGATGGGCCTGACCAGAGACAGAGCATCAGGCACAAACCAACACTACATAAATTAAATTCTCTCTAATTCTCAGAAAGCCTTTACGCTGGAACCGTCAGAGAATCTGAGGCCTGACCCATCGGCGTGCAATTAAAGAGGGAAGCAAAGTTGTTAACCATGCATGCAGTCTGTCGTATAACATGTATGTTGTACCCAATCTGTTTATGTCGAAGAATGATTTTACGAAATTGGGTGCTGAAGTCATTTTATATATTTTTCTGAATGTATATACTAAATTTTCATAAAATGTTGGTTCTGATAGCCCTTATTGGAGAAGAGATTTAAGTCCAACACTGAATTTTGAAATTAAATCGGAATGACATATATAAAATTTTTAAAAGGCTTTGCGTAGTTTTTGCTATCGATAGCCCTGATTAAGAAGTATAGAAGTTAACAAATTATTACGAGTGTTGAAGTCGGTTACATGACTAGACACTCTAGAAAATTGAATTAATTGCGAAATATAAATGCCATAGGATGCTGCACGATGAACATCACCACGCAAGAAAGGAAAAGTTACAATCTTAAAATCAAAACATCGCGTTTATCATAAATTTTGCAGGAAACAAACCTATCTACAATAGATAGATGTAAATCCAAAAACGGTGCCTCAGTATCAGAAGAATTTGCTTTATTTAACTGAAGTTCTGGGGGTGGGGGTAAAATTGACTGATCAAATCGTTAAAATAGGTATTGTCAATATTTAATATATTATCCAAATATCTGGAAGTCGAGCTAAAGACTTCAATGATTTAAGATTGGTTTTCAACGGAAAGAGACATCATGAAGTCTCTTTCATTAAAAAAAAACACAAAAAACAAGAACAGTTCAGCCACAAGGGGTGCGGGTACCCACCGCAATGCCTACAACTTGTCTAAATAACTTAGTACCAAATCTTATGTAAATATTGTCAAGTAGAAAGGTGAGAGCTTCACAGACTTTCTGACATGACCATAAAGTATAAATTTATGCTCTTCAGAAGTGACAAGAGTATTTCTTACATTATATGCAATTTCTTACATTACATGCAAGATAGAGGGAGAAGTCCTTATAAAATGTTCATTCAATTAAAAAAATCTCGTATCAGTGATATCGGAGAAACCCCAATTTGGTTTGCATTGCATGGTTTTGTTTGTTTGATTTGAGGTTTAACGTCCCCGTCAACACCATATAGGTCATTTTGGAGACGTTGCCTCCAATTTTGTGGGACTTTTATCCAACATTGAGATGACATGACATCTCAAGCCCTGTTGCCCAATGGAACCTATAGGGTTTATAAGCATGGACGGTCCGACTCACACCGCTTTACCTGGGCAGGCATAGATCCTCTAAGCAGTTTATCAGTACTCGTGTGCGGTCGGTTTCAGCTCTGCGTGGAAGCATCATGCAGCCCATGTATTTCTTCAAGCCCCAATGGGTGGAGGCCAAGACTTGTCAATGTTGAAGTAACAACATGAATCATATGAGTGCAATGCGAATACATATGATATGCATTGTCACAATTAGCTGTTACCCTGTACATCATAGTGATCTGACTGGCTCTTAAAATGAAGTGGCATCTTGTAAAATACTGTACAAACTTTGAATACTGTTAAACACTTAAATTTAGCGGCAGCAAATTTGATGGTTTTTATGATTAGCCGTTTTCACTGATTTATATTTTGGCAGAGTTTCGATTTCCAAAGAATCGAAATTGTTCGAATCTCCAAAGCCGTGTAAGATGACAAAAAATTAATCGAATTTGGTCATCAACAACGTCATACGGAAACTGCAGTAATTAGTTAAAATTGTTGTATTCACTGCATGATTAACTCAATGTGCTACCTTGATAATCGGGGTAAATCCAAATGTCTGTCTGGAGGTGTGTCACTTTCATCTTATCTTTTGGTTTACCCATCCTATTGAACTCACAGTTAAAACCATCAATCAATTACCAATTATATCCACAACTTTCACAATAACTATCAAGGTGTGTAAGTTTTCATTCAGCTGTTCTGAGCTGTCTTATGACTAGAACATTGTCTTTCTTTATTTCGACTTCTAAAGAAGTAAATGCACTTTTTCTTTTGTCACCGATGATGCCTATGATCTACTGACACATCATAATTGTGATGTGTAGAATAAAGTTTCTTCTCCCGCATGTTTTGAGCTTTATTAACGGATTTTTATTTTGGCGTTTTTTTTCCTTGACCGCAAATAGCGCCAAAATATCATTGTGACGACTAATAAGAACTGAGACAATTTGGAATCTCACTCATAATAATGGATAACGTGAATAATCAACGTATTTTGCAAACTAAACATATTTTGTCAAATATGTACTTAAATAACCTTTGACCTAAGGCCGATTAGGTTGGCCATTATGCTGTTAGTATAATGTGTGGGTTTAATGTTTCCTAGATAAGGAAATGGCAACTCATTTGACTTGGTTTCAGTTGACATACTAGATATCCCTTTGTACAATAAATACAATAAATATTGATGTATATTTAAAGACAATTTGCACATAAATGACCTTTGACCTTGGTCATATCTATGGTACAACTTTTTTTCTCATACATGATGCAAAAATAATACGTCCTAAGTACATTGCTGGTGTTTTAATTAACTTTATTTGGTCTGCTTAGATAGAGAGAGGGTACAAATGCCAGTATGTACAAATTGTATTGTATTTTTGCACTCATTTGACCTTTGACCTAATTCTGAGGCTCGGGGGCATTTTCAGAAGTGGCATCCACCCCTATCACTTTTGCAACACACTAAAGAACATAATTAGCATGGATGTCATACTCTACTCAATTTTGCCATCAGAAGTTTTTTTTGGTGGTTTGGATGGCCAACTATAATATATTAAGGTGGAGTGGAAGGTTTGGGCAATTTTGGTTGACAGTGACCCAAGTAACATTTCTGTGAAATTATTTCAAAATCAATCTAGCTGTTTAGGAGAAGAATTCATTTGAAGGTGCGTATGTTTTAGCTCTGGTGGCTATCATTTTCAGTGGAGCAACAGAATTTTGATCAATTTTGCCAGAGGGTCACCACCCAATGAGCATTCGTATGAAAATGTTTCCTTTTAGAGAAATAAATCTTGTAACCGTTTTTCAATTTTAAGTTCTTGCGACCATCAAGTTCAGCAGAGTTGAACAGTCTGAGCAATTCTGACAGCTGGTACCCCCCAAAAAAGATTCCTGTGAAATCATTTATAAATCAGGGGCTAGAGCGATCACAAAAGTTTTTCCCCTACAAATAACCACAGTTACCTTGACACTGAGAGTTGAACTTGCTCAAGGTACAGAGGATCTTACATGGGTGCTCATGTATTATTGAATTTATTAAACGAGTTGAGGAACAGGGATAAAATGCGAGGCTTCGCCGAGCATTATATCCCTTTTCCTCAACGAGTTTAATAAATTCAATAATACATGAGTCTATTATATGACATTTAAAACGCATTTTATTCACAATTGTTTATAAAAATGTCAATATTCCGCCGTTAGTACACGCGACGTCATTAATGACGTCGCGACGTCATTAATGACGTCGTACATGTAAAGTAACGGGACGTATCTAGCTAATTTGCATATTTAATCCACTAGTGGAGTATCGAATTTATTACATGGCGTTATTACACCCTCAGACGCGACGTCATATGATAAATAGAGGATCTTACATGAGTGCTCATGTATTATTGAATTTATTAAACGAGTTGAGGAAAAAGGATAAAATGCGAGGCTTTGCCGAGCATTTTATCCCTATCCCTCAACAAGTTTAATAAATTCAATAATACATGAGCATGAATGCAAGATTCTATTTATCATATGACATTTATAACGCATTTATTCACGTTTGTTTACAAAAATATCAATATTCCGCCATTAGTAAACACGTCGTTAAGGACGTCGTACATGTAACTTTACGGGACGTATCTACCTAATTTGCATATTTAATCCACTAGTGGATTATCGAAAATATTACATGGCGTTATTACACCCTCAGACACGACGTCATACGATAAAATAATATACACAGCATTTATGCGAAGTAATATTAAAATACATTGATAAATGTAGAACTAGAGCCATGACAACGTTTTTCTAAAAATTGCCATAATTACCTCGACTTTCATCCCAGCAACCTGAAAATCGAACTTGCTCGATATATTATCATACCAAACATTTGCGTGAAGTTATATTAAGATCCATCCATAAATGTAAGCACTAGAACCTTTACAAGGTTTTTTTTTCTAAAAATAGCCACAGTGACCAATCCATCCATAAATGTAGGCACTAGAACCTTAACAATTTTTTTCTAAAAATAGCCACAGTGACCTTGATCTTGTGCCCAGACCCTAAATGTTGATCTTTTTTTCAGGTATTATCATACCTAACATTTGTGTGAAGTTATTGCAAATTCCATTGATAAATCCAGACGCGGAAAATAGCCGAAGTGACACATTGAGTCGAACTTGGTCAATATGTATATTATCATACCCAGCATTTGTGTGAAGTTACATTAAAATCTATCAATAAATATAGGCACTAGAGTGGTGACAAGGTTTTTCTAAAAATAGCCACAGTGACCTTGACCCTGAGTCCAGGACGCTGAAAATCGGACTTGCTTGGTATATTATCATACCCAGTATTTGTATGAAGTTATATAAAAACCGTTTGATAAATATAGGCGCTAGAGTGATGGCAAAGTTTTTCTAAAATAGCCACAGTGACTACGACCTTGCACCAAGGACCCCGAAAGTCAAACTTGCTGGAGACATTATCATACCCAACCTTTGGGTGAAGTTACATTAAAATCCATTAGTAAATGTGGGGGTTAGAGTGAATAAAATGTTTTTTTTAAGTAGCCATAAGAACCTTGACATTGATTCCAACATCCCGAAAGTCTGATTTGTTTGAGATACTATCATACTGAACATTTGTGTGAAATTATATTAAAATCCATCAATAAATGAAGGCACTTGAGCCATAACAAAGTGTCTTTTTTTTTTAAAAAAAAATAGCTACAGTGACCTTGACCTTGTGCCTAGCACTGGTGAATGAATGTCATTTAACGTGTCACCAGTAACGATTCAGATTCAGCACTGAGATATTGACAACATGATCATTCTGAGCAAGTTTGATTATGAATGGACCAAAACTGTGGCCTCTAGAGTGTTCACAAGGTTTTTTCAATGATTTGACCTACCGACCTACTTTTTACCCGACCTACCCCATATTTGAACTTGACGAGATAATTCGGAACAAGTTTGACGATGATTGGACCAAAATATTGGCCTCTAGAGTGTTCACAAGGATTCTCTACGATTTGAATTACTGACCTACTTTTTGACCAGACATGAACCAAATTCAAACTTGACCAAAATATTGTCAACATGAACATTCTGATCAATTTTGACGATGATTAGACCAAAATTGTGGCGTCTAGAGTGTTCACAAGGTTTTCCTATGATTTGACCTACTGACCTAGTTTTTGACCTAGTATGAACCATATTCGAACATGGCCTAGATATTGTCAATGGGCCAAAACTGCGGCCTCTAGAGTGTTCACAAGGTTTATATATGATTTGACCTCCTGGCCTACTTTTTAGTTCGGCCTGATCCATACTTAAACTTGACCGAGATAATATCAAACTGATTATTCTGAACAAGTTTAACGATGATTGGACCAAAAATGTGGCCTCTAGAGTGTTCACAAGGTTTTTCAATGATTTGACCAACTGATCTACTTTCTACTCCAACGTAATCCATAATCGAACTTGATCGAGTTATTGTCAATATATTTATTCAATGTTAGTTTGATGACGATTGGACCAAACATGTGGCCTCTAGAGTTTTCACATGGGTTTTGCTATAACTCGATCTACTGACCTACTTTTTAAATCGACATGACCTATATTAAAATTTGTCTGAGATACTGTCATGATGATCATTCTGAGCAAGTTTGATTATGATTGAACCAAAACTGTGGCCGAGGGTTCACAAGGTTTTTCTATGATTTGACCTACTTCCATGATCCATAGTCGAAGCTGACCGAGATATTGTCAAGATAATCATTCAGAGCAAGTTTGAAGATGATCGGACCAAACCTGTGGCCTCTAGAGTGTTCACAAGATTTTCTATAACTTTACCTACTGACCTACTTTTTGACTCTACATAACCCATATTCAAACTTGACCGAGATATTGTCATGATGATCCTTCTGACCATGTTTGATGATGATTGGACCAAAACTGTGACCTCTAGAGTATTCACAAGAAACGTTTACGCAGCGACGACGCACGATGAACGACGACGCCGGACATCTCACGGTCATAAAAGCTCACCATGACCTTTGGTCAGGTGAGCTAAAAAACGATCCAGATTCCTGTTCTGAGTCGATCCTCTTTTAGACCATCATGTAAGAATTTACCTTTATTCAGGTTATATTCAAGTATACTCAGATTCAATGAAAACGCATCACTAGTGCTATACCTCAAATTTTAATTGATTCACAATAGCTCCAGCATTTGATCACGTTTAATGAATTATCACTAACTTATCCACAGACTCGCTACAGAGTTACAGCATTTCAAGGGGTGCAGTGAATACTCTAGAGGTCACATTTTTGGTTCAATCATCATCAAACATGGTCAGAAGGATCATCATGACAATATCTCTGTCAAGTTTGAATATGGGTTATGTCGAGTCAAAAAGTAGGTAAAGTTGTAGAAAATCTTGTGAACACTCTAGAGGCCACAGGTTTGGTCCGATCATCTTCAAACTTGCTCTGAATGATTATCTTGACAATATCTCGGTCAGTTTATAAGTCCATACACCCGAAAATCAAAATCACATATCCTTATAACGGGTATGTCCATCATTAATACCAAGTGTTGTTTGGCATCGACGCCTCATGCTTCGAATTAAACGCTGAATCTGGTCTTGTGCGACGTTGGCCCATTCTTCCTGCAGCGCCATGGCAAGCTGCTGACGGTTGATTGGCAGATGACGTCGGCTGTACACAAGTTTTCCGAGCTTGCCCCATAAGTGCTCATTTGGGTTTAAATCCGTGAGATCCCTCCTTAAGGACTATGAAAATGTCTTCCTGGCACGTGGGCTAAAATTCATGGGTGTTTAGCTATTGACAGATTTCTAAGAAAACAACCAATAATGTTCCAAATTAAAAGAATAAATATAAAACATGCATATTAAAAATGTTTTTTTTTTTTTGTTGTTGTTTTTGGAAGAAAAAAAAATCACTTTGTAAGAAAATTACATTTCAAAAAGGTCCATTTTTTAACGTCTGTTTCTCAATTGTCTTTCATTAGAAACATACCATTTTACACCAAAATATACTCGTAGCAACGACGAGACGTGATTTTTTCAAAAACTGGCATTATAACATTATATCCATGCCGATAGAACCGCTATCAACATGTAGAGTTCACTATACATTGTCATCCATGTACACAGTATGACGCACAGATTAAATTTAGCACTGGGGTGAATAAGCGTAGCGATAATAAAAATTCTGTCAAATCGTTAGTATGGCTTTTGGACAAATCAAACAATTTTCCCCTCTTGTTTCTATTTAATGCATAATAATGTTTACCAAACTAACGGAAGAATAAAGGAAATCATGATCTGGGCATCTGTTTCGTTTGTGGACCTTAGTAGTTGTTTATATTTTATGATATTTGGCCGCGAAAAGAAATATTGGTCGACGACGGTTTTCCTTGTTGTCATTCCAGCGCCCTACTTCTATCGGAAGTTTGTGATTAGCTGTTCTAAATTTCAGCATTGATATAACCAAAGACCCGTGCAGAATATTTATATAGTTATCAATTAGGATATTATCCTGGAAGAGACTATAGTTTCTTCCTTTGGAGGAAGTTAGGAGATTTCCGTTCCAAGTTTGTTGTAAAGTAAGACAGTCAGAAGGAGAATCTATGCTCCTATACAGGACACAATCATCAGCAAACAAACGGACAGATGACCTGATATTATCCGGGAGATCATTGATAAAAAACAAGAAGAGGACCGGTCCAAGGACCGAACCTTGGGGGACTCCAGATAAACAGACGCTTGGCCTTCAAGTACAACTTGTTGTGAGCGCCCAGAGAACCATGAGCTAATCCACCTATGTGTGGATCCACTTATCCCATAGTACTCCAGTTTATATCATAGCCCTCTGTGACCTTGTCAAAGGCCTTTGCGAAGTCCATGATAATCAAGTCAGTCTATTTGTGGCCACTGTTTATAGCCCCATCCAGATTGCTCACAACGTCATGGTAAAGTAGAAGTGGAGGCAATGATCAGGAATCGATACAATTAACCCACAGCTCCCATCAGAGGCACCAAAGGCATAAAACAACAGACCCTAATGGAAACATCAACAGCGGAAAGCCAAAAGAACAGTTACTTTCCCACAAAATGGCCAATAGGCTATCCAAAATAAAATAATATAAGCGACACAAACACCCAAAGACAAACCATAACAAAAATATACCGCGGCAGAAGAACCGCCTTGGAACGGTCAGCGGAAACAAATTCCACCGGGGAGTGGGGGGGGGGGGGGGGGGGGGGGCTTAAATCGATTTTACGTGGACACAATCCTCGCCCTTACTTCCGTCGCGATTAAGACAAATATTTTTTTCAGTCCGCATGAAGGCCTCCTAACTCTTCAGTGCAATATCTTCGTGAACATAAAAATCAAACAACCACAGAGATGAAACAACGGTGAGGACTCGACAGCCCGAAACCACTGAAATGCTGGAGCAAAAGAAAACCAGCAGTTAGACTTCGATGGGCCCGACCAGAGACAGAGCATCAGGTACCAACCAACATAAGCCTTTACGTTGGAACCGTCATAGAATCTGATGCCTGACCCGCCGGCGTGCAATTAAAGAGGGAAACAAAGTTTTCAACCGTGATTGAGTTAACTACCATGCATTTAGTCTGTCGTATAACATTTATGTTGTGCCCAATCTTTTTATATCGAAGAATGATTTTACGAAATTGGGTGTTGAAGTCATTGCGGTTATATATTTTTCTGAATTTATATACTAAGTCACCATAAAATTCGGGTTCCGATAGACCTTGTGGCAGAAGAGATTTAAGACCAATATTGAATTTTGAAATTAAATCAGAATGACGTCTATAAAATTTTTAAAAGGCTTTTCGTAGTTTATGGTACCGATAAGACTGATTAATAAGAAGTTTAGCCGTTAACAATATATTACGAGTGTTGAAGTCAGTTACATGACTACACACTCTAGCAAATCGAATTAATTGCGAAATATAAACGCCATAGGATGGCGCACGAGGAACATCACCATCCAAAAAAAGGAAAATTTTCAATCTCAAGATCAAAATCATCGCGCTTATCATAAATTTTGCAAGAAACAAACCCATCTACAATAGATATATGTAAATCCAAAAACGGGGCCTCGGTATCAGAAGAATTTGCTTTATTCAACTGAAATTCTGGGGGGGGGGGGGGGGGGGGGTTTAAATTTAACTGATCAAACCATCGAAATAGGTATTATCAATATTTAATAAATCATCCAAATATCTAGAAGTGGAGCTAAAATCATCAATGATTTCAGACTGGTTTTCAGCAGAAAGGACTCAATGTCGGGTAAAAGTCCCACAAAATTGGAAGCAACGTCTCCAAAATGACCTTTACAGTGTTGACAGGGACGTTAAACCTCAAAGCAAACAAAACAAAATCAGCAGAAAGGGACATCATGAAGTCTCTCTCATAACAGTTTTGTTTGATTTGAGGTTTAACGTCCCCGTCAACACTGTAAAGGTCATTTTGGAGACGTTGATTCCAATTTTGTGGGACTTTTACCCGACATTGAGATGAAATGACATCTCAAGCCCTGTCGCCCAATGAAATCAATAGGGTTTATTAGCAAGGACGGTCCGCCTCGCACCACGGTTCCTGGACAGGCTTAGATCCTCTAAGCGGTTTACCAGTACTAGTGTGCGGGCCAGATTCAGCTATGCGTGGAAGCATCGTGCAGCCCATATATTTCTTCAAGCCCCTATGGACGGGGGCAGGACTCTCTCTCTCTCTCTCTCATAACAGAACAAACACAGATCAGCCACAAGTGGTGCGCAATTAGTACCCATCGGAATACCCACAACTTGTCTAAATAACTAAGTACCAAATTATTATGTAAATATTGTAAAGTAGAAAGGTGAGAGCTTCACACGCTTTCTGACATGACCATAAAGTATAATTTTTATGCTCTTCAGAAGTGAAAAAGGCATTTCTTACATTACATGCAAGATACAGGGAGTCTTCCATATAAAATGTCCATTCAATTAAATCATTAAGTTTTTCTTTTATCAGATTATGAGGAAGTGTACTGTAAAGGGTGGAAAATTCATAAGTAGATAGACTTGAAGCACGAAAACGCCTGGATTTCAATTTATTTAAAACTTCATTAGAATTTTTTATAGACCAAAACAGATTTCTACCTAATCTTTCGAAGACTCGCAATATTTTACCACATGTTTTTGATGGCAGTAAAACATGGCGTTAATAATTTGGAGAGTTCAGTGTTGGTACAAGAGCTTGAATTTGCAATAAACCGTGCTTTGTATGGTCTTTTATGAAGTTTAGGTAACCAATATAACATAGGAAGCTTGTCTTGGCCTTCTGTATCACAGACAACAAACTTGGTGGCTGAATGACAAATATGGTCATCAACTAAAGCCCTCTCACCTTTCTACTTGACAATATTTATATTAGATTCGGTACTAAGTTATTTAGGCAAATTGTGGGTATTCCGATGGGTACGAATTGCGCACCTCTTGTGGCTGATCTGTTCTTGTATTGTTATGAAAGAGACTTCATGTTGTCACTTTCCATTGATAACCAATCTGAAATTATTGAAGCTTTTAGTTCTACTTCTAGATATTTAGATGATTTATTAAATATTGACAATACTTACTTTGATGGTTTGTACAGTCAGATTTATTCCCCTAGAACTTCAGTTAAACAAGGCAAATTCCTCTGATACCGAGGCCCCCGTTTTGGATTTATATTTATCTATTGTAGATGGATTTTTTTCTTGCAAAATTTATGATAAACATGATTATTTTGATTTCGAGATTGTAAATTTTCCTTTTTTGGACGGTGATTTTCCTCGTGCGACATCGTACGGAGTTTATATTTCACAGTTAATTCGATTCGCTAGAGTGTCTAGTCATGTATCCGACTTCAACAATCGTAATAAATTATTAACCGCTAAACTTCTTAATCAGGGGTATCTGTATCATAAACTACGTAAAGCCTTTTCTAAGTTTTATAGACGTCATTCTGATTTGGTTTCAAAATTCAATGTTGGACTTAAAACACTTCTGCAACATGGCCTATCGGAACCCGAATTATATGGTGACTTAGTATATAAATTTAGAAAAATACATACCTGTAATGACTTTAGTACCCAATTTCGTAAAATCGTTCGTCGATATATAAAGATTGGGTACAACATAAATGTTATAAAACAGACTGCATGCATTGTGGTTAACCCAATCACAGTTGGCAACTTTGCTTCCCTCTTTGATTGCACACCGGTGGGTCGGGCTTAAGATTATATGACGGTTCCATCGTAAAAGCATAAATGGAATTTTATTTTATTTTAGTATTCTTTATGTTGGTTGGCGCCTGATGCACCGTCTTTGGTCGGGCCCCTCGGAGTCTTACTGTTGGTTTTCTTTTGCTCCAGCAATTCTGTTGTTGTATGCTGTCGAGTCCTCAATCTTGTTTCATCTCTGTAGTTTTTTTGATTTGTATGTTCTCGGAGATGTTACACTGATGAGTTAGGAAGCCTTCATGCGGACTAAGCAAAATTAGTGTACACCGCGACAGAGGTAAGGGCGAGGATTATTGCCACGTAAAATCGATTTAAGCCCCATAGTGGAATTCTTTCCACTGACCGTTCCAATGCGGTTCTTCTGTGGCGGTTTATTTATGTTGTTGATTGTTACTTACTGTGTATATCACTTGTGTCTTTTTATTTTGGATGGCCATTTGGCCATTTTGTGGGAAAATAACTGTCCTTATGGCCTTCCTTTGTTTAGGTTTCCATTATGGTATGGTCGCTTCATGTTTGTGTTTCTTTCCCTTTGGTGTCTTTGATGGACGGAGTAAGTTAATTGTGTCGATTCCCGATCTTTGTTTTACTTCTCCTTTGAAATAGAAATAATTGTTAGAAATTAATTATACAGTAATACCCACAACCTACATGTATATTTTGTGCATAATAAGTTAAATAATGTATACAACTGAAAACCCCATTGTATTTATTGCGACAACACATCTGTGTGCTAAAATGGGACCTCTACAAGCTGTGGAACTAACATTTTTCATCTTATAATCCTAGTACATGTACTTTTACCTAGCAGTATGATAACCTTTTTTTCTAATAAGTATAAATGAATAAACAGATATATTCTTATTGGTTTATGGCCAGGGTGAATGGGGGGGGGGGGGCAAATGTCTATATAGGTTGTATTTTCAACTGGGGGTGGGGGGGGGGGGGGCAAATGTCCATTTATACACTTGTCCTGGAATCATAATATGACCAGCAGCAGGATAGCAATACACTGAATTTTTACAATCACATGTATCAGGAGTGGTAGTGTCAATATCAAGATCAGAAACAAGTTTATTGAAATTAAAAATGATAGATCTAACATGTTTATTGTATTTATAAATAGCAAATGATGGGTGTTTCAGTATTTTGAAAATAAGCAGGAATGGAAAAAAAACCTGGAAACCTGGAGTGTATGTCATGTACACCTGCGAGTAGTGCTCAGATGTGACTAATCGCAGTAGAAAGAAAGAAATAAAGAAAGACCGTTTTTTTTTTTTTTTTTTTTTGTTAAGGGCCAAATTGTCCAGGGTGTGGCGAAACGTCCAGTAGTGTGAAACGACACAGAACCGGCCTACGGCGAACACTAATATCCGGGAATTTTCCGGGAAATCGCCGGGAATAGTCCGGGAAATGTCAGGGAAATGGGGGGGTGGTGATGCGTTATCCCTAATATCTCCACTTCAGGTGGTCAGAAATTAATAAAATTAGTATCAAATAAAATTTTAAGCTCCATTCTAAAAGATTTTTTAAAAAATAATTTACTTTTTAAACGTTTTAGGGGTCCATTTATTTAGTTAATTTGTCCGGGAAATTCTCGGATTTTGTCCTGGATTTTGGGGTAGTGGTGCGTTAACCCTTATATCTCTACTTTGGATGGTCAGAAATAAATAAAATTAGTATCAAATAAAAGATTTAGCTCCATTCTAAAAGATTAGTAAAAGATATTTTTCATTTTGAATATTTTAGGGGTCCATTTCTGAAGTTAATTTGTCCGGGAAATTCCCGGTTGTGTCCTGGATGTTGGGGTAGTTGTGCATTTTCATAGTATCTCTGTTTGTGGTGATCACTAATTGATAACGATTGATATATATTGAAATTTTAAGTTCAGTTCTAAAAGAATATAAAAAAATCTTTTCATGCACCTCATTGAGGCAGTTCTAATGAGTGCACACAACATGACTAATTTATAGAAGATCTCAAAGAATCTTAAATTACGGCAAACAGTGTAGAACTTGGTCAACGGTTTAACACATATATGCCTAGCGCCCCATTGTTGAGTCATTGGCAAACAGTGTAGATCTTGATCAAAGGTTTAACCCATATATGCCTTGAGTCCCACTTGTGGGACATTGGCAGATAGTGTAGATCCACTGGCAGATCAGATATTTAACCCAGCTATTTAATCCATATATGCCTAGCGTCCAATTTGTAGGACATAGTCAAACAGTGTAGACTCAAATGATCAGACGCTGCAAAACGTGTCGTCTGATCTGGGCCGCAGAATGTTACAGCTGATCTGGGTCTACACTTTTTGCTTAAACAACGAGGAAATTTAACCGCATCCATTTCTTGCTAGCAATGAATTAGGTGTAGGGACTTTGACGGACCATTATGATCAGTAGCTGCGCAAACCTTGGCGTCTGATCTGGGTCGCTAAGTGCGACGTCTGATCTCGGTCTACACTGTTTGCTTAATCAACGACGAACTTTAACCGCATCCATATCTTGCTGGCAATGAATTAGATGTACGGACTTTGACTGATTTGACGGACCATGATGCTCAGACGTTGCAAAACTTGGCGTCTGATCTCGGCCGCAAAATGCGACATCTGATCTGGTTCTATACTGTTTGCTTAAACAACGAAATTTAAGCGCATCCATTTCTTCCGGACGATGAATTAGGTGTACGGACTTAATGCTATTTTACGGGCCATTAATTTTCTAACGAGATTAAAAATGTGTTAAGTTAATTGCTTTAACTCATAATAAGTTGGCGTGTGCTGCTTACCTGGATTGAAATAGTAGAAAGACTTCGTTCATTCATTCACTTGTAAATCGTAAAAATTCCAGTCTGGTGATTCTGCAAAATGCCTGAGTATATTGATAACATGATTTGCCGTGAAAATCGTAAGTGCAAAATTTGGTTTTATAGAATATGTTTAGGTCTGAATTCATCATCAAATCAATGGCAGTGTCCGTCTTGTGAGCAGCAACATGTGTGAGATCATAGAAAGCTGTGTAATGGAAACCCATGTAAATCCAAATTTTATACAGAGAAAAGTAGGATTTACAAGGGGTGTGCAGTCTTTCTTTCGTTCTCACAAGTCGATATATTAAGGAAAACGAACCACTACCCCGGCATCCTGGATACAATCCGGGTTGTGGGTACTCATTAGAACTGCCCCATTGAGATTTTTTTTTTTTTTTTTTTTTTTTAGAATTGAACTTAAAATTTTAACATATATCAATTGTTATCAATAAGTGATCACCACAAACCGAGATATTATGAAAACACACAACTACCGCAAGATCCAGGACACATTCTGGAATTTTCCGGACAAATTAACTTCAGAAATGGACCCCTAAAATATTCAAAATGAAAAATATTTTTTAACTATCTTTAAAAATTGAGCTAAAATTTTTATTTGATACTAATTTTATTAATTTCTGACCACCTAAAGTCGAGATATTAGGGTTAACGCATCAATACCCCAACATCCAGGACAAAATCCGAGAATTTCCCGGACAAATTAACTTAAAAAATGGACCCCTAAAACGTTTAAAAAGTAAATTATTATTTTTTTATCTTTTATAATAGAGCTAAAATTTTATTTGATGCTAATTTAATTAATTTCTGACAACCCGAAGTGGAGATATTAGCGACAACACACCACTACCTCCAATTTCCCGGACATTTCCCGGCGAATTCCCGGACATTAGTGTGCACCCCGGCCTACGCCACTGTTCTGTTATCCCGGTTGCCTACTCTATCGCGGTACTAACAGTTAATCGCCAGTAATTAAATAAACACATCAACTTACCTTATATGTGCCTGTTTGTGTGTTATAAGTAACCCTACTTCGATATTGTAAAAGGGGTAGAAATATATTTTAGCGTCAGTCAATTTTAAATTTTCCGGTTGTTGGCAGCCATGTTGTTTAGAGTTACGTCAGAGTGACTTCCTGGTCTATCGCGGCATTCACTTGAATTGAAAGTGTCAAAATATTTGAGGCCGGGTGCATATCCATGTAATATCAGTTATCAGCACTGATTCATAAGAACATATTTAGCACTTGAATTGAATCATTAAACGTTAATTAACCCTTTAAATAATCCAAAAAATTCAACTTTAACAGAAATTAACGTATTTGCAATATTTGGTGTTCTTAGTATGCTATTTACAGGTCACATGACAGGCATGGACACCTTGACTCACTGCCTTCATTCACAGAAAGGATTGTGGAGCAAAACTAAAGGGGTGCCCAATGACCGCATATGTCACACTCTGCCCAGTTCACAGTTTTGACCGACTTAAACACTTTCAATTTAGATGCCCCCCATAAGCCGTTCGGGTTTTCATTTCCAATTATAGTCGCTAATTGTCCACGTGACTTTCGGCTCCAGGAAACCGTTTCCATATAAGGTAATAACGTGACTTTACGTGCGCGTCGCATTTGTCAACTCCAGACGACAACAACCAGAATCGAACCAAATTAATACATTGAAGTTTTAATAAAGTAGAGTGGGATTTATATAGGTAGGGGTATAGAATAGATTCAGTGAAGAAAGTATTACTTGATTTTCTAAATAAATAAACTTTACTCAACAATATACTTGATATTTTGTTCAATTTCTCTCGTGATGTGGAGTTTGATGTTTGCCTCTGAAGGTAATTAATGTAAACAACCAGCAGGGGCCGCTGCTCGCGAGAATAAGAGGAGAACGTGAATACCGCGAAAAAGTAGGACCCGCGATAGAGTAGGAAGGGAGTATAATCTTCTCCGCCAACAATGACGAACCCTGAATCTTCTCAGGTAAAATATCCAGCACCACAATATTTTAAAACTACTGTGTATAATACAGTCCCAGTGATATATACACGATACGTAAGTCAATGTTCATGTGATAAAACGTTTCGTAAAATGTTCGTATACAGTATAAACTTTACTGCTGGCTAAAATACTAAATTTAGACCGCATGCACCTCGTGTATTTGAATTTGAGAAAAGCGTACACTAAATAAACCAAATCAAGATAAGCTAAAAACAACAACAAAAGTTAGTAGAGTTTATCTCAATTTTTAGTAACTTTATAGCCTTTTATGACAGTCTTGTCAAAAGAAGAATGTCTGAAGAAGATGATTATATGTCGGACGCTATTCTGAATCAGTGGTATGTATGTTAAGCGGAGTGTCCATGAGTAACACGGGATAGACCTGAACAACTGAACAGAAAGTTGTTTTTCAGAATCAGAATTTGTTACTGGTGACATGTCAAATGACATGCAGCGTGATAGCTCAGTGGTTAGTGCACTCGCCTCTGATGCTAGAGGTCCCGGGTTCGATCCCCGGCAGCGGCGATAAAATTTCGGTGTCTGAACACGCTCCATTGGCATCATTTGCAGGGATAAAAGTCATAAAGTGCACCGTCTTTCGGATCAGGACGTTAACTGGAGGCCCCCTGTGCAGGGAGAACCATCCCCTGTGCAGGTTAAAGATCTCTACTGTAATTACATGATTACTGTGTAGGCTTTCATCCTGCAAAATCTGGAATGTATGTAATATACACCTGCATATATATAGATTATGCTCCAACGGCGATATACCTCACTTTCTTCCGCTATATCACCGATTGGAGCATATATATTATACCACAATTTTCCAACGGCGATACAAACTATATCGCCGACTTCAATCGGCAATATACCTCACTTTCTTTCTCTATATCACCGATTGATTTCATTTCATTTCATTTCAAAGCCTTCTAGTGGCCGAGATAACTCACTAGTATAATCTTTCACAAGTAGTGTCTGCGTAATAACTCATAGTATAGAGGATTATTTTTTTTTTTTTTTTTTTTTTTTTTTTTCCCTCCCTCTTTCACCCAACATGATGAAAATCAGACATAAACAGCAATCAACAGGGTTAAGATATAGATGAGACCATTAATCATGCACTCTAAATACATATTTATTGTTGCACTCCATCCTACAAAGAGACAATTATTATTATTAGCATTATTATTATTTTCAAATGTTCAGGGGATACTCATGTAATCATATCACACGATACAACGATTGGAGCATATATATTATACCACAATTTTCCAACGGTGATACAAACTATATCACCGATTGGAGCATTATACATAGCATAAAACAATGTAAATACAATTTTTGACACAATATACATCAACAATACACCACAATATATACACTATATTTTATACCTCTATAAACAATAATGTTAATTTCCAAACACATCCTCTTTCAAATACATCTATATCTGAGATATGAAATGACATACTGGACTGATTCACGGATAAAGGTCATGACCTATACAGATAGGCTTGCGCAGGCCTTTTTATCAGTTATAGTGTGTGTGTATAGAAAATGAACTTATAACTATAGTCCTCAACAAAGATTACAAGAAAAATGAATCAATGTAAATCATGATTGGCGTGATTACTCAGCAGAACAACAACTAACACACTATAGACACGTCACACCACATATATTCTGCACCGCAGAACTAACACTCTATCCTATTCAATCTTGCAAACGACTTTATAATCACCGAAAGACACATTCATATTTTATCCTGAGTTATATGAGCAGACAGACAGATAAACCAACTATTACATGTCAATTTATCTTTACCTATCGCCACACTGATAGCGTAGTCATTTATTTACGTTCAATTTCTTGCTATTCAAGTACAAGCCGTGATAGCCGAGTGGTCTAGACGGTTTGGACTGTAAATGGTGGGGCATGAGTTCGAATCCCGGAAATGACATGATCTTTTTATGACGGAATATTGAGTAAAATGTTATACGCCGTCATCGGTTTAAATAAAAAGTGTTGCTAAGCGATAAAAAAGGTTGAAAAAAGAAAAAAATACAAAAAAATCCTGGTAACACTGTAATCGGTTTAATTAAGAAAGGTTGCTAAGCAACTCGATAAACAAGAACCGTCACCAGGCAGCATATCTGGGCATTCTAAAAATAAATTGTAGAAAATACTTTCGTTCGTTATATCGCCGATTGGAGCATAATCTATATATTATACCACAATTTTCCAACGGTGATACAAACTATATCGCCGACTTGAGCATAAAAAAATTAAATTATCATCCTCAACACTCTATCATACTCAATCTTGCAATTTCCTGCTTAAAAGGTCTTATAGAGTTAAAATATCTCTGTTTTTCTCTAAAATTCTTTCCACCACACTTATCACAGATTTGATATTTTGCTGTAGTACCTTTACCACATTGCAAACATTTCACTACTTTACTGTTGTTATGTTTTATAATAAAATTATGAGCCTTGCAGTATATAGAATGCTTTACTGATTTGTTTTTACATGGTTTATTTGAACCTAACGGCAACATAGCACATATATTTTGCATCTTTGCTTTTTCTATATCCATTTTTATTATTATATTTAAAAAAAAATTTTTTATAGTTTAAAAGAAAACAAAAAATGAGTTCTGTAGAGAGACTAATACAATTGCATAGTGAAGGAAGAATTAGTGATGAGGCTTTAGACAAGGGTCTTAAATCCTTAGATATTGAGAAACAGAAGAGTGATGCACCACAACAAACTTCTACGTTGGAAAATCTGCGTAAAAGACGTAGAGATAAAAAGATAAGAAAACGACAGCAACAAAATGCTGTTAAAACAAGTGAAAAAATTAATGATGAAGATATAGATGATGATACTAAAGAAGAGAAAAATGCTCTGAAACTGGTTGATAAACCATTATGCAATTACTTCAAAGCGTATGAAATAGATGCTCATAAATATAAAGACCCAAATATTTTGTTTAATGAAAAAAAATCTATCATTATAGATAAAATTAATGAAAACATTAAAGAATACAATGGTATTAAATTTTCAATTGGGTTATCTATAAAGTTTTTTAAAGATGAACTTAATGGTGAAAGAAAAGAAGTTATCGGTGCATCACACGGAGAACAATGTGCAGTTCTTAATGAAAATAATTTAGATGAAAACTATAACAAACAAACAACTTATATACAAACATGGATTGAAAAATTCACAAATACCGCAACAGGTTTAGAAATTGACCATTGTATCAAACTCTATGTTAACATAGCAAAATATGAACCACTCAAAGGTTCTTCATATATTCCTCTTCCAAAAGTAATAGCAAACAAACAAGCAATAATTAATATGAAAAACAATGATAATAGATGTTTAGAATGGGCATTAAAATCTGCCTTATATCCAGCAAAGAATAACTTGAATAATGTATATAGTTATAAAAAATGTCCTAATCTGAATATGGAAGGAATTGACTTTCCCACACCAATCTCACAAATACCAAAAGTTGAGAAACAAAACAATATAGCAATCAATGTTTATGGATATACAATCACAAAAAAGACAGAGAAACTTACTGTATTTCCATATCATATTTCAAATCAATCAAATGATAAAGAAAGAATTAACCTGCTTTTGATAACAGAAGTTGAAGAGGAAATTGATGAAAATTATAATCCAGATGAAAAACCACAAAAGGAAACAAAATATCACTACTGTTGGATTAAAAGTCTAAATAGATTACTTCGTAATCAGAATAACAAACACGGAGCTACTTACTTTTGTGAAAGATGTCTTCACGGTTTTTCAAGAGAAGACCTACTAATCAAACACAAAGAAGACTGTGAAGGCATAAATAAATCTCCAATGCGAATAGAAATGCCATTAAAAGGTCTTATCAAGTTTAAAAATCATCAAAATCAAATGCCCGTTCCATATGTCATTTATGCCGACTTTGAAAGCATAATCAAACCTAAAACAGAACAAAAAGGAGATAAATCAGAAATAACAAGCGAACACGAAGCGTGTGGATTTGGTTATCAAGTTGTCAGATATGATGGTGAAGCTGAAGAACCTGTTATCTACAGAGGTAAAGATGTTGTTGAAGTATTTTTGAATCACTTAAAATGTGAGGTTAGCAATATCAATAAAATCTTTGCTCACCCCGAACCATTAACAGAGCAAAACACTGAAGACTATGAAAATGCCACCAAATGTTGGATATGCGAACAAGAAATAGGAAATAACAAAAACAACCCAAAAGTAAAAGACCACTGTCATTTCACAGGAGAATATAGAGGACCAGCACATAAATCTTGTAATCTCAAACTTGCAATCAAACCAAATAAAACCAAAATTCCAGTTATCTTCCACAACTTAAAAGGTTATGATAGTCATCTAATAATGCAGAAAATACACAAAGCAAGTGGAAACATTACTTGTATTGCAAATAATTCAGAGAAATTCATCTCATTCAACATTGGACAGCTAAAATTCTTAGACAGTTTTCAATTTATGGCTTCCTCTCTTGAAAAGTTAGTAGATGGAGCAATTGGTGTAGGAGAATGTGAAAAATGTAAAGATACAGAAGAAATAAACATCAATGAAAATTGGTTATTAACAGCAAAATGTAAAAAATGCCACAATACAAGATATGAACAACTCAACGAATCAGACTTACCATTAACTGTAAAACATACAACTAACTCACATCTTCTTGCTCGTAAAGGTATCTATCCATACGAATATATTGACAGTCAAGAAAGATTCAATGAAACTGAACTACCACCAATAGACAAATTCTACAGTTCTCTAACAGATGAAAGTATCAAACAAAAAGACTATGAACACACTCAAAAAGTATGGAAACAATTTAACTGTAAAACACTTGGTGATTATCATGATTTATACCTCAAAACAGATATTCTCTTACTTGCAGATGTTTTTCAAAAGTTTAGAGAAACCTGTATGAATAACTATAAACTTGACCCTCTACATTACTACACTGCACCTGGTCTATCTTGGGATGCTCTTCTAAAATACACAAAAATAGAATTACAACTTCTATCAGATTTGGATATGCATCTTTTCATTGAAAAAGGAATGAGAGGTGGAATAAGTATGGTTTCTAAAAGACACGCAAAAGCAAACAATAAATATGTCGCAGATTATAATCCAGATGAAGAAGACAATTACATAATGTATTTAGATGCAAATAATTTATATGGTCATTCAATGAGCCAACCACTTCCATATGGTGGTTTCAAATGGATAACTAATAAAGATTTAATAGATGGAGAACTTCAACCACTAAAAAAAGGTAGAGGAAGAATATATGAAGTAGATTTAGAATATCCCAAACATTTACATAAACTACATAATGACTATCCACTTGCACCTGAAAAATTAGCAATTAAAAAAGAATGGTTATCCGACTATCAAAATGAACTAATTGAAAATAGTATGTTAAAAGTAGAAGTAAAACAAAGATCAGGAATTGATACAATTAACTTACTCCACCCATAAAAGACACCAAAGGGAAAGAAATACAAACATTAAGCGACCAGACCATAATGGAAACCCAAACAAAGGAAGGCCATAAGGACAGTTACTTTCCCACAAAATGGCCATATGGCCATCCAAAACCAAAAGACACAAGTGATACATACAGTAAGTAACAAACAACAACATAAATAAATCGCCACAGAAGAGCCGCCTTGGAACGGTCAGTGGAAGATTTCCACTGGGGGGCTTAAATCGATTTTACGTGGCCACAATCCTCGCCCTTACTTCCGTCGCGATTTAGACAAATAATTTGTTCAGTCCGCATGAAGGCCTCCTAACTCATCAGTGCAACATCTCCGTGAACACAAAAATCAAAGAACCACAGAGGTGAGACAACGGTGAGGACTCGACAGCAAGAAACCACTGAAATGCTGGAGCAAAAGAAAACCAACAGTTAGACTCCGATGAGCCCGACCAGAGACAGAGCATCAGGCACCAACCAACATTACCTTGAATTAGATCTCTCTAATTCTCAATAAGCCTTTACGTTGGAGCCGTCATAGAATCTGAGGCCTGACCCACCGGCGTGCAATTAAAGAGGGAAGCAAAGTTGCCAACCGTGATTGGGTTAACTACCATGCATGCAGTCTGTCGTATAATATCCATGTTGTACCCAATCTTTTTATATCGAAGAATGATTTTACGAAATTGGGTGCTGAAGTCATTGCGGTTATATATTTTTCTGAATTTATATGCTAAGTCACCATAAAATTCGGGTTCCGATAGACCTTGTTGCAGAAGAGATTTAAGTCCAATATTGAATTTTGAAATTAAATCAGAATGGCGTCTATAAAATTTTGAAAAGGCTTTGCGTAGAAACAGAAAAACTTGTCCCCAATCTAATGGATAAGAAGAAATATGTAGTACATTACAAGAACTTGAGACTATACAAACAACTTGGTATGAAAATAACAAAAATACACAGAATATTAGAATTTGATGAGAAACCTTGGATGGAACCTTACATACGTCTGAATACAGAATTACGTAAAAAAGCAAAGACTACATTTGAAAAAGATTTCTTTAAACTTATGAACAACTCAGTATTTGGCAAAACAATGGAAAACATACGTAAAAGAGTTGATATTAAATTAGTCAAAACAGATGGCAGTGAAAATGAAAAAATCCGCAAGATAATAGCCAAACCAAACTTCAATCGTAGAGTAAAGTTCTCTGATGAGTTATCTGCCATTCAAGTGAATAAAACAAGATTAACTCTAAATAAACCAATATATGTTGGCTTCTGTGTTTTAGATTTATCAAAACATCTTATGTATGATTGGTATTATAATACATTGAAAAAGAAGTATGGTGATAACTGCACCTTGTTATACACCGACACCGATAGTTTATTAGTAGATATCAAAACCAAAGATGCTTACAAAGATATGTCTGAAATGAAAGATGAATACGATTTCTCTGATTATCCAAAAGAACATCCACTATACGATGAAACAAACAAGAAGGTCATAGGTAAGATGAAGGATGAATGTGATGGTGTTTCAATATCAGAATATATTGGTCTTCGTCCTAAATTATATTCAGTATTAAGAGCAGATGAACAAGTCATCAAAAAAGCGAAAGGAACAAAAAAATATGTAATCAAAAAACAAATCAATTTTGAAAACTACAGAGATGCATTATTCAACAAAAAGAAATACACACACTCAATGAACATGCTACGCTCAATGCATCACAACATATATGGATTAAAAGTAAATAAGACTACACTTTCTCCTTTAGACACAAAAAGATACATAGCACCAGATGGAATCACGACATACGCGTATGGGTATCGGCCGGAACAATAAGTAATTCCTCTTTGACAAACCCTCTCTTAGGTGCAGGAGATTTCAAATAATAAACTCTTATTCCCTGCGTTATAATATGATAGTCAATCTTATGAATATCAACAGACCATACTGGGTCAGTAGCCCTTCTCTTTCCACCACCTTCTAATTCTCCAGGTTGATACAAATATCTAACATTTGCATAAGGACAAATTTCAGCATCAACTTTTCTTGTTATAATTGGAGGAGGTTTTTTCGTCTCCTTATTTAATGCTTTAATAACATCAGATAATCTCTTAACCCATTCTCTGTTTCTTTTTTTAGTATCAATCTCTTTAGCATACTGATAACCAAACAATCTTTCTGCTAAGGTTCTATTAAATCTTTCTACTATTCCTTGGTCTCTGTGTATTTCTTTTCTACCTCTTCTTATTTTGGTATTATGCTTTTCCATCAAAGTTGAAACGGAACTCATAAATTCTCTACCAGGATCAACTTGCAATAGTTTAGGATACTTCAAATGTCTTTTATAAATCTTCTCAAAAGCATTTGCAACTTCTTTACTATCTTTCGACGTCAAAGGTTCGGCTTCTTTATATCTTGTTCCAATATCAACCACTGTCAATGCATACTTGTATGTCTTCCTACCAATAGTATCGTGAGGTAAAAACAACAAATCAGCCTGATGAACTTCATTCTCTGCAGACACATCAAATTTAGGTCTTATTATTTTCTTAGGTGCAGGTAAATATATTTGCCATACTGCTTGTTTCTTTAAGAACTCTAATGCTTGTTTCTGACTAACCTTTGCTTCTTTTGCTAACTTACCAACAGCTGAGTGTCCTTTCCAGAAACCTTTTGGACTATAGTATATCTTCTCCATTTATTTTTATTTAAGAAAAAATATTTATATATAAAAAGATGTCAAAGAACGCACAAACGCAAAATATAGCACAATTGCTTGATGATGACTATACACCTACAAAAGAAGAGTTTGAAGAGCTGATAAAGGAACAAAGTCAATTTGACACAAAGAAATGGACTGATTTAGAAATCAACAACATTTATACAATCACTGACTACAGAGAAATTAACACAGAAAATGGTGTGAGTGTAATTTTAACTCTCAAAGACAATGGTGAAGTATGGAGTCCTGCACATCTCACAAAGAAGATAGAAGGTAAAGAACCACCATTTTATGTAAGACCACTTGGTTTGAAACCATGTAAGAATAATAAAAAAAATAAATATCATGCTTATGATTTAGTTTTTCCAAAGAAAGATTATGTCAAAAAATAATTTTTTTTTTACCTACATCAACTTCCAAGCAACAAATCCTGTCAATGCCATACCACCAACAACAAATGCAATCTCTCTATTTTTTTGGTCTTCTGATGGAGTGTAAAAATCACTTAATGTAGGTTTTGGTGGTAATGGTGTGGATAAATTATCTGGCAATTGTTTTCCTGTAATATAGTAATACTGTCTCATAGCAGTATCAGCATCACTGAACTCATTCAAAGCATGATGTTCCTTTTTTAACTGTTCATTAATAAAATCCAATCTTTCTGTTCTCTTCTCATTCCACGCAGTTGTTGCTGATTCTAATTGTTCCATCGCCTTATCATGTCTTTTTCTCTCTTCATCACTATTACTACCCATATGTGAAAATAAATAATTACTACCTGAAAAGGCTAAGGCGTTTGTAATTGCTCCTCCAACCATTAATGCTACTGCACTTGCCATTTTTATATAATGGAAAAAAAATATTAAAATTACTTCATAATATCTGCAGGAATAATACCTTGCTTAACAAGCATATCCTTTGTTGCCATTGCAAGTAATATATCAATGGACAACATACCAATATCTGTCATATTAAAATCTACTTTTGGTGCTGGTCTTTTCAATAGTTTTCTACCTAATTCTGAATATCCAACAGTTAATACAGTTTCCACTCCAGCATGATATAACATGTTTGCAATTTGTTTTCCGTCTATTGAGGTTGTCATTTTTTTTTTAATGAGAATATTATTTTTTTAAATTAATTAAATTCAAATGGGTCAATTTCTTTTTGTTGTATAATAGGTTGTTGCATCATAGGTTGTTGTGGTACAACTTGTTTAGACTTGTACATATACAATCCTATTCCAACAACTCCAATTGTTATACATAATGGTATATAATTTTTGTATATATTTATATTCTGTGAATTTGGAGAGCCGACTTCATCATCTTTTGTTATAGATTTTAATTCCATGTTTTCTTTCTTTATAGTTTCAGTCTCCTTTCTTCTTAATTCTGCATTTCTTTTTCTTGCTTCTGCACCTTTCTTACCAGCAGATACTCGTCTTGGGCCTTTTGTTTTAACTTCAGTATCACTCATTTTTTTCTAAGGGGATATTTTCTTTTTTATTAAAATCAATATGTCTTGCTGTTGTTAGCATTGCAGTTAATGGAGCAAGATACATTCCATATCTATAATACAATTCACAACACGAACTTGTCAAAGCGTGATTGATAAAAGGGTCTTCCTCTAAGTCTTGTATCAGTTTAGGTGGATTAACAACATTGAAATACTTTGATACACCCATCACATATAAGCTAATAAAAGAATTACCTAATGTCTTAGTCATACTTGCTCCCAATCTTGCTTCATATCTGCAGTAAAGTTTGTTTATTTGTTCTGCTGTCATTGTATCAATGTCTGATAGTTGTAAGTCTTTACCAAGATACTGCTTACTACCACCACCAGCAACAATGGCTGATAATCGCTCACGTTTTGTTTCTTGTTCATTATTTTCTACATAAGTGCTTTCACATTCAATGTCTTGTAATAATTCTTCAGCATTCATTTTTATTTTATGTAATTTATTTTTTATTTTTAAAAAATAAAACATCGCATATCCGACTATTGATAAGATTACAGTGTTTGTTATGATTATTGATAAGATTGCAGTGATTGATAATATTTCTAACAGCATTGTTTTTTAGTATTGCTATTTTACATTGCATAAGCATTACTTAAGATTTGCTACAGCATTGAATAAGCATTACTTAATCATTGCTAAAAAAAATAATCAATCAACCAACCAATAACCAGTAGGCTGGTCAGTCTTCAAAATTAACTTACGATGCTTCTTTTTTTTCAGTTCTTCTTTTATTCTCTGTCGTTCTTCCAAAGTAGGAATAACATCATTCTCTCTTAAACAATTTTCAAAACTATCTCTATCTTTTGTGTAGAACATGCATAGCCATTTTGTTTGTTCTCTTAAATCTTTTAACACAGAATTATATCTCTGCGAAATAACCCACACTGATTGTTCTGCATGCCTACCAGAAAATGCTAATTCTGATAACATATCTTTTTTCTTTGTTAGTTCTTTCGTTGCACTGCAATCATCAATAATGTAGAGAGTAGAATGACCAGCATATTTATTAAAGAACATTCTTAGTAGTTCTTGTAGTTTTTCTTCTCCATTAACAATAGGATTAACAATTGTTATATTTTTTGTTTTAGGCTTTCTAACATCACCAATCCACTCACGATTTTTATAAGCCTTATTCCATTGAATGGTTGGGCAAAGTATAACAATATGTTTAAATACTTGACGATATTCCTCTTCCAAAAGGTCAAGGACAAACTCTGTTTTCCCGCATCCAGTTTGACCACATATAATAGCACAATGAGGATATTTTGGTAGTTCCATTTTTATTTGTAAAAAAAATATTAATAACTGACTTCTTTAAATCTACCATCTTCAAAGTTGATTTGTGCATCTTGTATAACAAACAAATAAAGATTGATTGGTTCATCTGCTCCTGCTTCTTTCGTTATTTGTATTGTGATACCTTCTGATGCATTTTCAATTCTTCTTCCAGAACCATGAAGTGTATTATCATCAGTTGAACGTAAATCCAACCATAAAGCATACCTGTTCGTTAGATATTTCTCTATTGTTGTATCAGTAAAATATAAATCTTTAACAACCATACTTGTTTCTTTGTTTCTTTTTGAATTCAAAGCAAAGAATTTATTTATTTCGTCCCAGTGTTGGTGGGACTTCATTCCTTGACTATACAATTGATTCGGAATCCCTTCTATTGTCATTTCCACTTTTGTAATTTCTGGATTATAATATTCTTCTGTGCTGGCCCTTTCAGGATCTTCGAATAGCATAAGAATTCCTTTCATACTTCTTGCAGGAACATTTAGATTGATATTCCATAGTGTATCAGATTTGTTTTTAGTTATTTTTCTGTGTCTTAGTATTCTGTCATACAAAATAACCATTTTACCATCAACTTGCTGTCTTATTTGTCTTGCTAATTCAGTATCAGAAACAATATCAAATTCCAAACAAATATTTTTGATTGTATAAGATGAAGTTGCATCGCCTGATTTAATTACTTTATTATAATCATTGAATGTAAGTTCATATTCAAGTCTATCTCCTAATCCAGCTTGATAAAAAGGCATATGGGTTTCCAATAATTCAAAATCAAGTGGGATGCAAAACCTGTTTCCATATGCTTTTGCGATGGCTTGATCTTCTTTATCTGCTGTTGCGTTTCCTGCACCCACTCTATGTTTCAACATGTTCTCTTTGCCAACGCCTTGATATACCATATTTACACGTTCTGTAATAGTCTTCCATAAATCAATATAACAATGATAGATGTCACTATCGTCAATGGACATAACTTCATTTCCACTTATTCTAATTGTTGTTTTCTTAATTATTGCTCTTCCTATGTTTTGAAATATAGTTGCATTTGCATCTTTAGAGGTTAGTTCAATTTCAAATGCTAATTTGACTGTTCCGGGAACAATAACATCATTACCACTTAGATTAGGAAATCTCACTAACAATTGTTGATTTTGGTCAATAGTTGATGGATTATTGGTTATCACTACACTTTGACGGATACCTCTCACACCTCGTGGTTCTCTTAATTTTCTGTAAGGGTTTAGTTTATCTCCGTAGGCTGACATGTTTTTATTAAAAGATAAAAAATATTTTTAAATAATAAATAAATAATGGCTGAATATGAAAATCCTGAGTATGACAGGGAGGATTATGATGAAGAAGCAGAAACATCTTTTACAGATGAAGAGCAGTTTCAGAGAACATTAAATAGTCAGTTTGCTGGTTTGAATGATTTAACCGGTGATGATTGGAAAACTCTGCGTAATAGCATAGGTCAAAAAATGATAGATAGATTTTACGAAAGGAATGAAGAACCTAAACGTAAAATCAAAGGTTTGTCTCTCAAGAAAGATGATATAGGGAGACCAATGTTATATGTTAAAGATGAAGGTGGAAAGGATATTGCATTAACATATTATCGTTCCAATGCACCAGATGAAATAGCAACATTTTTATCATTTAATACTTTGCAAAGGAAATATGGTGTTGATTTTGTTAGGAATGTATTAGGTGTAGATGATTTTAAACCATCTGCTACAAGACTTAAAGAAGGTAGAGCTGAGCTTACAACTTTAATAGAAAACCAGTTGAGAGAGACACAATCTGATTTATTATCAGAAAAATTCAAGAATCTTGATAATGATGTATCATCACAACAAGAAGCACAAGAACTATTAGAAACTGCAAATAATGCAGAAACATCTGTGAAAACATTAGAGACATCATTCATTGAAAGTGTTAGTAGTGAAGCAGGAACACAAACAGATTGGACAAAAAGAGAGATTGATGGAATAGCAAATGCAATGACAACAGTCAAAGAAGAGATAGCAAATGAATTGGCAAAACTGAATGAAACAAATAAAGACTTAGCAAAAGAAAATACAAAATTAGAACAAGCCAAAGCAGACAATGATGAATTTCAAATAGAAAGGATAAGTAGTCGAATCAAAGAGTTAGAAAGTGAGAGAAGTGCAAGATTGGAAGTTATTAATGTTAATAAAGATAAACTACGTAGTCAGGTAAATAGAATCAAAGAGACTATAAACAAAGTATTAAAAGAAGACACTACATTGGGTGAAAGAATTAGAACATTATTCAGAGAACAAGGCATTACAATTGTTAGTATTTTAACCGCTTTTGGAATGATTATTGGAGTTATTGTTGAGGCTGTTATTCCTGGTGGTACTACTTCAACCCCTCCTTCTCCACCAAAAGGTGGTGTTAAAGATTGGGTTAAGAAACAATTATCAAATCTTGGTAAATTACTTTCTACCCTTGCAGGAAAAGTAGCTACTGCGTTACCAGGTGTTATTGGTTCTATTGTGTCTTGGTTGTTGTCTTCTGCGGGTAAAGTTGTTAATTGGTTTGGAGAACATCTATGGGCATTAGTTGTATTGGTTGCTGGATTGTTATATGCATCTGCAAGAGAGTTTATAAGAAAAAAAAGAACTTAATAAATTTCATACATAATTAATAGTCCAATTGCAATACTACCAACTATTAATGCTGTTTTGTTGTCTTCGTGTTGTATTGCTTCTTTTTTTTCAACGGGTTCTGGTAGAGATTTGATTTTTGGTTCTGGTAGAGATTTCTTTGTTTCCTGATGTTTTGGTTCTGGTAGAGATTTCTTTGTTTCCTGATGTTTTGGTTCTGGTAGAGATTTCTTTGTTGGTGTGCCTTGTATAGTTGCAGGTTGTGTAGTAGGTGCAACAGGTTTAACATTTACATCACTATTGAAACCAAGTGTTTGATTTTCTGTTGCAATTACAATTTTATTATTATATCCAGCGATAGTGCCAATTTGTAAAATCATATTACTGGGAGACATATATAATCCAATACCATAAACAAAATCTACTTTACTTCTTGCATATTTGAGTGTGTTTTGATATCTTTGTATTTGACTTGGTAAATCAACTGGACTATTAATAGCGTCTTCAATGTTAGCAAGAAATTGTTTCTGAGCATCAAATCCTGTGCCTATTTTTAGTATTTCTACACGTGTTTGAGATTGTGCTCCTAATAGAGCCCATACAAACATTCTAATACTTTCGTTAATTCGTTCAATACCTGTTTTTGTTAATCCTTTTGATTTGTCTAATATAAACATTGTCCAGGCGTCACTTATATCTACTGTATGTGCTATTTTATCATTTGGATTAAAGAATGGTCCATCACTTCTATGATCTTGTCTATATTTTCCACTTGGTTTAAAATATTGTGTGTAACTCCCTAGACCACTGCATTTAGAACTACTTTCTAATTTTTGACGCCAATCTGTATTAGGTGAAACATTGAATTCATTGCATAACTTTTGATAGGTTGCTTTGTCGTATGGGTTTTTGTAATAACAAAATGATGCATCTGTTGGTAAAGGTGTTTGAAGTTCTTTCAAAATACGAGCAATACAATAATAAACATGAAATGTATATACTGTTTTAGTTAGTCCTGAAGTGTTTTGCAAATGGTCTTGATAACTTACTCCACATCCTGCAGTGGCACACCAGACAGCAAAATTTAATTGACATTGCCACCAGTCAAATGATGAATGAAGCCATGTATTCCACGGTTCATTGGTGTGTAATGTTGGATTTTGATAGTTTTGAAATAAGTCGGGAAACGTTACTGGAAAATGGTCGTCTTTATTAACATAAATCGTTTGTTTTATAAGTTCAATTTTCTTTTCGGTATATTTAGTATTGGGGTTATATGATGCATTGGGATTGTACTTGAATTCTTTTGGTATCATTTTTATTATTGATTATATATAAAAAATAAAAATGTATCATACAATTTCGAATATTGACAAGACAATAAACTTGCAACAATACATTGATAACAGAGATGGGAATAAACGTATTGGTTTGAAATCTATAACATATGGTGTTGGATGGTATAATGTTGTTGATGAATATTTGCAGAAGACTAAAGAGAGACCTCATAAGATTATAGATGGTTATTATAGTTTCCAACAAATAGCAGATTTATTTCAAAGTAATAATATTACATTATCTGTAAATGAAACAAATGGAATTGCTTCTTTAATTACACCGGATGAATTGAAGATAAGCAAGGGCTTAAAACAAATGTTGGGGTTTGGAAATAAGCGAAAGTTTGCTGTTAATGAAACTCATTATGGTGAGACTGTAGATTTTGCTGTTTATAAATCATTGTATGTTCATTTGGAACAGATTAATACTTCAAATAATTATTTAGATGGTATGCCGAGTACTGTGTTGGCTGTTGTTCCAGTGGAAAATAAAGAGTTTGGAGAGATAACAACAGTGAGATTTGAGCATCCAGAATATAAGTGATTGGTGAATGATGCTATAGCAGAATTGAAATTAGAAATCAGGGATGAAAATAACAACAAGGTAATTAATCATCTACCAATTAATTGCGTTTTGGAAATTATATAATTATAATAAAAAAATGAGTATATTTGGTGCTAAGAGAAAACACGTAGATGCATTGGGGCTGAAACAAGAAATATTTAATATGAGAAGTCAAGCATTTACACAAATAAATACATTGAATGATAGACATACAGGACTTCAAGATAGATTTCGGGATATGTATGTCAATCATCGGTTGTTATACAATAAAGTTGAAAATACGTCAGACAGAAAATTGATAAGCATTTGTGCGGAGAGTAAAGGTTCCTTACAGAAGAATGAAGTGTTTGGCTTTGGAAATGGTGGTAGAGAAGTAGGTGTTGGATATGTGATGAACTTTCCTGGCCAGATAATAGGTGTTGGACTGTCGAGTAAAAGAACAAAAGGCGATGTGTCTGTGGCGATTGCAATTAATGGAAATCCACAAGCAGGATATGGTATATCATTGAATAATATTTTAAGGAAACACGATAACTTTGCTACACCGTTAAAGGTTAAGGCTGGTGATGCAATTGATTTTGTTTGCCAGACTAATAATGCTACGTGTGTCAATACTGTGGCTTCGATGATAATTGAATTATTTATTGAATAAAAAAAAATATATGTTATCAAGAAAAAAAATGAAACAACCTACTGCACCATTATATCCTGAGTTGCCTGTTGAAGATGGGCAGAACTATAGATTACAGAAGATATCTGAGATAGAGAAGACGTTAATTAATGAGAGAGATGTGAGAAAAGCATTGTATAAAAAGTATAAACGAGGTATAAATATTACCGACGGTGTTGATACTGGTTTGATATCAACAAGTGTTATTTTAATATCAAATATAACTACCCATCACTACAATTATAGCCTTTTCACCAGACGCAGGTCTGGGACAGTCTGACACAAAAAAAATTTAGCCAGAAATGCCACCGGCATGTCCCTTTTCCCGTGACCTCCCCAGCGTCGAGTCCTGATTGGTCGCTGATGTCACATGACCTATCAGACCAATAGGCAGACGATACAGGTCACGTGACCGCGATTTTCGCGCCGAGAAGGTCATTATTTTTTCAGACTTGCTTGGGATAGGATGGTCAAACTACATTCCATGGAAGAATGAATAAACGGATAAGTGTTTTATTCTTTTTTTGATTTTGCACTTACCTTGAGTTTCCACAACGTACTTAGGCTTTTTAAGCTTACTGTTTATTCCGAAATTCTTAGAGACTTTATTTCGTGTGTTTCTGCCGACATTGCATGTGTAGTGGTTGTCCGCCATTTTGAAATTTCACTTGGAAGTTTTGTTTATCATGTGATCAACCGGTTTTGGTTTTTGATAAGCACCACACTTCTTTTCATGTTATGTGCCAGGGTATACGCTCGTATTATTCCTGGTAATGTTTTAATAGAAGTCGGCGTTGTGGAAACTTAAATTGCCAGAAAAGAGGACGTTTTTTGTACGTGTTCCTTCCACTTCCGGTATCGGAAGACGTTGTATCGCTGAATAAAAATTCTCAGCATTAATTTAGTTTTGAACATGTGCAAGACCCGTCTTTGTTTAGCACTTATAAATCCCACGATGCAGATGGATAATATTCAGGTCCCTTTGTGGCCTTTCTATAGTATCAACAGAATCCATCCAATTCGTGTGGGTCACCATTGCCGAATCAAGATGAGCCAGTCTATGTCCCCTCCTCCCATTTGGGCCTGGGTTGACTAGGATAGGTTCGTCGACCGCCCCGTAGAGACCCTGCTCATAATTGCGGGGACTCCGGGGTGCGGGGAACCTATGCCCAAAAATTTTTTCCGAATCCATGTTACATACGAATTTTGGTACGGTTCCGATCCCGGTTTTTATCGGGTAACCTTTCCGGACCTTCGGTACTTAGTTTACCTTGGTCATATGCTTCTTTCCTCTTATTATGATAAATTTTTGTTATCATAATCATTAAATTGGATTGTTTTCCCTTGTAAAACATACAGATTTGGGCATCGTTTATTGGAATACCGTAACTATTGCAAGTGAATCCGGGACGTTTCGGTACTGAGTCGTTTCGGCCTGGGTCGTTTTCGACCCGATTTTGCACCTGGATCGATTCGGCCTATTTCGGTGGGTCGTTTCGGCCTTGGGCCGATTCGGCCTTGATCGTTTTAGGCACGGCTCCTTGAATGCTCAATTTTGATTCGGCAATTTCGCATGTTCAGTGCACTATATACAATAAAGGGCCTAACACTGGGGAAGTTTAATTGAGCCTCAAGTGTTTTGCCCCTAGAGCTGAATCTGGGCCTAGTGATTTATCCTCTGGGGATATATCAATACTCAGAGGTTGGTCCTTTTTCGTCCTTACTATTTAGCGATTATGAGAAGGACATATTTAGAGCCTCATCACCTATTGATTCTAAAACTATAAGCGGACCATGTCTTCCCAACGTTTTCAGAATCAAGCTTCAAGACCGGGGGCACTCGTGCGAAATGAACTTGGAACTTTGGTTCTAACAACAAAAAACATCAATTTTTTGTTCTTATGAAATTCCTAAATTCGACCCAGATTCAGTCTCTGTATATATGACGTCAGGGAAATTGGCATTACTTCCTGTTTCGACGCTCTAACATTGGAGCTTCTTACCAGGACTATTATTAAGTGGGTTCTCATTATGACTGGTATTCTAGTTCTACCCACTTTGCCTTCAAACAAGAGCATTCCGACCATATAGCTGCTATTCTAATGCTTTTGTTTATTTCCCGGTCATTTTTTACATGCCATGGCTGTCTACCACCATGTTGCATGTTTGGCGCAACTCTGCTCTTTATAACTGGTTCAGTTTTTACTGAGCATAGTAAATGAAAACTTAGAGCCTCAGCGCCTCTTGATTCTAAAACTATAAGCGGACCATGTCTTCCCAACGTTTTCAGAATCAAGCTTCAAGACCGTGGGCACTCGTCTTTTTTGAAGTCTTCGGAGAGCGTATCAAGTACAGGTACCGCAACCAAGAGACGCTCTTCGACTACTTCCGATGACTTTTAAGTGCTTATCACCCTCGACTAGAAGATCTCAATCAGTCCTCGTCTACTAATAGATCATTCTCAGATCAGGGTACACGGTCCTTTCGTTCCAGAGGTCGGACTGGAACGAAATCTCCCAATAGAGGAAGACACAAGTCTAACAAATGACTTTCTTCCTTCCCCTCCTCTTCATCTTCTCCCAGTAGGAGCCGAGCTTTTTCAGTTCTATCAAGCCTTGGCTTCTTTTATTAAATATTTTTTGAGTTTTATGAGTTGTGAGAAAGGGTTACTGGATTGCGTTCGTTAGGAATCCTTTCTCTTTCTCACATGCAAATACTATTTCTGGTAAATAGTATCAAGAAAAGAAATCTTTTTATTGGAAGAGGAAGGGTTCTTCTCCAAAAGAAAGCCGTGTAAGTAGAAAAATTTCTCCTTTCCCCGGGCTTCTACAGGCGGATCTTTCTGTTCGAGAAGAAAATGGGAAAATCGACTCATCATAGAGTTCTCACACTTAACACAGATGATGCAAGTCGATCATTTCAAAATGGAAACTTCGTCCTCGATTAGTCAGGTCAATTCTCCCAAATTCGGGGACGATTTCCGTAGTTTTTAAAGGACGCTTACCTTCACATCTCCATCCATAGGTCATTACGCAAATTCCTTCGTTTTCACCTTGGATGGAATTTTGTGTATCAGTCCGTTGCCTTTCCTTTGTTGGATTTGTCAACGGATCAATGAAAGGAAAAGAAGAAAATGGGAAAATCGACTCATCATCGACTTCTCACACTTAACAAGATGATGCGAATCGATCGTCTCAAAATGGAAACTTCGTCCTCGATTAGTCAGGTCAAATTTCCCAAATTCGGGGACGATTTCCGTAGTTTTAAAGGTCGCTAGCCTTCACATCTCCATCCATAGGTCATTACGCAAATACCTTTGTTTCACCTTGGATGGAATTTTTGTGTATCAGTCCGTTGCCTTTCCTTTGTTGGATTTGTCAACGGATCAATGTTTTCCCTGTTCACCAACTTATTGGAAATTAATTAAGCAGCTCTCATCATAGAATTAGGCCCCAATCTCGTGTAGTGTTCCGATGATGGGTTTTGTCATCATTTTTACAGATACTGTTTATCATACCTTGTCCTAACGTGTACAGGTTATTGTGAATTTAGATTTCATACACTTTATCGAGAAGTTGAAATTGACTCTACCTCAAAGATACTTCTCCAAATTTTTTCACGCTCCGAAAAACTTTCGATTTATGTCAGGGGTTTGTTTCCCCTTTTTAGAACTTAGTAATTGGATCCAGTTTCCCTGGACAATCTCATCTTAGACCTTTCCAGGTTATTTTTGCTAATATTATCACTGGAAATACCATACGGTCTAAAGGAGCAATAAATTCCATTATCAAGATTGCTCTCTACGATTTATGAATCCCTCAGTATCAAATGGGGTCTCCTCTTTTAGAGACTATTCCCTATTTGTTTTTTCGCATGCCAGCCTTTCAGGTTGGTTTTCCACTTCGAACCTCAGGGATTAGTTGTTCAGGGAACGTGGGGCCTATATTAGGCGGGGCTATATATATATATATATATATGTGTGTGTATGCGTATATGTATGTATATATGTATATGTGTATAAACATTCTGAAACTTCAGAAAAATTTCCTTGGTTTATCAGTTCTTCATAGCTCCAAACTGAGGAACAGCTTCATTATTGTTACTCCAGACAAATGAATAGTGTAGTTTTTTCTACTTATCAGGGAGTGACTCATTACTCTTCCCTGTTGGCTTTTACATGGAAGATTATAACTTGGTGTCTTCAGGAAGGTATGTCTATCCTTGTCGGACACCTCCAGGGCAGATTATGTCATTGGGATCGCCCCTATAGACCAGTTCACCATCCGTTCTCTACAGGGCGTTTTCTCAAATGGAGAGAACCTTTATTGGGCCTTTTTTAATCAAATGTCCAAACAACTCGGTTCTCCAATCAACTTCCTTTGTGTTTCAAGTTTCAGATCACCTGGAACGTGCAGTTGATTTAAAATCTCTAGATTGGGGGAATCTTTTACATATGCGTTTACACCATTCAACTGAATTCCTCTAGTTCTAGGTAAAAATTCAAGCGTCCAAAAGCCGAGCCATTCTGATTACGCCTCCTATGGCCTCAGAGATCTTGGTTTTTTAGTCATTCTGAGCCTAGTCTCAAGACTTGCAACCAGTCTTCCAGTAGTTCCAGATCAAATATCTAAAAGGTGTGGGTCAGGCATTCCATTTCAATCCAGAAATGCCTTACTTACACATCCAGATGTTGTCAGGAATCAAACCAGAGGTAGACACTTTTCTGGTTTCTCTGCCGAGTGTATCTTCAAATATAGAAAGATCTCCACTCTCAAGTTTTACTCTGGAAGATGGAAGATATTTTCTAGTTGGTGTAGAAAAAGGGAAATAAATCCAGACAATTCCTCTAGGGAGGTTTTTTACTGGATTTTTTTTTTTTTTTTTTTTTTTCTGTCTGTTCTCTACCCTTCAATTTCTATTTCATCTAAGAGAAGGGTACAGATCAGTAATCTCGAACATGTTAAAATTTTAGTCGGCTTCACACTTTTTCATTAAACCCTACC
Organism: Lucinisca nassula; assembly: GCA_963580285.1. Lineage (NCBI taxonomy): Eukaryota > Metazoa > Mollusca > Bivalvia > Lucinida > Lucinidae > Lucinisca > Lucinisca nassula. The sequence goes on from OY757011.1 coordinate 31,993,265, forward strand.
ATCACCAGCTTATTAAAGGGGTTTTTTTTCACTATGCCGACAGGTTTTCAGGACTTTGAATCCAAATGGAATCTTGCATGGGTGTTGTGGTCTTTTCTAAACCACCTTACGATCCGGTGAATTCAGCTTCTTTTATTCATTTGATAGTCAAGCTGTATTTCATTTGACATTTGCTTCAGTTCGTAGAAGTTATAGTCATGCTTTGCCAATTACAGAGGGTTGTTTTCAGGTATGAGAAGAACAATGACTTCTTTTTCTCTTCTCATTCAACCTATTTTTGTTTCAGGCTATAAATGACCTTGTCTGAAACTACTATTTGTCCTGTCCTTTCCAGGATTCGTGGATTGTAGGCTAATGTGAATTTTTTGTATACATTAGAATGTTTAAAACGTTTCGAGATTATCATGAGAATTTTTTCTTTTCAATCAAGGGGTTTTGGATATATTTCTAACCATCCTTGGTTGCAAAGTGGATTTGTAAAGTGATAAAGCTTCTACCAGTATATGCTAATTTCACTTCTGCCCTATTATCATTCAGAATACAGTATGAGGTTAGAACCTTCTACATTTTGGGCATATTGGAACTACGTTTTTTTTCTTCAGAATGTTTTTTTTTTTCTTACTGCGTAATGGATGTTCCAACGCTACTTTTCATCCCTTCACCTAAGGGCTTGGTTCCCATTCGTAGTGGTACTCATTCCTTGGGTAGTTTAGTAGCTTCTCAATCTATTATGAGCAGCACTTATTTTGGGATTTTATTTTCCTTGGTTGTTTGTTAGCCTGTTTGAATAGGTATGAACCTTCTATTTTGACTCCGGTTCCTGTCCATTTATCTTCTCCACTTGTGAATTTTGGATTTGGATCCCTTGCAGTCATCGTGGATACTCTCTTACATTACCATCATTGGATGGTTTTAAAAGGGGTATAAACAACCAAGGTTGGAGGAGTTAGGTATGTGTAACTTTATTTTTCATCCAACCCTCCACTTGCTTTGAATTCAGGCTATAATTGTAGTGATGGGTAGTTATATTTGATATTAAAATGATATTTTTAATGTAAAATTAATTTTAATTAATAATATACCTACCCATCACTACAATGGTATGTCCCGCCTCCCAGCCCCGCCTGAAATATTTGTTTTCCTGAAAGAAATAATGACCTTCTCGGCGCGAAAATCGCGGTCACGTGACCTGTATCGTCTGCCTATTGGTCTGATAGGTCATGTGACATCAGCGACCAATCAGGACTCGACGCTGGGGAGGTCACGGGAAAAGGGACATGCCGGTGGCATTTCTGGCTAAATTTTTTTTGTGTCAGACTGTCCCAGACCTGCGTCTGGTGAAAAGGCTATAATTGTAGTGATGGGTAGGTATATTATTAATTAAAATTAATTTTACATTAAAAATATCATTTTGGCAGGTGTTGGATTGGCTGTTCCAATTATGTTGCCTTTAGAGATTGGTGCTGTTGTGTGTGGGAGTTTGGGTGTGTGTGTTAAACTTGTTAGACGTAGATTACATGCAAAAACACAAAAACATTATGAGATTAAAACTATTGCATATTCAAAACTGAATAGTATAAAGGATTTGATTTCTAAGGCTTTGACAGACGGACAGATATCTGAGAATGAATTTAAATTGATTTTAGATGAATTAGACAAATATAATAAACTGAAAGATAGCATACACTCAAAACAAACAGGATTAAGTGAAACGGAAAGAAAAAAACTTATTGAGGAAGGTAAGGTACAGGCTTTAGCCGAGGTAAAAAAAAAAATAGGAAATGTTTGATTTTATTGAATAAAATTACAATAGTAAATAATGACCCACCACCTATTTATAGGAGCACAAACTAAATATGCAGATTTCTTCATTCTAATTCTTTGCAAATTTCTTTTACTGACTGTTAAAAGCTACGCATTACGGTGATTCACGGTCCTTTCTGTGCTTTGATTATTCCCGTAACGACTTTCAGGCCTTTCTGTACTTTGATTATATCCGTAACGACTTTCAGGCCTTTCTGTACTTTGATTATATCCGTAACGACTTTCGGACTATAAGGGTGCGCAGTCTGGTCAGGGTCTTCCCTATTCATAAATGCTAAAAGATACCTTTATCTCAATGGTGAAAGTGTCTAAGAATCTGACAATGACGAACGTCGTTTTAGAGGCATTAAGTGTTATTCAAAAAAAGATAAAAGACACATAATTTTGTTCAATAAAATAGTAATAAAAAACGATCCACCGCCTTTGTATCAAAGATGAATACATGGGTGAATATTTTTTGTCCACCTCTCTACTGGACTATCAGTGTTAACATCAGAGGAAAGTTTTTATCTTATCACCGATGACGTATATGACACGCGTGTCACATAATAATTTAACCTATCACCGGTTTACAGTTTCATCAGGTTTGAGAAATCTACCATACAACTGGATTACAAAATGGCTCATTCAATTAAATCAGTTTCAAAATTTTCTGAGGATGCCATTAATGTTGCTTTAAATTCCATCCCCCCTCAGGAAAAAGCAGCTTTTGAAAAGGGGTTGGAAGTGCTTAAGGCGGCTTTAGGAAAAAAAACAGAGAAAACTACGCCCAGGGAAACAAAGAAGGTTTGTGATATTTTTCTTATCTCGACTTTCAACGAATACCCACAATCTATGTTTTGAGCAGAAATAAGAAAAATAATGTATACATCTGCAAGTCCATCTTTTCCCTATATAAAGTGATGGTAATTGGGGTATCATTGTCCAATGTTGGTGTCTGTCCATCCATTCATTTTCATGTTGGTTGTATCGCCGTTGGAAAATTGTGGTATATTATATATATGTAAAGTGCTTCAATCGGTGATATAGCGAAAGAAAGTGAGTTATATCGCCGTTGGAAGTCGGCGATATAGTTTGTATCGCCGTTGGAAAATTGTGGTATAATATATATGCTCCAATCGGTGATATAGCGGAAGAAAGTGAGGTATATCGCCGTTGGAGCATAATCTATATATATCCTGCGGTAATGGTCAAATGTGACCGACGCAATATCAGAAGATAGATAGATAGATAGATAGATAGATAGATAGATAGATAGATAGATAGACATTCATACACCAGTTATTTAAAGACTGTCTATAAATTTAAAGACTGTCTCTGAATTTAAAGACTTTTTTAGCCTGTAGATTAAAATACTAACAGTGACTAACACAAGGAATTCCTGAAGAAAGATTTTTTGCATTTGCTGAATCAAGAACTCGTGGGCATTGTTACAAATTAATGAAACCACGGTGTGAAACCAGTTTTCGGCTTCGAAGCTTCTCTCAACATGTTATTGCTCATTGGAACAGTTTGCCAAATGAGGTTGTCACAGCAAAGACATTGAATAGCTTTAAAAACAGAATTGACAAGCTTTGGAACACTGAAGAGATGTAGTTCATCTCAAAGCAATTTGGGATATATGTACACAAGAAAAAAGATCTGTCATCAATACATTCTGATCACATAATTTCAGAACACAGAAGTTTAGTACGTGTAACTATAAGAAGATAGAAGATGTTGGCTTGAAAAGGTTTTTACCTTACTTACGAGCCAACCAAGATTCTACGGTAAAATTATGAAACACGAAAAAGTAGCATTCTCATACGCAGCCTCAGTCTTTCTATCTATCTATCTATCTGTCTATCTATCTATCTACTGATACTTTCTATCTATCTATCTATCTATCTGTCTATCTATCTATCTACTGATACTGCGTCGGTCACATTTGACCATTACCCCAGGTGTATATTACATACACTCCAGGTTTTGCAGGATGAAAGCCTACGCAGTAATCATGTAATAACGGTAGGGATCTTTAACCTGCACAGGGGATGGTTCTCCCTGCACAGGGGGCCTCCAGTTAACGTCCCGATCCGAAGGACGGTGCACTTTATGACATTCATCCCTGCAAATGATGCCAATGGAGCGTGTTCGGACACCGAAATTTTATCGCCGCTGCCGGGATCGAACCTGGGACCTCTAGCATCAGAGGCAAGTGCACTAACCACTGAGCTATCACGCTCCATTACATAGTAATACATGTGTATAGTAATCATGTAATTATGGTCAATATTGTTTGTTTGAATTGAGGTTTAACATCCCCCCCTGCCTCCATACCCCCAACCCGTCAACAATATTGTGGAGACGTTTGTTCCAATTTTGTGGGACTTCTTTGCGACTTGTAGATGAAATGACATTTCAAGCCCTGTCGCCCAATGAAACCAATAGGGTTTATATGCATGGACGGTTCTACTAGCACCACTTTGCCTTGACAGGCTTAGACCTTCCGAGCGGTTGCTGGGTCGGTTTCTGATAAAGATTAAGAAGCTTTATTTGTTGCATATCCGAAACAAATAACATAAGCTCTGTAGAGCTTTTACTGTGACAAACAAAGTATCCTTTAACAAATACTTACCTGCCTTCATTTATCTTCCTAGGACTACCCTTAATAATGCGAGCATCAGCCAAGGGATCTCCTGGTTCCATTTTTCACGCCTTCGGTATGGCGCGGCCAGGGAATCGAACTCATGACCTCCACTTTCCGAAGCGGACACTCTACCACTGAGTTATCAGGGCCGGTATCCGCATGGTCTTTCATCTTAGTATGTACGGCTGATAAACATCACATGTACAAGTCTGTGAAATGAACACCCCCCAAAACCCCCACTTTATATAGAGAAAATGGGGTGTGCGGGGGTAAACAATTTTTTTTTTCTTAATTAGGGCCCCGCACTGAAAGTGTGGGTGCCCTATTGTAATCACTCTGTTCGTCTGTCTGTCCGTCCACAAATTTTTTTATCCTCTGATAGCGCTGCCGGGGCCCTAGTCAGTTTCACTGATAACTCTAGTTCTCCTTCAAGTCATAGGTTGTGGATACTCGCTAAATGAGGCGGTTTTTACGATCACCCATAACCTATGATTTGAGTAGAAGTAAGAAAATTATCCTTATGGAGATCTTAAAGAATGCACTATTTCACACGGATGTGTTATCGTAATTTCCTCAATTCTGATCCAAATATAGACTTTGTGTGCTACCGCAATATTTGTTATCATAGAAAAATATATATCTGTGGACAAGATACTTATCACTATATTAAAGCTTTATAAATGTTCATCAAATACGAGCCAGAATAGGAGATTTTTCTTCTTCTTCTTATAAGTTATTATTACCATTGATTGTAATTATTGATATTATTATTATTTTTTATTCTTCATTGTGTATCTATTATCATATTCATTTTTATTAATATGATTACATTTATTATTATGATTGTTATTTATAATATAATTATTGGAATCAAGTCCATTTTGGTTTTGTTCTGGTAATTAATCAGTCTTCTAATCAAAGATTATTATTATTTTTGGAAGCAACATCTCAAAAATGACCTAAATAGTGTTGATAGGGATGTTAAACAAACAAATTATTATTATCCCACAACATTACCATCATGATCTTGTACACCTTGGATATAGACAGGGAGGCTTGTACCTACTGCAGAAAAATATAGAGAGGTGCTTTTTGAAGTACATAATAGGTTAACATAGGTTTAACCAGAAAACAGCCTTTTCAGGGCCACAATAAATCTTTGACAGAAAGCCTTTCAAGCCATATATTTGTCTGTTTATTAATGCAGTAGATAAAACCCTTCAAACCCTGTTGTCAGGTATAGATACCTATGCAAACAGTGTAAATCCTGTTGAAATTGCCTCTAATCAGCAAGGTGGCAAGATCTACATAGCATGACATCCTGTAGTCGATTTTATGCAAGATGCCACATTTAGAAGAATGGAAATGCCCAAAACCAGTGATAGAAAAGTGCGTTTCATATACCCAGGGATGAAAGGGTTAAAAAAGAAACCCACTCCTTCTGTAGGAAAGAAAAAATGATGCTTTTTATTTCATATCTGAAAAACAAAACCCAAATTCCCTCCAAGAAAGGGCAGCTCTAGACACTATATCATATCACAAAAAGACAAAAAAAAAATGCAAATAACTCCTTTTTACAATTAAATTTTATTACCGGTAAACCTTGTTTTTGTCATCCAAAGATTGTTTATTATTGGTAAAAAACTTCCTTTCGTAGAAAAAATTCCCTTTCGCTATTTAGACCGATCGCTTCTAAAGCAGTGGGACCTGATGAGTTGCGTCCCAGAGTCCTAAAGGAACTTGCTGATAAATAAGGTCCAGTTTTTGCTCAACTTTTTCAAAGTCCCTTGAATCTTGATTCAATTTAATCTCAACTCATATACCTTTGGTCCAGTCCAAGTACAAACTTGCATCTTGGAATAGCAACTTCAACGTAAGCATCTGTATCTGACCTTGACCTATATTTCATGATTCACTGACCTTGTGAATTATTGTAACCACCCTAACTTTCACCCTAATGTAAGAGTCCATTCCTCAAGAACTATAAGACCTTCATTAATGATACTTGGTACAAGCTTGCACCTGTGAATAGCAACTTCAAAGCAAGCATCCATATCTGACCCCGACCTACCGTTCATGGTTTACTGACTATGTGAATTATTGTGATCACCCTAACTTCCACCCTAATGTAAGACTCATTTCTCAAAAACTGGAAGAGCTTCATTGATGATACTTGGTATAAGCTGGCATATAGGAGTGACAACTTTAATACAGGCATCCATGTTTGGCCTTGACCTAGATTTCATGGTTCAGTGACTTTGTGTCCCCACAGATGCCACATACATACATGTAGCCATCGGCGGAATTCTTGTTGTTATAATTTGTCTTTGAATGTGTGTATCACTTATGGATAGCCAATTGGCCATTTTGTGGGAAAGTAACTGCCCTTTTGGCTTTCCGCTATTGATGATTCCATTTAGGGTCTAGTTATTTCATGTTTGTATTTCTTTCCCTTTGGTCTCTCTGATGCAAGCTATGAGTTAATTGTATCGATCCCTGGTCATTGCCTTCCCTTCTATTTTTCAAAAGGATGTTTTTAAATATTTTGTTTTTAAAAATTGTTCTCGTACAAGGTGAGATAATTCAGTTTAAAAGGAAGCTAATTTGCATTATTAATGCAAATTTATGAAAATTATTAACAATGTAATTAAACCAATATAACTATGCAACCCCTGAGCTGATTTGTAGGATAAAAGCAGTTTTGGAAAGCTATGAGTCTGCCCCTTTTCACTCTGCCCTATAAACAAGAATATACATGTACTTCTAAAACCAAAATATTTTGATTTTTTTGTGAAGTAGATGGTTTGATTGCCAATCAACGTAAAAATGAGCTGCAGCACAGCATTTCCTACAATTTACATGTGTGCCCAGCGAAGAATCAGATCAGCCTACGCATCCATATAATCTGACCAGAGACTTCTCTTGCTGCAGGAAGGAGCATTTTGTCCTAAGTTATCCTTAGAGCACACAGCGAAGACTCTGATTAGACTGTGTGGATGTGCAGGCTGATCTGAGTTTTCGCTATGCGCACATGTCTTATTGTAGCTATTGTCGTGCGCTGGCTCAAATTCTCTTGAATGTCTTACATTACCTACAGAATGGTATCTGAATAATTCGGGTATCTTCCTTTGTTCAAATGTTAGCACTTTATCCCTTCTCTTGCTGAATATTCAGTTTAGCCACACACATTTCTGACTTTGAACCAATCAGATTACTTGATGTAATTTATTCCTACAAAATCATAAATTGAATCAGAATTGTTACTTGTGACACGTCAAATAACATTCATACACCAGGACCTGTGATATAGGAAGTTAGTCCCTAGCTCTTACCAAAGAGGTAAACTTAGTTACACTGTCATCAGCACCTTCAGCTTTCAAAATACATGTAATCGAATCGGGAAGTGCATTCCAATCTCTAATGGTTCGGGGGAAGAACGATTCTTTATAAATATCCGTTCTTGCAGTAAGGGTCTGAAACGCCAATGAATGGTGATTTCTACAGTGCCTAGCTGGGGGGACAAAGTCATCTGTTGGAATGCTAGCAGCACCCTTTAGACCTTTGTATAAAAGGATGAGCCTACTGTCTTTCCTCCTTTTCTTTAGAGACTCCCATTTTAATTTTCCAAGTATTCCAGTATTCAAGTATTACACCGAATGTCAAACAGTGTAGATCCTGTTCAGATAGCTCTTTTCTCTCAGTTACTATTTACCTATGAGGGTTAAGCCAGAAAGATTAAAAATGTGAAAATGTATGGTTTTCTCTGAAAATTCTTGAAAAATTTAATGGCATACTTGAACGTTTTAAAATATGTTTTATCATATCATCCATAGGTAAATACAATGTATATGTATTGCATGCATAGATAAACTGTGTTAACGGACTTGAAACTCATTCAGTTTTTTTAGCTCGTCAACTTTTCTGAAGTTACAATGGTTGGTGGAAATCAGACGGAAATTAAAAAAAGATGTACTTGATTGTTTTGTTTAAATAATCTGCACCACATTAGAGGACATAGTGGTACATTCTCAGTCACACCATTTTAGCTCACCTGTACCTGACGTGGGTGTATATGTATCCTTGTATGTCACTCGAAGTCAAAGTTTTTGGTTACAGTTTTCTATTGCGCTGTATCTCTAAAACCACTTGATGGATTTAGTTAGTTCTTGGACTGATGTTACATATTAGTCTAAAGTTTCACACAGTACCAGCCTCAGGCCCCATCCCCCACCCCCATCAGTGACCTTGAGGACTTGGGGTATAGTTTTCTATTGTTCTATAAGTCTAAAACCATTTGATGGATTTTGTTATATCTTGGACACTGATATTATATAATGGTCTTAAGTTTTGCACAGCACCAGCTCCACCCAATCCCCCCCCCCCCTCTATGGTTAAAGTTTTCTGTTGCTCTATATCTCTAAAACCACTTGATGGATTTAGTTAGTTTTTGGACTGATGTTACATATTGTTCTAAAGTTTCTCACAGTACCAGCCGTACCTCCCTCAATGACCTTGAGGTCAAAGTCACATACTTAGAACTTAAAACAAGATTTCTTCTACAGTGGTTCTTAGGGGTTCTATCTGGTTCTCTTTTAATTGCTGCAGTCTGTTTGGATGTTTTACAGGAGAACAAATTCATTTTTGATAACTTGCCCTCATCCAACTTAGGCCCCCAAAGACGAGCTATGCTGTCTTCTGACAACTCGTTATAGAGGCCAACTACAAGCAAGAATAAACAAAAAATGCATTGTTTGTATGTCCATTTTAGCTTCAAGTCCATTTTTCCTAACTTTACCATATTTTGTCTTTCTTTCAGTCCTGACACAAGGCCAGGTCTAGTTCCAAAACATATTGCCAGAAAGCATGAATTACAGAAAAAAGAAAAGCAAGCCAACCAGACAAACAAACAGAAACCAAAAGCAATGATGGAAAAAGAAAAGAGAGATGAGGGGCTGGGGGCTGCCATTACCAGTGATAACAAGGGCTTTTCTTTGTTAGCCAAAATGGGCTACAAACCAGGCATGGTTATTGGGAAATCAGGTAAGGAATACTTACTTCGATGCAGTGTTTAAATCTTTTCCGGACTGTCTATTATCATTTATAACCTAACCACCAACAACAGAGTTAAGCTCTTTTAACACATTGTGAGTCCATTTTAGCTAAAAAAAGGTGTCATATCCAAACAAAAATGTATAGATTATATAGAAAAATAACCATTTATGGTCATTTTCTATATTTTCCATACATTTCTGGGATGCATCTTTAAATTGTTGTATCCAAAATCATGTTGTAATAAATAGTGTAATAAACTTTAAGAGGTGGTGGTGTATCTTTTTCCATGGCAGCCCCATCGTGCATTTGACTGTAAAGAGCAAATTCCATTGCTAACATGGCTACTTCACTAAGAGTCAAGGTTTATCAAACTTCATCTGCTTCTATGGGGTTTACCAGGGTTTGCATAACATTGTCAAACCATGCCACATTAACCTTTACCACTCTAACTGGAGATCAGGAGGACGCGGGTTCGATACCTGCTGGGGTCATCAACATTCTTTCGTGGAGATTGATCATGAAATCTTTTCTACGGTCATTCTCTCCCTTCCACTGATTCAAGAAGGGCAGTTGTCAGTTTCTGGCAAAAGAATGTACACTGTACTAGTTGATTGCTTACATATATGTATAAGCCCAGGAAAGTGTGGATAGGTAAACTGATCGGCTCAAAAATGACCTAAATAGTGTTGACTGGGCTGTTAAACTCCAATACAAACAAACAAACACAACCACTCTCTAGATTAATTCAGCATACATATTTCTGGGCAAGTCAGTAAGTACTCGAGCTAGACCTATACAGTAAGACCCCAGTGAAATACTCATTACTGAACGTTCCAACGCAGTTCTTCTGCTGTTCTTTATTTTTGTTATAGTTTGTCTTTGCATCATGTATTGCTAACCGGTATATCTTTTTATTTTGGATAGCTGTTTGGTCCTTTTGTGGGAAAGTAAATGTCCTTTTGGCTTTCCGCTTGTGATATTTATACCCCCGCAAACGAAGTTTGAAGGGGGTATATAGGAGTCAGCTTGTCGTCTGTCGTCGGTGTCTGTCGTCGGTCCGTTACAAAAAAACTTTAACATTGCTCATAACTTCCTTATTCTTTGACCGATTTCTTTAATATTCACACACCACACACCTTGCCACTAGTACAGAAGATTGATATACACAAACCTGACCTTGACCTTTACGTTAACCTTCCTCAAGGTCAAATACTTGTAAAAATTTGTCGTCGGTCCGTTACAAAAAACTTTAACATTGCTCATAACTTCCTTATTCTTTGACCGATTTCTTTAATATTCACACACCACACACCTTGCCACTAGTACTTAAGATTGATATACACAAACCTGACCTCGACCTTTACGTTGACCTTCCTCAAGGTCAAATACTTGTAAAAATTTGTCGGACAACGCATGCGGGGGTATAATTGGCGCCCGTTAGGCGGCAGCTCTAGTTGTATTAGGGCTTACATGTAGTTATATCATGTTTGTGTTTCTTGCCCTTTGGCGTCTCTGATGGAAGGTGTTGGTTAGTTGTATCAATTCCTGATCATTGCCTTCGCTTCTATTTTTTTATGTTCAGAACCATATAGTAATGAAAATTGTTAAAAAGAGGTGTACATGTAGGTGAAAACTATGCAACAGTTTTTCTTATTTCAGATGCCTCTCAGCTCAGATTGTCAGTTGTCCAGTAAAATATCTGTATTACTAAATAATAATCATACCAGAAACTTGAAGTTTACATATTTTTGTAGGTCAAGGTCGGTCAGAGCCTGTGCCAGTTGAGATAAAGCTAGGTCGTGGTGGCCTTGGAAGAGAATCAGATCAGAAAAGAAAACAAGAACATAGAACAGAAATGATGAGAAACAGAGCATGGAAAAGACAGAAAATGGAATCCAAACACAAGCATGACTTCATGCATAGACAGAACCAAAAGTTAGCAGAAAAGAATATCGAAAAGGATTTGTACCAAAGTCAGAAAGTGTGTGAACAGTTGGACTCACAAAAGGTATTAATGGTTGTAATAAATATACACTCGAGGAGCATTACATTGCTGTGAACTCAACCAGGGGCCAGTTGTTCAAAACTAATGTCAATAGTTAATGAATCGTTAAACCTTTGTTCATTTAATATGAAAAATATAGTAATATTTTTGCTGAAAAAAATGTGAGTGGCTTTTGCATATGCAAAAGCTACTCACATTTTTCAACAGTGAGTGGGTTTTGCATATGCAAAAGCTACTCACATTTTTCAGCAAAAATAACAAAATTTTTGATATTGTACTTGCTAGAACAGTTAACAATATGGCCACTAACGAGCTTGTTAAGGTAAAGAGGCTTTGAACAACTGGCCCCTTGAAAAGAGATCTACTGTACTTGGAAAGGTTGAAAGGAAAGAGTTTGGTTTTCAGTAAGACTGATTTTGGTCTTCAGAATTTGGTACTGCTGTTGAAAAAGGGAGACAAAAATATTTCTGAAACCCTTCAACCCTCCCTATGCCAAATATTTCAGTTTGCTTTACTCCTCCCCCTGTATTCAGCCATCTGTGTTGCATGATTTCAATTTTTACCAGATATTCAGATGCAAAATGAAAAACAGTATAGTTTCTGATCAGCTGGCTTCTCAGAATGGTACACTACGGTTGGGATTCAAATCAAAATCCATGCTTGCTAATGGTATGTTGCATCCAAACATGTATATAAATACACTGTATCATATAAAATTTTATAATTTATATTATACACTTTCTGTATATTGTTGTTTTCATTGTTAGATATGCCTGGTTTACATTGAATTGCAATAGGATCTTGAAGATTGGTTCAAAATCTGTTCTTGTTTGATTTGAAATTTAACATCCCCATCAGCACTGTATAGGTCATTTTGGAGACCCGTCACTGGGATGAAATGACATCTCAAGCCCTGTCGCCAAATGAAACCAATAGATTTATAAGCATGGATGGGCCAACTCGTACTGCTTTGCCTCGGCAAGCTTAGATCCTCTAAGCGGTTTACCAGTTCTCGTAAGTGGTTGGTTTCATTTCAGCTCTGCATGGAAGCATCATGCAGCTCATCTATTTCTTCAAGCCCCGATGGACAAGTGTCAACTTTTCATAACACATGCACGTGTACTTTGGACATGATTCTTGATGATTCCTGCTGGTGCCCGGTATACTTCTGCTATGATAATTTGAAAATCATTAGAAGCTATTCATTGTTACCTACACCACAACCTCTTTAACTCTTTTGTTAGTTAAACAACCATGTTAGGTTTGGTTGTTTTAGGTATGTCTATATTACAATGTACAGTAAAACTCCTGTATTAAGACCACCAATGGGATTGTTCAAAAGTAGTCTTTAAGACAACTTTTGAACAGCCCCAAAGGTGGTCTCTTACTAGATGGCACTAGAAGCCTCTGTGGTGTAGCGGTTACGCTAATCGCCTTGTAAACCAGTGATTGCAGGATCGATCCCGGGCTTCTCCAGACTTTCGGATGAGTCTTTTAATCGAGGTCCCATTACCGTATGACCTTAACTGTTGGTGGGACGTAAAACTCTACACCCACTCACTCACTCACTAGAGGGCACTAAGTGTAGAAAACACTAAGGCCGACTAAACTGAAGCCTTCTAAATGTGCTTTGAAAGCCGAATTCAACTAAATTTTAGCTGGTCTTAACAGTGGAATTCCACTGTATGTAGAAAAATGACCGTTTATGGTCCATTTTTAAACTTTGTTATTCAAAACCATGTTATATTAAGTGTTATAAAGAGGTCAGTGTGTACTAGGCATTCTGTGTTTTGTAGGGTATAACTTCACCAGCTGAGCCATTTTTCTGGCCAGAGGCTCTGTTACCTAAGTCTAGTCATGATACAGAAGAAGATGAACCGCTTGACAGATTACAGTCAGGTTATATTGGCTATGTTAATGATCTAGATGATGATTGCAATGATGATGATTTGGAAGATGAAGATGATCATAGTTTAGATTCTTGGGCTTTAAATGTGAGTATTGAAATAGGGGATATTTGATTTTTTTTAGCTCACCTGACCAAAGGTTATGATGAGCTTTTGTGGTTGTGCTACATCCGTCATCTTCATTCATCCTGTGTTGTGTGCACATAAACTTTTCTTGTGAACAGTTTCGGTCCCATCATCGTCAAACTTGCTTAGAATGATCTTGACAATACATGTATTTTGGTCAAGTTCAAATATGTTTCTTGTCAAAAGGTAGGTCAGCAGGTCAAATCAAAGAAAAACTTTGTGAACACTCTTGATGCCACAGTTTTGGTCCAATCTCGATCAGACTTGCTCAGAATTATCATCTTGACAATATCTGGGTTAAGTTTGAATATGGGTCATGTTGAGTCAAAAAGTAGGTCAGTAGGTCAAATCATAGAAAACCCTTGTGAACTTTGTAGAGGCCACAGATTTGGTCCAAACTTGTTTGGATGAGAAAGTAGGTTAAATAATAGAAAAACCTTGTGAACACTCTTGAGGCCACAGTTTTGGTCCAATCTTCATAAAACTTACTCAGAATGATCTCCTTGACAATATTTTGGTCAAGGTTGAATATATATGTCATGTTGGGTCAAATGGTAGGTCAGTAGGTCAAATCATAGAAAAACCTTGTGGAAAACTCCAGAGGTTAATGTTTTTTGTCCAAGCTTCAACAAACTTGCTCAGAATGAATGATTTGCAAACAAAACAACATAAAAAACTTATTTCACAGTGAAAATGTGATTTTTACTTCAATGAGGATAAAAGATTTTCAGCTCACCTGAGCCGAAGTGTGTGTGTGTGAATTCGGGTTTAATATCGCTTTCAACAATTTTTCAGTCATATCACGACGTTGTCTGGTTGCGACAGGGAGCTCAATGCTCACGTTTATAGTGCTGCCTCACTGAAGTATCATGTCCCAGACACATTACATGATACAACACCCAGTCACATTATCCTGACACTGGATCGACCAGTCCTAGCTCTACCCCGTAAATCTGAGTGCCAAGCGAGGAGCAGCTAGTACCATTTTTAACGACTTTGGTATGTCGCGGCCCGGGATTGAATCCGAGACCTCCCGTTCCCCGGAGCGGACACTCTACCAACTGAGCTATCGGGGCCGGTCCCCTGAGCCGAAGGCTCACAATGTGGGCTTACAGTGTAGGAAGGCTGCAGCGTCCGTTGTCCACACATTTGAACTTCAATATCTCATTTACTAGCTGGTTAATCTTGATCAAATTTTATGGGCATCACCACTAGGTTGTTGGATTGACTGCATTAGGTGTTGGACCAGTTTTGATCAGAACTGTGGTTGCCATGGAAACAAACACGTTCCATAGACCTATAATTGGAAAAATGATGTCTCCAATCTTTCGCAGCCATTTCTAATCCGATCTTTATCAAACTTGCAGATAAACAGGAGAGGCAAATAGTATACGCCCAGTTCAAATTTGGGCCTCACAGGGCCACAGGCTTTGGAGTTACCTGCCCTTTAGCATAAAATTAAGAGAAAAATGGTACCACCACTTTTTAGCTCACCTGTCACGTAGTGACAAGGTGAGCTTTTGTGATCACATTTTGTCCGTCGTCCGTGCGTGCATCCGTGCGTCCGTGCGTGCGTCCGTGCGTGCGTAAACAATTTCTTGTCCGCATGATAGCATCTTCATTTATGATTTGATTTTAACCAGACTTGCACACAACTTGTACCACCATGAGATCTGGGTTCCTTTCTTGAACCAGCCATATCCCATCATGTGTTACAGAGTTACGGCCCCTGAAAGGGCAAAAATTGCCTATTTTGGTCTTGTCCGCACGATAGCATCTTCATTTATGATTTGATTTTAACCAGACTTGCACACAACTTGTACCACCATGAGGTCTGGGTTCCTTTCTTGAACCGGCCATATCCCATCATGTGTTACGGAGTTACGGCCCCTGAAACGGCAAAAATTGCCTATTTTGGTCTTGTCCGCAGGATAGCATCTTCATTTATGATTTGATTTTAACCAGACTTGCACACAACTTGTACCACCATGCCATCTAGGTTCCTTTCTTGAACCAGCCATACCCCATCATGTGTTACGGAGTTATGGCCCCTGAAAGGGCAAAAATTGCCTTTTTTGGTCTTGTCCGCACAATAGCAGTTTCATTTATGATTTGATTTTAACCAGACTTGCACACAACTTATACCACCAGGAGATCTGGGTTCCTTTGTTGAACCAGCCATATCCCATCATGTGTTACGGAGTTACGGCCCCTGAAAGGGCAAAAATTGCCTATTTTGGTCTTGTCCGCACGATAGCATCTTCATTTATGATTTGATTTTAACCAGACTTGCACACAACTTGTACCACCATGAGATCTGGGTTCCTTTCTTGAACCAGCCATATCCCATCATGTGTTGTGGAGTTACGGCCCCTGAAAGGGCAAAAATTGCCTATTTTGGTCTTGTCTGCATGATAGCTGTTTCATTTATCATTTGATTTTAACTAAACTTGCACACATTTTGTACCACCACAAAATATCTCGGTCAAGTTCGAATATGGGTCATGTTGGGTCAAAAAGTAGGTCAGTAGGTCAAATCAGAAAAAAAACCTTGTGAAGACACTAGAGGCCACAGTTTTGGTCCGATCATCATCAAACTAGCCCAGAATGATCATCTTGACAATATCTCAGTCAAGTTCGAATATGGGTGTTGTCGGGTCAAAAAGTAGGTCAGTAGGTCAAATCATAGAAAAACCTTCTGAACACACTAGAGGCCACAATTTATGTCCAATCATCATCAAACTTGCTCAGAATGATCATCTTGATAATATCTTGGTCACATTCGAATATGGGTCATGTCGGTTCAAAAAGTAGGTCAGTAGGTCAAATCACAGAAAAACCTTGTGAACACACTAGAGGCCACAGTTTTGGTCCAATCATCATCAAACTTGCCCAGAATGATCATCTTGACAATATCTGAGTCAAGTTTGAATATGGGTCATGTCGGTCTAAAATGTAGGCCAGTAGTTCAAATCAGAGAAAAACCTTGTGTACACACTAGAGGCCACATTTCTGGTCCAATCATCATCAAACTTGCTCAGAATGATCATCTTGATAATATCTTAGTCACGTTCGAATATGGGTCATGGCAGGTCAGAAAGTAGGTCAGTAGGTCAAATCGGAGAAAAACCTTGTGAACACACTAGAGGCCACATTTTTGGTCCAATCATCATCAATCTTGCTCAGAATGATAGTCTTGACAATTTCTCTGTCAAGTTTGAATATGGGTAATTTCAGGTCAAAAAGTAGGTCAGTAGGTCAAATCATATAAAAACCTTGTTAACACACTAGAGGCCACAGATTAGGTCCGATCATCATCAAACGTGCCCAGAAAGATCATCTTGACAATATCTGATTCAAGTTTGAATATGGGTCATGTCGGTTCAAAAAGTAGGTCAGTAGTTCAAATCAGAGAAAAACCTTGTGTACACACTTGAGGCCACAGTTTTGGTCTGATCATCATCAAACTTGCTAAAAATGATCATTTGACAATATCTCAATTAATTTCGAATATGGGTCATATCTGGCCAGTAAGTAGGTCAGTAGGTCAGATTGTTGAAAAACCTTGTGGACACACTAGAGACCCCAGTTTTGGTCTGATCATCATCAAACTTGCTCAGAATGATCATCTTGACAATATCTGGGTCAAGTTTGAATATGGGTCATGTCGGGTCAAAAAGTAGGTCAGCAGGTCAAATCATAGAAAAAACATTTTGAACACTCTAAGAGGCCACAGTTTTAGTCAAATCATCATAAAACTTGCTCAGAATGATCATTTGGACAATATCTCAGTTAAGTTCGAATATGGGTCATGTCAAATCGAAAAGTAGATCAGTAGGTTATTTTGTCATAACTTTTGAACTGTTTGAGATAGAGCCTTCATATTTAGCATATAGGTTCCTTGTGACAAGGGCTTTCCACTCATATAAAGATTTGACGTGTGACATTGACCTGTGACCTACTTTATCATAACTTTTGAACCATATGAGATAGAGCCTTCATATTTGGCATGTATGTTCCTTGTGACAAGGTTTTCTCAACCATTCAAAACTTTTGAGCCATGACCTTGACCTTTGACCTACTTTGTCATAACTTTTGGAGCATTTAAGATACAGCCTTCATATTTGGCATATAGATTCCGTCATAGGAGTGAGTGTTTGAGTTTGAAGTCTCACCAACAGCTAAGGTCATACAGTTATGGGACCTCTGTTTAAAGACCAATCTGAAAGTCTGGAGAAGCCTGGCATCGATCCAGCTACCCTGGTTTACAAGGCAAGTAGCATGACCACTTCACCATGAAGGCTTCTAAACTTCATTGGAATGTTGTGTAGATGACCCTCTAGGAAAATAGCATAACGATTAACAAACGGTCACAAGAGCTAAAAATAGAAAACATTGTAAATTTGCTTCAAATGCTAACTCCTTCTTAACCTTTGGGCCAATTGGATTTAAAACTTCACAGGAATGTTGCCTAGGTGACTCCCTACCAAAATAGTTTATACTCATTCCACTCCAATGAACAAGATGGCTTCCAGAGCTAAAAATAAAAAATTCTTCAAACGATAATTCCTTCTGTACCCTTGGGCCAATTCCATTCAAACTTTGAAGTAATGTTGCTTAGATGACCCTCTACCAAAAAGGCTAAAACAATCCCGCTCTGAAGAAAAAATGGCCACCGGAGCTAAAAATAGAAAAATATTGTAAATCTGATTCAAACGTGAACCCCTCCTAAACCCTAAGGACAATTTGATTCAAACTTAACAGGAATGTTGCCTAGGTAACTCCCTACCAAATAAGCTAAAATCACTCTGCTGATGAACAAGATGGCAACCATAGCTAAAATAGAATGTACTCGAGACAGTGTCACACAGGTGAGCGAACCAGGGCCCTGTGGGCCCTCTTGTTCTCAGCTGTTTTTGATCTGATCTTTTTTGCTTCTAGTAAACAAGGACAAGCATAATGTCTCAGATGAGTTTGAATTTGGCTCAAATCTGACAACCGCTTCCGCATTTACGTTCTTCCCTTGAGCTTGAAAAATTTTACCATAGGCTTACAATGGAAAAATGACGTCTCCAACTTTCATTCTCAGCCATTTCTGATCTGATCTTTTTTAAACTTGCAGCTAACAAGGAGAGGCATACAGTCTACATTGAGTTCGAATTTGAGCATTGCAGGACCAAGGGCTTTGGAGTTACATGCCATTGAGTATAAATATGAGCGAAAAATGGTGTCTTCCCTTTTTCTCAGCTGTTTTTGATCTGATCTTTTTGAAACTTTAAGTTAACAAGGACAAGCATTATATCTCAGATGAGTTCGAATTTGGCTTGAATCTGAATCGGTTTCACAGTTACTTACCTTGAGCGTGAAAAATTTTACCATAGGCTTATAATGAAAAAATGACGTCTCCAACATAACCGGATAGGGCATACAGTCTACATCAAGTTGGAATTTGGGCATTGCAGGACCGAGGTCTTTGGAGTTGAGCCATTGAGCACAAAAAAATAGCGAAAAAAGGTGTCTTTACTTTTCCTCTGACAGCTGTTTTTGATAGGATCTTTTTGAAAATTTTAGAAAACAAGGACAAGCATAATACCTCAGACGAGTTCGAATTTGGCTCGAATCTGACAACCGGTTTCCCATTAATGTTCCCTTGAGCATGAAATATTTTACCATAGGCTTACAATGGAAAAACAACATCTCCAACTTTTCTCAGCCATTTCTGATCTGATCTATATCAAACTTGCAGATAACCAGGAAAGGCATACAGTCTATGTCGAGTTCGAATTTGGGCCTCACACGACCAACCTGCCCTTGAGCATAAAAATCAGCGAAAAATGGTGTCTACACTTTTTCTCAACTGTTTTTTATCTTATCTTTACAAAACTAAGCGAAAAAAGGTGTCTGCACTTTTTCTCTGACAGCTGTTTTCGATAGAATCTTTTTGAAACTTTGGAAAACAAGGACAAGCATAATATCACAGATGAGTTCGCATTTGGCTCAAATCTGACAACTGGTTTCGCATTTATGATACCTTGAGCGTGACGTCTCCAACTTTTCTCAGCCATTTCTGATCTGATCTTTTTCAAACTTGCAGGTAATAGGGAGAGGCATACAGTCTAGATCAAGTTCGAAACTGCTTTGGAGTTACCTGCCCTTGGGTATAAATATGAGCGAAAAATGGTGTCTCCACTTTTTCTCAGCTGTTTTCAATATAATCTTTTTCTCAGCTGTTTTAAATATAATCTTTTTATACCCCCGGCATACAAAGTATGTCGGGGGGGGGGGGGTATATAGTTTTCGTCTTTCCATCCGTTGGTTCGTTAGTTCGTTCGTTTGTTCGTATTTCCGTCTGTCCTGCCGTTCGTCTTTTTGACAGCTCATATCTCTGTAACCACACGTTAAATGCTCTTCATATTTGGTAGAGGAAATCTCTATACCATTACCTTTCATATGGAATATCTAAGCCCCTGGGTGGGCTGTCTGTCTGTCCGTCTGTCTGTTCATCTACTTTTACGTCAAAGTTTTTGGTTAAACCTTTTTCATTGCTGATATCTCTGTAACCACATGTTAGATTCTCTTCATGTTTGGTAAAGGATATCTCTATAGCATTACCTTTCATTTGGAATATCTAAGCTCGGGGTTCAAGCCCCTAGGTGGACTGTCCATCCCTTCATCAACATTTACGTCAGTGATTTGTGTTAAACCTTTTGGATTGCTCATATCTCTGTAACAACATGTTAGATTCTCTTGATATCTCTATAGCATTACCTTTCATAACGAATATCTAAGCCCCTGAGTCAATCCCCAGGGTGAGCTGTCCGCCCGTTTGTAAACAATGACATCAAAGTTTTGTCTTAAACCTTTTGGATTGCTTATATCTCTGTAACCACATGTTAGATTCTCTTCATATTTGGTGAAAGATATCTCTATAGCATTGCCTTTCATATAGAATATCTAAGCCCCTGGGTCAAGCCCCCGAGTGGTCTGTCTGTCCGTTTGTCAATTTTTACATCAAAGTTTTGTGTTAAACCTTTTTGATTGCTCATATCTCTGTAACCTCATGTTAGATTCTCTTCATACATGGTACAGAATATAGCTGTAGTATTAACTTTCATATGGAATATCTAAGCTCCTGGGTCATTCCCCAGGGTGGGGCTAGGGGTCAATAATTAAGACTTAGGCATTTTGATTACGTCCAAGTTTTGTGTTAACTGCTTTTATTATACTCCTTGTTGTTGAAATGCAATAGTTATTCTCAGTGGACTAAATGGTTATATAGAAAGGTTCAGTGCTACAGACAAATTGTCATTTCCACTAAAAGGGGATGGCACTGGCCGGGGTAATACGTGCCCCACTGGGCACTTTCTCTAGTTGAAACTTTTAGAAAACAAGGACAAGCCTAATATCTCAGATGAGTTTGTAATTGGCTCTAATCTGACAACTGGTTTTGCATTTACGTTCCCTTGAGGGTGAAAAAATTTACCATAGGCTGACAATGAAAAAAAACGACGTCTACGTTGAGCTCGAATTTGTGCCTTGCAGGACCAACAGCTTTGGCATTACCTGCCCTTGAGTATAAATATGAGCGAAAAATGGTATCCACTTTTTCTCAGCTGTTTTCCATTGGATATTTTGAAACTTTGAGTAAACAAAGACATGCATAATATCTCAGATGAGTTCAAATTTGCCTTGAATCTAACAACCTGTACTATTTCTCAGTGAGCGATTGTTGCCCACTGGGTGAATTGTTTCTTTGAGTGATAATTTGTGATGATACAGAGGTAAAGTAACCTTTAGACAGATTACAACCTAACATATGTTATCGTTTACAGCCCTGTGTTTCGGAAGTAGGCTTTTGAGTGTTAAAATTAAACAGGCCCATTGTTGCCAATGTTGGAATGAGACAAGTCAAAATCATTAACAGAACGTTTTGTCAATCCTTTGAGCCCTGTACATGTAGACCAGGGGCCAGTTATTCAAAGCATCATCAGCTTAACGAGCTTGTTAGTGGTAACTGTTCTAGCAAGTACAATATCAAAACATTTTGGTATTTTTGCTGAGAAAATGTGAGATGCAAAAGCTACTCACATTTTTCCAGCAAAAATAGTAGCATATTTGCCATATTAAAAGGTCAAAGTTTTAATGATGTCATTAATGTGAAACAACTGGCACCAGTGCAAACAGCTATGTAACCAGTGTACATGTAGATGCAGATGAGATGGCTCATAAACAGGCCCCTACCCTGTTTGCTGTTTGACTAAAATTCCTGTTGGCACCAGTGGGTATCTCCAAATTCAAAGATAGAAGTGTCTGCTTTGGGAACTCAGGTGTGTAAGGATTAAAGCATCATGTTAGCAAGTCTGTGTAATGAAAACACCGATAAACCCCACTTTATACATGTATAGACAAAACTGGGGTTTACAGGGGTAAATCTAATTTTCTCATTTCTGCTCTAAGACATAGGTTGTGGGTACTCATTAGAACTGCCTCAATGAGGCAGTTCTAACGAGCACCCAAAACATATGTTTGGAGTATAAATGAGAAAAATATCATACATTTTCATCAGAAAAGATGCTAGTTTGGAAATATGAAAGAATGAGTGAGTGTTTAATTTTATGTCCCACCAACAGCTATTGTCATACAGAGACGGGACCTTGGTTTAAAGACATATCCGTAAGTCTGGAGAAGCCCGAGATCGATCCTGCGACCCCTGGTGTACAAGGCGAGTAGCTTAACCACTCGACCACGGAGGCTTCTATAAAAGAATGAACTATGTCACACAGATGTGTTATCATAATGGAAAATAAAGTCCTAAGGGACTCAAGAATTATTATTATTGTTTATGAGTTTGAATCATTCAGTCTAAGCATTTCATCTGTATGTGTGCCAGGGCTCAAGAAACTGCTGGTTTTCCGGTTCCTGACCAATTTTGGCTTCCATAAACCGATTTTGACTTCAGAAGAAGGTTAAAATTTTTTCGCTAAATCATTATGTTGAAAAAACAAGTTGACCGTTTGCCACTGATAATCCAAGCATGTATACAAAAAACGCCTACAGCACAAGGTGTTAGACCGGTTCATTATCTAACTGGTTGAAAATCGGACAAGTCCATGTCGGGTTCTTTGATCTTATATCGCTGCGAAATTTGACCCGTGTGTCACTGGCCTCAGGCATTATCGGCAAGCTGGCAGGGTGAGAAAATTAGGTCAATCAATGCAGGACATACGCAGGTTTGTTTACACAAGACATTAATTTATGGCTTACTATAGAACCGGTATTTGAATATAAAATTGTTTTTTTTTTCACAGGGCATAATTTTCAACACACACCTGGTGGAGCGTGATAGCTCAGTGGTTAGTGCACTTGCCTCTGATGCTAGAGGTCCCGTGTTCCATCCCCGGCAGCGGCGATAAAATTTCAGTGTCCGAACACGCTCCATTGGCATCATTTGCAGGGATGAATGTCATAAAGTGCACCGTCCTTCGGATGGGGACGTTAACTGGAGGCCCCCTGTGCATGGAGAACCATTCCCTGTGCAGGTTAAAGATCCCTACTGTAATTACATGATTACTGTGTAGGCTTTCATCCTGCAAACCTGAAGTGTATGTAATGTACACCTGCGGTAAAGGCCAAATGTGACCGATGCAGTATAAGTAGATAGATAGATAGCTAGTCATGTCTGCACATTGCGTGTTAAGCCTTCGAGAGAAAATGCATTTTTTCACCCATTTTAAACGATGTTTTTATTTTAGAAATACGCTTCATTGAAACCAATAACATAAACCACTTGTGTTTTACACCCTTGAATGAATTAAAATGAAACCGCATGACGTCATTTTCAGATCACGTGGCTTCAATATCAGTCGCCATTTGTAGACAAAGCGATTTGTTTCAGGCTTGTGTAATCTTGAAATATGTATTTATATTCTTTAGAACTCGGTTCGGCCATGTAAGAGTTTCATTGACTCTCGTTCGGCCATGTTTTGCTTCGAGAGTAAAGATATGTTTTTCAATTTTTTAACCCGTTCAAAACGATTTCTCTAGAAATACGCTCTATAAAAATCAATGACATGAAACAGGTGTGTGTTTTACGTCCTTGACTGCATTAATGTGTATTGTGTAAACGGAAACTGTATGACATCATTTTCCGACCATGTGGCTGCAATATTGGTCGCCATTTGTAAACAAAAGAAATTTGGGCAAAATAAAGATGCGTGAAATAAGAGAAATATTTTAAAGGTTTTAAAAAGGAAAAAAAAATATAGTGACCATCGAACTGGTCTTTTACTGCACCATGCTGGTTGTTTCCCTGTACTAAGTGACCCACACATTGGGAAAATGAAAGTAGATGAAATCTGGCATAGAAAATGAAAGTAGATGAAATCTGAACGATGTGAGCAAAATGATGGCTGTTTATAATCGAGATACTGGTGCTCATATTCGTTGACAAGTGTAAGAGCAATATTGATATGCCATTCGTTACGCTAATAACACATGTTGAAATTGCAAATCACCAAAGACGTTTACGGAAATTACCAACAATTTCCGTAATTTTTGGCGAAATCTGGCTGGACCGATTTGGATTCTTCAGTTTCTCGAGCCCTGATGTGTGCGATTGATTTCATTGTATTTATGAAACTTTCAAGAGGGTCATTTCATAAATTTCACATGAAAAGACACTTTTTAAAAGTCTAATACAGTTTGTGATCAGTATTGTACATATATATATTTAGTCACCAACTCACCTTCATGTTTCTGTGTTTTCAGACAGTCGATAAGTTAGAAGTTCTTACATTGTATCTCAGAACAAAACATAAATACTGTATATGGTGTGGAACCAAATATGAAGGTATGTATCTCAGTGGTTTATCCCCAGTGTTATCTTTACCCTTCAAGCATTAATCATTACTAGCCGAAAGCATTTTCAAAGTATTTTTAGCTCACCACAGCACAAAGTGATCGGTCAGTGTCTGTCATGTGCCATCAATGCTAACTCCTCCTAAACCCTTTCATAGGAATGTTGCTTAGGTAACCCTCTACCAAAATAGCTAAAATTGTTCCGCTCCGATGAAAAAGCTGGCCACCCGAGCTAAAAATAGAAAAGTCTTTAAAGGATAACTCCTTCTATACCCTTGGTCCTTCATAAGAACTTTGCTTAGGTGACCCTCTACCAAAATAGCTAAAACTGTTCCGCTCCATTGAGCAAGTTGGCCACCAGAGCTAAATACAAGAAAACATCAACAAATGCCAAATGCTCCTAAACCCTTGGGCCAATTTCAGTCAGATTTCAAAGGAGTGTTGCCCTCTACCAACATAACTAAAATTGTTCCGCTCCTATGAACAAGATGGCCACTATAGCTAAAAATAGAAAACTCTTTGAACAACAACTCCTTTACCATTCCGCACATTTCATTCAAATTTCATAAGAATGTTGCTTTGGTGAACCTCTACCAAAATAGCTAAAACAGTTCCGCTTGATGAGCAAAATGGCCACCAGAGCTAAAAAAACAAAACAAAACAAAAAATTAAAAATTTGCTTTTAAACCCTTGGGCCGATTTGATTCAAACTTTGCAGGAATGTTCCTTAGTTGACCTTGTACCAAAATAGCTAAAATCTTTCTTCTCCAATGAACAAGATGGTCACCAGAGCTAAAAATAGAAAGATCTTTAGACAACATCTTAAGGTAAAACTGTACATTTACAGGAAAACCCTTACATACGCAGAAAATGTCCTGTTTAGTTTATACAGAAATTACTGGTCAATATTTTTCCATATTGCTCTTAGTCACGTGGGTATTACCCATAGATAAGCAGTCACGTTCACAATAGAACTACTTTCAAATCTATGCATTTCGAGACGAAACATCAGCAGCCATCATGTCATGTGTAGCCACTGAAAGAACAAAACGAATATTGTGACAAAATGCATAAAGCACATTTTATGCTGCCAAATATGACCTACTTGCAGTCTGTTTAGATTTTCAATACTTTAAATAGGAAAGCAGGAGTATTTTGAAAGAAAAAAAAGACACTTTGGAAACTAGAAATGCCTCCATAGGACACAGATGCCCCCGCCTGAAAATATGTCTATGTTCGTATTAATCCATAGAAAGTTACTGACGGTGTTTAAGTTTTGGACCCTTTTTTCTTATTTGTCCTATAATAAATGACCTTGACCTTGGAGGTAGGACCTTGGTTTTGTGTGAGGCAGATTGTCTCATGATGGCCAGCATTTCTGCCAAGTAATTTCAAAATCCATCCAGAAATAAGAAAGTTATTGACTGCGTTTAAGTTTCGAACCTTTTTTTTTACCTTTGACCTCTAAGTATCACCTTGACCTTGGAGGTACGGACCTGGGTTTTGCATGTGATACATCGTCTCATGATGGTTAACATTTCTACAAAGTAATTTCAAAATCCATCCAGAAATAAGAAAAGTTTCGGACCCTTCTTTTGACCTTTGACCTCTAAGTATGACCTTGACCTTGGAGGTATGCACATGACACATTGTCTCATGATGATTAACATTTCTACAAGGTAATTTCAAAATCCATCCAGAAATAAGAAAGTTATTGACTGCATTTAAGCTTGGACCCTTTTTTTTGACATTTGACCTCTAAGTAAGACCTTGACCTTGGAGGTACAGACCTTGATTTGGCACGTTTCACATCGTATCTTGATGGTTAACATTTCTACAAGGTAATTTTAAAATCCATCCAGAAACAAGAAAGTTATTGACTGCATTTAAGTTTTGGACCCTTTTTTGACCTTTGACCTCTAAGTATGACCTTGACCCTGGAGGTACGGACCTGGGTTTTGCACGTGACACATCGTCTCATGATGGTTAACATTTCTACAAAGTAATTTCAAAATCCATCTAGAAATAGGAAGGTTATTGACTGCGTTTAAGTTTGGACCCTTTTTAGCTCACCGTCACGTAGTGACGAGGTGAGCTTTTGGGATCACTTTTTGTCCGTCGTCCGTCGTGCGTCCGTCGTGCGTCCGTGCGTGCGTGCGTAAACAATTTTTTCAAACGACATCTCCTCCTAAACCACTGAGCGGATTTTGACCAAACTTCACAGGAATGATCCTAAGGTGGTCCCCTTTCAAAGTTGTTCAAATGGTTCCGATCTGTTGAACATATAGGTCACAGGAGTCAAAAATCGATTTTTTTTCACCGAAAACTTAAAAAATCTTCATCTCTGAAACTGCAAGGCCCAGGTCTTTGATATTTGGTATGAAGCTTCATCTAGTGGACCCCTACCAAGATTGTTCAAATTATAGTGCTGGGGCCAAAAATGCCCCCGCTCCGGGGCCCTTTGGTTTTACATGGGCTTATATAGGGAAAATCTTTAAAAATCTTCTTCTCTGAAACTGCAAGGCCCAGGTCTTTGATATTTGGTATGAAACTTCATCTGGTGGACCCCTACCAAGATTGTTCAAATTATTGTGCTGGGGCCAAAGATGCCCCCGCCCCTGGGCCCTTTGGTTTTACATGGGCTTATATAGGCAAAATCTTTAAAAATCTTCTTCTCTGAAACCGCAAGGCCCAGGTCTTTGATATTTGGTATGAAGCTTCATCTAGTGGATCCCTACGAAGATTGTTCAAATTATAGTGCTGGGGACAAAAATGTCCCCGCCCCGGTGCCTTTTGATTTTACATGGGCTTATATAGGGAAAATCTTTAAAAATCTTCTTCTCTGAAACTGCAAGGCGCAGGCCTTTGATATTTGGTATGAAGTTTCATCTTATGGACCCCTACCAAGATTGTTCAAATTATAGTGCTGGGGCCAAAAATGCCCCCGCCCCTGGGCCCTTTGGTTTTACATAGGCTTATATCGGGGAAAACCTTAAAAATCTTCTTCTCTGAAACTGCAAGGCCCAGGTCTTTGATATTTGGTATGAAGCTTCATCTAGTGGACCCCTACCAAGATTGTTCAAATTATAGTGCTGGGGCCAAAAATGCCCCCGCCCCAGGGCCCTTTGGTTTTACATGGGCTTGTATTGGGAAAATCTTTAAAAAATCTTCTTCTCTGAAACTGCAGGGCCCAGGTCTTTGCTATTTGGTATGAAGCTTCATCTAGTGGACCCTACCAAGACTGTTCAAATTATAGTGCTGGGGCCAAAAATGCCCCCACCCAGGGGCCCTTTGGTTTTATGTAGGCTTATATAGGGAAAATCTTTAAAAATCTTCTTCTCTGAAACTGCAAGGCCCAGGTCTTGGATATTTTGAATGAAGCTTCATCTTGTGGACCTCTATCAAGATTGTTCAAATTATAGCCCTGGATCCAAAAATGTCACCGCTCCTGGGCCCTTTGCTTTTTCATAGACTTATATAGGGAATATCTTTAAAAATCTTCTTCTCTGAAACCGCAAGGCCCAGGACTTTGATATTTGGTATGAAGCTTCATATAGTGGACCCCTACCAAGATTGTTCAAATTATAGTGGTGGGGCCAAAAATGCCCATGCCCCCGGGCCCTTTGGTTTTACATGGGCTTATACAGGGAAAATCTTTAAAAATCTTCTTCTCTGAAACCGCAAGGCCCAAGTCTTCGATATTAGTATGAAGCTTCATCTAGTGGACCCCTACCAAGATTTTTCAAATTATAGTGCTGGGGTCAAAAGTGGCCCCTGCCCCGGGGCCCTTTGGTTTTACATAGGCTTATATAGGGATAATCTTTAAAAATCTTCTTCTCTGAAACACAAGGCCCAGGACTTTGATATTTGGTATGAAGCTTCATCTAATGGACCTCTACCAAGATTGTTCAAATTATAGCCCTGGGACCAAAAATGCCCCCGCTCTGGGGCCCTATGGTTTTACATAGACTAAAATAGGGAAAATCTTTAAAAATCTTCTTCTCTGAAACCACAAGGCCTGGGTCTTTGATATTTGGTATGAAGCTGCATCTAGTGGACCTCTATCAAGATTATTCAAATTATAGCTCTGATACCAAAAATGTCCCCGCTCCGGGGCCCTTTGGTTTTACATAGACTTATATAGGGAAATCTTTAAAAATCTTCTCTGAAACTGCAAGGCCAAGGCCTTTGATATTTAGTATGGAGCTTTATCTACTAGACCTCTACCAAGATCGTTCAAATTATACCCCGGGGCCACAAATGCCCCCGGGGCCCTTTGGTTTTACATAGATTTATATAGCCCCGGGGCTATTTGGTTTTGCATAGGCTTATGTAGGGAATATCTTAAAAAAAAAATCTTCTTGTCTGAAACCGCAAGGCCCAGGTCTTTGATATTTGATGTCTAGCTTCATCTAGTGGACCTTTGCCAAGATTGTTCAAATTATAGCCTTTGTTGATGTTTGGTATGAAGCTTCACCTTTAAGACCTCCCTCAACATTATGCACATTAAAGCCCTGGGGCCAATAATGGCCCTCTCTGGGGCCCACTTGTTACACTATGGATCAGGTGAGCGATCCAGGGCCATCATGGCCCTCTTGTGTTAAATATTAGGATCAGTTTTTGTCTGTCATCCGTGCGTAAACAATTTCTTGAAACGACATCTCCTAAACCACTGATCGGATTTTGACCAAACTTCCCAGGATTGATCCTTAAGTGGTCCCCTTTCAAAGTTGTTCAAATGGTTCCGGTCCGTTGTACATATAGGTCACAGGAGCCAAAAATAGATTTTTTCACCGAAAACTTAAAAATTCCTTTCTCTGAAACCGAAAGGCCCATGTCTTTGATATTTGGTATGAAGCTTCATCTAGTGGACCCCTACCAAGATTGTTCAAATTATAGTGCTTGCTGGAGCCAAAAATGCCCCCGCCCCGGGGCCCTTTGGTTTTACCTGGGCTTAAATAGGAAAATCTTCAAAAATCTTCTTCTCTGAAACCACAAGGCCCGGGTCTTTGATTTTTGGTATGAAGCTCTATCTAGTGGACCCCTACCAAGATTGTTCAAATTATAGTGCTGGGGCCAAAAATGGCCCCGCCCCGGGGCCCTTTTGGTTTTACATAGGCTTACATAGGGAAAATCTGTAAAAAAGCTTCTTCTCTGAAACTGCAAGGCCCAGGTCTTTGATTTTTGATATGAAGCTTCATCTAGTAGACCCCTACAAAGATTGTTCAAATTATAGTGCTGGGGCCAAAAATGCCCCCGCCCCGGGGCCTTTTGGTTTAACATGGGCTAAAATAGGGAAAATCTTTAAAAATCTTCTTCTCTGAAACTGCAAGGCCCAGGTCTTTGATATTTGGTATGAAGCTTCATCTTGTGGACCTCTACCAAGATTGTTCATATAATAGCCCTGGGGCCAAAAATGCCCCCGCTCCGGGGCCCTTTGGTTTTACATAGACTTATATAGGGAAAATCTTCTTCTCTGAAAACACAAGGCTTTGATATTTGGTATGAAGCTTTAGCTAATGGATGTCTACAAAGATTGTTCAAATTATAGCCCTGAGGCCAACAATGCCCCCGCCTCGGGGCCCTTTGGTTTACATAGGGAAAATCTTTAAAATTTTCTTCTGTGAAACCACAAGGCCTAAGGCTTTGATATTTGGTGTGAAATTTCATCTAGTGAACCTCTATCAAGATGGTTCAAATTATAGCCCTCGGGCCAAAAATGCCCCCGCCCTGAGACCCTTTGGTTTTACATAGACTTATATAGAGATAATCTTTGAAAATCGTCTGCTCTGAAACAGCAAGGCCCTGGTCTTTGATATTTGGTGTGAAGCTTCATCTAGTGGACCTCTATCAAGATTGTTTAAATTATAGCCCTGAGGTCAAAAATTCCCCCCCCGTCTGGGACCATTTGGTTTTACATAGGCTTATGTAGGGAATATCTTAAAAGAAATCTTCTTCTCTGCAACGCAAGGCCCAGGTCTTTGATATTTGGTGTGTAGCTCCATCTAGTGGACCTTTGCCAAGATTGTTCAAATTATAGCCTTTGTTGATATTTGGTATGAAACTTCACCTTTTTAGACCTCCCTCAACATTATGCACATTATAGCCCTGGGGTCAATAATGGCCCTCCCGGGGGCCCACTTGTTACTCTATGGATCAGGTGAGCGATCCAGGGCCATCATGGCCCTCTTGTTTGACATTTGACCTCCAAGTATGACCTTGACCTTGGAGTATGACCTTGACCTTGAAGGTACGGACCTGGGTTTTGCATGTGACACATCGTGTCATGATGGTTAACATCTCTACAAAATAATTTCAAAATCCATCTAGAAATAAGAAAGTTATTGACTGTGTTTAAGTTTCAGACCCTTTTTTGACCTTTGACCTCTAAGTATGACCTTGACCTTGGAGGTACGGACCTGGGTTTTGCACGCGACACATCGTCTCATGATGGTTAACATTTCTACAAAGTAATTTGAAAATCCATCCAGAAATAAGAAAGTTATTGGCTGGGTTTAAGTTTCGGACGGAAAGACGGACAAACACCTATAATCAAACATCAATGACTACTTTGACTGGCAGGACATCACATTATCATATAAAGTGACATCAAAATAGTCTATGGTTCTGACCATCTGATGCGAAGATGCTGGGGCCAGTTGTTCAAAACTAACAATGTCGTTAGTTAACGTATTGTTAAAACTTTGATCTTTTAATTTAGTAAATACATACATGTGATATTTTCTTGGACCCAAACAGGGAGATTTTGATTTTCAAATAGGGAGATTGGGGTCTCAAATAGGGAAATTTTTCCACGGTCAAAAGTGATCTAATTTTTTTTGGTGAAACTTGACATATCAAGCACGTTATAAGCACTTGTAATGTTGTAATGTGAAGTAACTACATGTATCATGTTTGTCTTAGAATTTAATTTTGAATTATTTCTGTTCAAGCTGCATCAAGATAAAACTAAGATACTAATCTTATTTATACTTAAACCATATGCTGTTGGTGCTCATTATACTGCCACACGGAGGTAAATACACTAACATTTTTGCTGGAAAAATGAGGACAGCTTTTGCTTTTTTAACAGCTTTTGCAAATGCAAATGCTGCTCTCATTTTCTTTTCAGCAAAAATAGCTCTATATAAGTAACACTTCAAAATAATCCATGGTTCTCTCCATCTGAGTGGAAGATACTGATTTTATGATGTCAGCACGCGTCAAAATAATCCATGGTTCTCTCCACCAGAATAGAAGATACTGATGTTATGATTGCCCTGCCCATCGGGGCTTGGAGATATAGAGTGGGCTGCATGATGCTTTCACGCAGAGCAGAAACAGACGGCATACAAGCTGTGGTAAACTGCTTATAAGGTCTAATCCTGCCCAGGTAAAGTGGTGTGAGTTGGCCCATCCATGCATATAGACCCTATTGGTTTCATTCAACGCAGGGATTGAGATGTCATTGAATCTCGGTGTCAGTTAAAAATTATGATGTTAGCAACTGATATTATGATGTCAGCAACCAAAATAATCCATGTTTCTCCCTCTGATTGGAAGAAACTGATGTTATGATGTCAGCAACACATCAAAATAATCCATGGTTCTCCATCTGATTGGAAGAAACTGATGTTATGATGTCAGCAACACTTCAAAATAATCCATGGTTCCCATCTGATTGGAAGATCCTGATGTTATGATGTCAGCAACACATCAAAATAATCCATGATTCTCAATCTGATTGGAAGATACTGATGTTATGATGTCAGCAACCAAAATAATCCATGGTTCTCAATCTGGTTGGAAGAAAATGATGTTATGATGTCAGCAACACTTCAAAATAATCCATGGTTCTCCATCTGCTTGGAAGATACTGATGTTATGATGTCAGCAACCAAAATAATCCATAACATCAGTTTCTTCCAATCAGAGGGAGAAACATGATGTCAGCAACACATCAAAATAATCCATGGTTCTCCATCTGATTGGAAGAAACTGATGTTATGATGTCAGCAACACTTCAAAATAATCCATGGTTCTCCATCTGATTGGAAGATCCTGATGTTATGATGTCAGCAACACATCAAAATAATCAATGATTCTCAATCTGATTGGAAGATACTGATGTTATGATGTCAGCAACCAAAATAATCCATGGTTCTCAATCTGATTGGAAGAAAATGATGTTATGATGTCGGCAACACTTCAAAATAATCCATGGTTCTCCATCTGCTTGGAAGATACTGATGTTATGATGTCAGCAACCAAAATAATCCATGGTTCTCCCTCTGATTGGAAGAAACTGGTGTTATGATGTCAGCACCACTTCAAAATAATCCATGGTTTTCCATTTGATTTGAAGATACTGATGTTATGATGTCAGCAACTCATCAACATAATCCATGGTTCTCCATCTGATTGGAAGATACTGATGTTATGATGTCAGCAACACATCAAAATAATCCATGGTTCTCCATCTGATTGGAAGAAACTGATGTAATGACGTCAGCAACACTTCAAAATAATCCATGGTTCTCCATCTGATTGGAAGATACTGATGTTATGATGTCAGCAACACATCAAAATAATCCATGGTTCTCCATCTGATTGGAAGAAACTGATGTTATGATTTCAGCAACACATAAAAATAGTCCTTGGTTCTCCATCTGATTGGAAGGTACTGATGTTATGATGTCAGCAACACTTCAAAATAATCCATGGTTCTCCATCTGATTGGAAGATCCTGATGTTATGATGTCAGCAACACATCAAAATAATCCATGATTCTCCATCTGATTGGAAGATACTGATTTTATGATGTCAGCAACCAAAATAATCCTTGGTTCTCAATCTGATTGGAAGAAATTGATGTTATGATGTCAGCAACACTTCAAAATAATCCATGGTTCTCCATCTGATTGGAAGATACTGATGTTATGATGTCAGCAACCAAAATAATCCATGGATCTCCCTCTGATTGGAAGAAACTGATGTTATGATGTCAGCAACACTTCAAATAATCCATGGTTTTCCATTTGATTGGAAGATACTGATGTTATGATGTCAGCAACACATCAAAATAATCCATGGTTCTCCATCTGATTGGAAGATACTGATGTTATGATGTCAGCAACACATCAAAATAATCCATGTTTCTCCATCTGATTGGAAGAAACTGATGTTATGATGTCAGCAACACTTCAAAATAATCCATGGTTCTCCATCTGATTGGAAGATACTGATGTTATGATGTCAGCAACACATCAAAATAATCCATGGTTCTTCATCTGATTGGAAGAAACTGATGTTATGATGTCAGCAACACATCAAAATAATCCTTGGTTCTCCATCTGATTGGAAGAAACTGATAATATGATGTCAGCAATACTTCAAAATAATCCATGGTTCTCCAACTGATTGGATGATACTGATGTTATGATGTCAGCAACCAAAATAATCCATGGTTCTCCATCTGATTGGATGATACTGATGTTATGATGTCAGCAACACATCAAAATAATCCATGGTTCTCCATCTGATTGGAAGAAACTGATGTTATGATGTCAGCAACACTTCAAAATAATCCACGGCTCTCCATCTGATTGAAATATATTGATGACCATCATATTATGATATCAGCAGCATTACTCCAGTGTTAAGAGGAAAGCTGTATGGCAGGTTTTCTTGTTTCAGTTTCAGCCATAAAACCAGTTTTCGTCAAAAGGAGGAAGGAAAATAATGTCAATACAAGTAATAACGTTAATTTATTTTACCCATTCTGCACCAAATGGAATCTTCCACCTTATGTATAGCACAAGTCCATTTCAAAATTTAGAGGTGTCAGGTAATGTGTTCTTCAAAATTTCTTTGGAAAATGGCTGAACTTTTTGCAAACAGTATTGGTCCTGATCAGATGCCACATTCAGTGGCTTCTGATCTGGACCTGCACTGTTTGCCAATTGACCGTTTTGGGGTTTCTGGTATAGAATGGGTTAATGTTCATTGAAGTTGAGTTTCACCGAAACTTTGCTTGCGGCCCGAGGTTGTTCATATTTCAATTAGAGTTTCACTTTACCTCTGCAGTTGAATCAGTGGGGTCCATGCTTAATTAATGTTAAAAATTACCTTCAGTTCTTAATACTGTAAACATCTATTTTACAGATAAAGATGACCTGATGAAACATTGTCCGGGTAATACATCAGAAGCTCATGATGATTGACAGGTCAGTGATGCCACGATGTGACCTGAAGACCACTCAGCAACCACTTACAGGCTGGCCTTGTACCAGTTTAGTTTGGTGACTCTCACTCACTAGTGAGCCTGCAGATATAGTCAGCTTGGATCACAGTTTACACAGAACTTGGCAAGTGACAGAAAACAGGAGAATGTCAGGACTTTGGAGTTTCTCATTAACCCATTTTATATGGAAAACCCCAAAACTGGTCTCTGGCAAATAGTGCAGTACCAGATCAGATGCCGATCAGGGCCTTTACTATTCGCAAAAAGTTTAGCAATTTTTTAATCTTTTCCTAAAATCAACATAACATGGTACCCCCAAATTTTGAAATTGACTCCTGCTGTATATAAGGAAGAAGATTCCATCTAGTACAAAATGGGTCAAGTACAGTTTCAGATTAACCCTTAACTTGCTGTTCACGACAACCCCTATCTTTGCAAACAGTGTTGATCCAGATCAGATGTCTAGAGAAGCCATCTGATCAGGATCTACACTGTTTGGCATTCAGTTTATGAATTGTAGCAATAATTTATATCAAGTAATTTGATTGGTTCAAAGTCAGAAATGGGTGTGGCTTAAATGAGTATACAGCAAGATAAGGGTTAAGACACAAAGTAAAGCACGAAGATTCTTCTGCAGAAATTTGATAATATTTGAGGGTCACTGATGAAGCCTAATTGGCTGAAACTAGCTAGTCTGGCCCAGAAGAAAAAAACTTGTACACTAGTAGTTTTTGCTTCCTAGGGATTACCCCTTCTATAGAACATTTTAACTTCACCACAGCTGGTGTTAAGGGAATGTATGGTGGCCGTAAAATGACTCCCTGCCCTTCATCGTAGTATGGGTTATATTTTCTAGTCCTTTGGGATCATTGATTCTTCTGCAGAAATTTAATATTTGAGGGTCACTGATGAGGCCTAATTGGCCGAAACTAGCTAGTCTGGCCCAGAAAAAAAACTTGTACACTGTACGATTTTCAGTTCCGTGTTGTAGTCCTCGCTTCCAAAGGATTACCCCTTCTATAGAACATTTTACCTTCTCCACAGCTGGTGTTAAGGGAATGTTTGGCGGCCGTAAAATGTCTCCCTGCCCTTCATCTAGTGTGGGTTATATTTTCTAGTCCTTTAGGATCATTGATTCTTCTGTAGAAATTCAGCCCCCGTCCATCGGGGCTTGAAGAAATAGATGGGCTGCATGATGCTTCCACGCAGAGCTGAATCCAACCTGCACACGAGTACTGGTAAACCGCATAGAGGTGAGTCGGACCCGTCCATGCCTATTAACCCTATTGGTTTCATTGAGCGGCAGGGCTTGAGATGTCATTTCATGTCAATGTCGGGTAAAAGTCCCACAAAATTGGAAGCAACGTCTCCAAAATAACCTTTACAGTGTTGACGGGGACGTTAAACATCAAAACAAACAAATCTTCTGTAGAAATTTGAAAATATCTGAGGGTCACTGATCAGGCCTTATTGTAGTCTCTAGTCTATAGAACATTGTATCTGAAAATGTCGTCTGTTTATGTTGTCTGCTGTGTTTACTTGCAAACTTTTCAAACATTACTACTTTAACAGGCAAACCATGTCAACCTTGATCAGACTGCTTCAGTCTGATCTTGGTCCACACTGTTTTGGAAAATGACTTTTGAAGTAATCAGCAGACCACAAAGCAGACGACAATTGTTGTGATCGTCATTTAAGGGTTAAAAGCCAAACAGTATGAATGCTACAGTCTTAACCCTTATCCCTTAACCCCTACCTTTGTAAACAGTGTAGTTCCAGATCAGATGGCTTCTGCAGAAGCCATCTGATCAGGATCTACACTGTTTGTCATTTAGTTTGTGAATTTGTAGCAATAAATTACATCAAGTAATCTGATTGGTTCAAAGTCAGAAATGGGTGTGGCTAATTTAAATATTCAGCAAGATAAGGGTTAAGCCTATATGTACTAAATACAGTAAAATTAGAATGCCTTGAACAAAGGTGATTCATTTTACAATTGCTGAAATGTCATCGTTCTTCAGTACCTTAGAAATATTTCTGATTTCTCCAGGTTACAAAATATTTAGGGATAATTTAGGGAGATTTTTTCTTATTTTATTTTGAAAAGGTTATGTAATGTGTACATACCACACTTGCTTAAGTCTGGCAGGTTTTCCACCATTTTTTCAAAGGGAGACAACTTTCAGGACTTCCTGTTCGCTTTTCTGTAAGCCCTGTCCCACTGAAAAAGGGGTCTACTCTTAAAGGAAAGAATTTGCTCCTTAGTTAATAGTTGACCCCTATTGACATGGGAGACGATAATACTTTTGTAGGAGTTGTCTCCCCTGAAGGTGTTCCCATTCCCCTTAAATGAGGGAATACTAACAAGTACACAAAACATGTCTTTGTCTTACAGAAGATCAAAAAGATAGCCCTACATTATTTCCAATATGCACATGGGGCATCCCCAGCCTAGTGTGTAAGAGCGCGGACCCCTAATCATAGGTCTCACACCGCTGTGGGATCGAGCCTTGCCCGGGTCACATGAGACTCCAAGTTCTGAAAAGGAAGGCCAGGTTGTTTATCTCTTGGTTTTTGCCCACCTCTGATTAGCGAAATAATCTGAACCCTTAAACTGCCGAAGAAATCCGCATTTAAAAATGTCATCTGTTTTTGTCGTCTGCAGAATCATCTTTCAAACTTTTTAAAAATACTTTTGCATGCAGGCAAACAGTGTGGACCCAAATCAGACTGCCCCTAGAGGTGCAGTCTGATCTGGGTTCACACTGTTTGCAACAATGACATATAAAGTTACAGGCAGATGACATAGCAGACGACAAAGCAGACGACAGTTGTCATAATTGCCTGGCGCTCTGATGAACGGTCAGTGGCTAGAACTAACCCTGTTAAGAAGAAATCATCATAGTTCCAAAGGCATATGACCCTTTGAAGTTTGGCTTTATAGTGTGGTGGTTGCTTGCTTGCTTGATTTGAGGTTTAACATCCTTGTCAACATGGTATAGGTCATTTTGGAGACGTTGCTTCAAATTTTGTGGGACTTTTACCCGACATTGAGATGAAATGACATCTCGAGCCCTGTCACCCAATGAAACCCGAGGTTATAGAACTTTTTTTCATGCTCAACTCAGCTGAGCATGAAATTTACATTGCTCATAAATATTGAAATACAATTTTGTCCTCAGATCAGCACAGAATGTTATTTGTCCTGCTCATAAATTTTAATTGTTGGCATTTTGAAATTTATAAGCAGGACAAATTTCATGCTTAAGTGAGTTGAGCATGAAAAAGTTTTATAACCTCTGGCTCAGTTGTTT
Organism: Lucinisca nassula; assembly: GCA_963580285.1. Lineage (NCBI taxonomy): Eukaryota > Metazoa > Mollusca > Bivalvia > Lucinida > Lucinidae > Lucinisca > Lucinisca nassula. Next base: position 32,031,222 of record OY757011.1, read on the forward strand.
CCCATATAAAAAGGGTTATTCTAATACTGGTTCCCTATATAGCATATTGTTAAATCCAGTGACATATTGAGTGACAATTCACTAGGCATAAAAGCGTGATGCAAAGAGCCGCTGTTTTATGACGTTTTGCGACATCAATCCTTTTAAGGATAGTCTTTTTCACGCATCAAGTACATTACAAATACAGGTAATTGCATGTGTTACAATCAAACATGTTGGCGGGATTTCTTCAAACATTGTTGAGAACAACAGAAGAAAACAACAGCATTTAGTTGTCTTTCTATGTGTCAGAATCAAAACAGATAAGCTCTATTGCGTGGTTTGTTGAGTGAGTAATATATCACAGTTTTGTCGGTAAGTTGTAGGTAGATAAATCACTCGTACTATGCGCTTGTAATTTGATCTACCTTACAATGGACCTCGTAACAGTGATATACATGTATTACTCAACAAATCACTGCTAGAGCTGATGTAGTTCTTAAATTAAGTGGTAGTAAAGATTAAGTAGTAGAGAGATTCATTCAGATATGCTGCAAGGGATTTGTATGAATATGCATCAGAATGCAAGCTACCAGTTGTCTTTACTTATGGCTATTCCTGAAACAAAAGAGGACAAGTCTTTTTCAAGAGAAATCAGTTTGACTGTATTTGCAAATAAGCCAAAAGTTCCTGCTTTGGAAGAAAACCTGATAACTATCAGACTCTGTTGTATTTGACTTTCTGCATTGAAAATACGCCACAAACCTCTGTATAACACTATTATTCATACACAAGTCGGAGTCTGAGTGTGTTAGCTAAATATAGTGAAATTCCACTATTAAGACCACCTAAAATTGTGACTAAATCTGCATTTATAAGATGTTTGAAAAGGTTTCAGTTTTTCTTTGTTGTTCCTGCACCAAAGGGTCTCCTAAAAAGAGGCCACCTTTGGGGCTGTTCAAAAGTCTAAGTGTTTAAGACCACTTTTGAACAGTCCCAAAGGTGGTCTGAATTTTGTACTGTCCGAAAGGTGGTCTTAATATAGAAGTTTTTCTGTATTTGTGTTATATCCCAACAAAAATACATAATGTACAGAAATGACCAGAAAATGGTCATTTTTCTACATAATCTGTACATTTTGGGATCCATCTTTAAACCGTGTTTAAATGAATAATTATACGGGCCCCGTCAAGCATCCGCGCAGTCTCGCCAGAACCTTTGCTACTCGCTCATACAAGCAGTGAATCAAGAGGAACCTTCAGACAGAAAGCCATATCCCTGGCCCCTCTGAATGGCTGGGCATGCCCAGTTAAAATTTGTCATGACGGAATGCTCGAAGACACAAATTCGCTTGGCGGGGCTCATATAATGAAAGGATGTGGTGTAAGTACTGCAGAGTTGCAGATTCATTGGAGTATCAAGGATAGTAAGAAAACCAATTCTATATTTACCAGTATCTATGAGTGATATAGAGGATCTTTATGAGTGCTCATGTATTATTGAATTTATTAAACGAGTTGAGGAAAAGGGATAAAATGCGAGGCTTGCCGAGCATTTTATTCCTTTTCCTCAACGAGTTTAATAAATTCAATAATACATGAGCACGAATGCAAGATTTTATTTATCATATGACATTTGGAACACATTTTATTCACGATTGTTTACAAAAATGTCAATTTTCCGCCATTAGTAAACACGACATCGTAACGGACGTCGTACATGTAACGTTACGGGACGTATCTAGCTAATTTGCATATTTAATCCACTAGTGGATTATCGAAAATATTACATGGCGTTATTACACTCTCAGACGCGACGTCATATGATAAAATAAAAAAAACCATTCTATATTTACCAGTATCTATGAGTGATATATAGTAAATATAACTTTTATGGGCTAAATGTTTTCAAATTGTTAGTTGGGGACATAAGTTGTCTGTTTTATGGTCAAGAGTTTTGTAAAACTTAGTATTTGAATGTAAAACCAATAATTTACTTCTCTAAATAACAGTTTCGAATAAAGTTATCCCCATTTAAATGTCTACAGTTATCCCCAATTTGAGTGCATTTATTCATTTGTTTTCGCCCGTGCCCATCGGGACTTGGAGAAATAGATTGGGCTGCATGGTGCTTTCACAAGAGAACTGAAACTGTCCACACAAGTACTGGTAAACCGTTTAGAAGTACTATGCCTACCCAGGCAAAGTGGTGTGAATCAGACTGTCCAGTGCATATAAGCCTTTTAATTTATTGGGCGGCAGGGCTTGAGCTGCCATTTTATCTCAATGTCGGGTAAAAGTCCCACAAAATTGGAAGCAATGTCTCCAAAATGACCTAGACAGTGTTGATGGAGATGTTATACCTCGATTCAAACAAACAAATTATTCATTTATTTTGTTCAGCAAACAATTTTATATTTGCTTGAAATGGAATACAGTGTGGCCTTAAATCAAATGTCAGCCAATGGAATACCGGTATATGTTCACATTGAATTTCTGATGGTTTATCATAGGCTGACCTTGGTAGCTGGTCTAACTGTCGTGAAGGTGACATGTTTGATTCCTGTTGGATTGATATTATTCTTTTGTGGAGGTTGATCATGAAATCTTTTCTACCGTCATTCTCTCCCTTCCACTGATTCCTGAAGAGCATTTGTCAGTTTTGGGCAAAAGAATGTGCACTGGACTGGTAAACTGCTTATGTATAATCTTGCCCCGGAAAAGTTTGTTTAGGTAAACTGACCTGCTCAATTTGAACTAAACCGTGTTGACTGGGACATTAAACTTAAAACAGAATGCGACTTCTGATAAACGCTACACTGTTTGCAAAAGGTTCAGCCATGTTCCAAACAAATTTCGAAGAAAAAACACAACCTATTATCCCTAAATTTTGAAATGGACTCCTGCTATATATAAGGAGGAAGACACCATTTGGTACAAAAACGGTTAATGTATTGTTAAAATTTGATCATGTCATATGGCAGATACGCTATTTTTGCGGAAAAAAATACCACTGTATCACATATTGTCCTTACTAGAATGGTTAACAATTTGACCACTAACGAGCTCAGAATCAGAATTGTTACTGGGTACACCAGGACCTGTGATATGGGAAGTTAGTCCCTAGCTCTAACCAAAGATGTAAACTTAGCTACACAATCCTCAGCACCTTCAGCCGTCAAAATAATAGAATCGGGAAGGGCATTCCAATCTCTAATGGTTCGGGGGAAAAACGATTCTTTATAAATATCCGTTCTTGCAGTAAGGGTCTGAAACGTCATTGAATGGTGTTTTCTACAGTGCCTAGCCGGGGGAACAAGGTCATCTGTTGGAATGCTGGCAGCACCCTTTAGACCTTTGTATAAGAGTATGAGCCTACTGTCTCTTCTCCTTTTCTTGAGAGACTCCCATCTTAATTTTCCTAGAATTCCAGTCATGCTCCCAGTTTCAAAGCAATAATTTCCAGTTACAAATCTAGCAGCTCTATTCTGAACTTTTTCAATTTCTTCATTAAGGTTCACTCCGCTTGGGTCCCAGATGCAACTACCATATTCCAAGATTGGGCGAACAAGTCCCCTGTATGCTGTCCCTTTCACATCCTGAGGACACTGATGAAGATTTCCCCTCAGGAAACCAAGTGTTCTATTCGCCTTTGTACACATATTGCTAATGTGTGTATTCCATCTCAAGTCGTGAGTGATTGTCACACCAAGGTATTTAATGGAATTCACATTTTCGAGGACCGTTCCCTCTACGGTGTAAGAAGCCTCAACTTTATTAGATCTCTTCCTTGTTATCTGCATAATATTGCATTTAACTAGTTGAAATCTCATGCCCCATTTTCTGGCCCAACATCCTAATCTATCTATGTCAGCCTGAAGTTTCAGTGAGTCATCTGTATCTCTAATTTCCCGGTAACAAACACAGTCATCCGCGAACAGTCTTATTTCTGAGTCAATGTCAGTGGAAATATCATTGATGTACAGGGAGAACAATAGAGGACCAAGAACAGTCCCTTGTGGGACTCCAGACAAAACTGGCGCCCATACTGAAGATTCACCATTAACAACAACACGCTGTTTTCTGTAGCAAAGGAAGGAATCTATCCATTTAAGAGTCTTCCCACCAATTCCATAACCAAATAATTTGGATTTAAGTAGTTCATGAGGAGGGGTGTCAAAAGCCTTCTCAAAGTCCAGAATAAATGTGTCCACCTGCCCCCCTTTGTCCAGGATTTTTGCCCAATCATTAATAACCGTGCCCAACTGAGTTTCGCAACTATGCCTTTTCCTAAATGCATGTTGTCTGTCTGACAAAACTTTATGTTCATCCAAGTGGGCCATGATGTTTGAGCAGACTATGTGTTCAAGCAATTTACATAGAACACAGGTCAGTGACACCAGGCGATAATTACGAGCAAGAGCCCTGTCCCCTTTTTTGAAAAGTGGACAGATGTTCGCTAGGAGCCATTCTTTGGGAATTTCACCCGTATCGAGAGATAGTTGGAAAAGATGAGCAAAAACTGGACCTAACTCGTTTGCTAGTTCCTTCAGGACTCTAGGATGAAGCTCATCAGGCCCTAAAGCTTTAGAAGGGTTCAAGCCTTTAAGTAACTTGATCACTCCCGCAGAGAATACAACAATATTTTCCATGAAAGGGGCCGATCTTACAGTCAATGGAACGTCGTTGAACTCAGTTTTATTAAAAGCATCATTGAATTGACCAACCAATTCCTCTGCCCTTTCAGAGTCTGATTCAGCGACCCCGTTCCCTCCTCTTTTATTAAGGGGTGGGATACCTTGCCTATCTTTCTTTTGGCTATTGATATATCTGTAGAAGTCTCTGGGATTCGCCTTTACATCACCTACCAAGTTATTTTCATACTGATCATGCTGATTTTTGATGTCATTTTTAATTTCTCGTCTCAAGTTTTCAAATTTTGCTCTGAGTTTACCACTTCCCGACTTTTTTGCCTTAGCATGAATCTTTTCTCCTCCGAATTTTTCTTCTTATTTCTGGTGTGATCCAAGGAATTTAAGATACAGACCTGCTAGTTTTGGAGGGGATATGATTTTCGGACGAAGCTTGAATGAAAGACTTTATCAAATCAAAGTTCTCCTGGACAGACCGAGCGTCTGAATGACCATTAAAGTATTTCTCTCTTGCAAATTTTAGGGCATCCTTCCTCATAGTTTCATAGTCACCCTTTTGATATAAGTACACCTTTCTACGAGGTTTCTTTATAGGTGGTATGAAGATTTTCAAAAATCCAGAGACAATATCATGATCACTTAGTTTGTCCGGGGATTGAATATCCCCAAACTGTCCTGGCAAAGTTGTAAGAATCAAATCCAAAGTGTTTCTATCTCGAGTAGGGAAGTCAACAACCTGTTCCAAGCCATGATCATTCATGATGTCGACCAACACCTGTCCCTCTGACGGACTCAGCATCGTGCCTTGTTTGCTGAGCCTATCTGGCCAAACAATCTCTCTGAAGTTGAAGTCACCTAAGACATGTACTGCAGGAAGTTTTTTACCCTTATTCTGAGACTTAATGCGATCAATCTGATCTTTAAATAACTGGAAGTTTACGACAGTGTCATTAGGTGGTCGATACCAACTTGCAATAAAGTGGGAAGTTTTGTTTGCAAAAACCTTAACCCAAACAGATTCTGAATCGTTTTCCAGTTCCATGAATGGCATATGAGGGATATCTCTGTGAACGAGCAACATCACCCCGCGGCCATGAGTGTTTCTATCTTTTCTTAGACACTGTATTTGCAAGTTTCAGGGAAAAGCTCCGAAGTCATAATTGAACTGTCAATCTTTGTTTCCTGAATAGCCACAATATGTGGTTGGTGAGTATCAAGGAAAGCTAAAAGTTCAAGTATCTTTCCTCTTAAACCGTTAATGTTAATACTGCAAAGTTTCAAACCTTTTACAAAATTCGGCTTTCTCATGTCAGTAGTCGGAGATTTAACTCCTTTCTCCTTTGACAGAGGTTCAAATTTATTTATTTCTTCCAGTTCTATAGGTTCGCTGAAGAACGAGTCAGAAAAATTAAAAAACTCGCACTTCGGGCATATCCATGAACAACTCTAGTTAACCAGTTTGCCATACTCGGCGTCTGAAAGGAGAGCGCAATCAGTGTGAATCCACATTTCACACTGAACTCATTTAGAACATCACCACTGCAAAGGCCACAGTCTGCTTTGCAATACCAAGTTCCAATTCCAATTTCAAGCTCTAGCAATTGGTTTTCATCCAATTCAGAACACGAGGAATGAAAATGCTTATTAAGCTAACGATGCTTTGAACAACTGGGCCCAGAACCAAAAAACAAAAATCCCCAAATTTTCCTTGTTAGCTCACCTGAGCCGAAGGCTCATGTGAGGTATAAGTATACCAGGAGCCGGCGTCCGTCGTCCGTCGTCGTCGTCCACACTTTCAAAGAAGTATATCTCCGGAACCAGTGGGCCAATCTTGATCAAATTTCATGTGACGCATTATCAGGTAGGGGGAAAGGCTGCATACTGTTTTCGGGCAGATCGGATTGGAACTCTGGTTGCCATGGCAACAAATAGCTCGCATAGACTTAACATAGGAAAAAGTTTGTCATCACTCTAGCTCCGTCATTTTTTTTCTGATCGACTTCATTCTTGCAGATAACGAGGACAGGCATGAAATCTCGATCAAGTTCGATTTTGGGCTGAATCGGATTATTCACTCAGGAGTAACGTGCCCTTGAGCGTTAGGAAAAAGCTTGTCATCACTCTAGCTCCGTCAATTTTTTTCTGATCGACTTCATTCTTGCAGATAACGAGGACAGGCATGAAATCTGGATCAAGTTCGATTTTGGGCTGAATCCGATTATTCACTCAGGAGTTACGTGCCCTTGAGCGTTGAAAAAATTGCCTATTGACTTAACATGGGGAGAATGTTGTCATCACCGTAGCTGCTTCAATTATTTTCAGATTGGCTTTATTCTTGCAGATAACCAGCACAGCCATGAAATCTCGGTCAAGTTCGATAACTGGCAGAATCGGATCATTCACTTAGGAGTTACCTGCCCTTGTGTGTTTTTGCATTAGGGTTAATGGGAATTTCAAAAATGTATATCTTAAAGACTACTTGGCCAACTTTGATCAAATTTCATGTGTCGCATTATTGGGCAAGTGGAAAGGCTTCATTAGGTTTTCAGGCAGATCTGAGTGGAACTCTGGTTGCCATGGCAACATCTAGCTCCCATAGACTTCACATAGGAAAAAGCTTGTCATCACTCTAGCTCCGTCAATTTTTTTCTGATCGACTTCATTCTTGCAGATAACCAGTACAGGCATAAAATCTCGGTCAAGTTCGATTTTGGGCCGAATCAGATAATTCACTCAAGAGTTACGTCCCCTTGAGCGCCCAAAAAATTGCCTATCGACTTAACATGGGGAAAATGTTGTCATCACTGTAGCTAGTAACGAGGACAGGCATAAAATCTCGGTTAAGTTCGATTTTGGGCAGAATAGGAATATTGACCTCGGAGTTACGTGACCTTGAGCGACAAAAAATTTGCCCATAGACTTAACATAGAGAAAATGTTGTGACTACGATAGCGACTTGAATTTTTTTCAGATCAGCTTCAAACTTGCAGGTAACGAGGACAGACATAAAATCACGGTTAAGTTCGATTTTGGGCCGAATCGGATTATTTGCCTTGGAGTTACCTGCCCTTGAGCATGAAAAAATACGTTGTGACCACGATAGCAACTTTATTTTTATTCAGATCAGCTTCAAACTTGCAGGTAACGAGGACAGGCATAAAATCCCGGTTAAGTTCGATTTTGGGCCGAATCGGAATATTGACCTCGGAGTTACGTGACCTTGAGCGACAAAAAATTTGCCCATAGACTTAACATAGGGAAAATGTTGTGACTACGATATCGACTTGAATTTTTTTCAATCAGCTTCAAACTTGCAGGTAACGAGGACAGACATAAAATCTCGGTTAAGTTAGATTTTGGGCCGAATCGGATTATTTGCCTTGGAGTTACCTGCCCTTGAGCATAAAAAAATACGTTGTGACCACGATAGCAACTTTATTTTTATTCAGATCAGCTTCAAACTTGCAGGTAACGTGGACAGGCATAAAATCTCAGTAAAAATGAATCGGAATATTGACCTCGGAGTTACATGACCTTGAGCGACAAAAAATTTGCCCATAGACTTTACATAGGGAAAATGTTGTGACTACGATAGCGACTTGAATTTTTTTCAGATCAGCTTCAAACTTGCAGGTAACGAGGACAGACATAAAATCTCGGTTAAGTTTGATTTTGGGCCGAATCGGATTATTTGCCTTGGAGTTACCTGCCCTTGAGCATAAAAAAATATGTTGTGACCACGATAGCAACTTTATTTTTATTCATATCAGCTTCAAACTTGCAGGTAACGAGGACAGGCATAAAATCTCGGTTAAGTTCAATTTTGGGCCGAATCGGAATATTGACCTCGGAGTTACGTGACCTTGAGCGACAAAAAATTTGCCCATAGACTTAATTAGGGAAAATGTTTCGACTACAATAGCGACTTGAATTTTTGTCGGATCAGCTTCAAACTTGCAGGTAACGAGGACAGACATAAAATCTAGGTTAAGTTCGATTTTGGGCCGAATCGGAATATTTGCCTTGGAGTTACCTGCCCTTGAGCATAAAAAAATACGTTGTGACCACGATAGCAACTTTATTTTTATTCATATCAGCTTCAAACTTGCAGGTAACGAGGACAGGCATAAAATCTCGGTTAAGTTCGATTTTGGGCCGAATTGAAATATTGACCTCGGAGTTACGTGACCTTGAGAGACAAAAAAAATTTGCCCATAGACTTAACATAGGGAAAATGTTGTGACAGAAATAGCGACTTGAATTTTTAGCTCACCTGAGCCAAAGGCTCCAGTGAGCTGATAGTATACCAAGGCTCCGGAGTCCGTCGTCTGTCGTCCGTCCATCCGTCGTCCACACTTTCAATGAAGCATATCTCAGAAGGCAGTCGACCAATCTTGTTTAAAATTTATGTGTAGCACCATTGGGCAAGGGGAAAGGCTCCATTAGGTTTTGGAGCTAGTCTGGTTCATTTGTTCCTTCATTCTTCTTTCTCTCCATATAGAGATAATAGACCAATGTTAAATTTTTAATCAAAGATTTCTTAGGAACTATAAAAGCTAGAAGCATCAAATTTGGTATTCAATAGAATAATGATGACTTATTTTGTGTAAGAGACATTGGGCTTTCTCAGCTTATTTGTTCATCTGTTCTTTCATTCTTCTTTCTCTCCATTTTGACCAATGTTAAATTTTCGTCAAAGATTTCTCAGGAACTATAGAAGCTAGAAGTCTCAAACTTGGAATGCAATGCAATAATGATGACTTATATCCTGTAAGGGTCAATGGGCTGGATTCTATTAGCAGATTTAGTAGTCAAGTCTGTGAATTGTTAAAACTTAAGTTCCTCAGGTGAGCGGTTTAGGCTCATTGAGCCTCTTGTTGCTTATTGTCAGGAGCTGTGATATTTGCATTTTCCAAAAAAATAAAAAATAAAAGTAATTACTGGTATGTAGCTTGTTTTTCTTTTGATAAACCGAGTTTCTGCAATGATAGAAACACCCAAACCTCTTTATAACAGTTGTTAGGTTCCAAGGTTGAGGCACTGACAGCTTTTATTTGTTTAAGTTGAGGCTTTACATCCCCATCAACACTATTTAGGTCATTTTGGAGACATTTCTTCCAATTTTGTTGGACTGTTACCTAACATTGAGATGAAATGGCATCTCAAGCCCTACTGCCCATAGGGTTTAAGTAGCAGTCCGAATCACATTACTTTTCCTGGGCAGGCTAAGACCTAAGTTGTTTACCAGTTTACCTGTTCTCAAGTTAGGTCCGTTTCAGCTCTGGGCGGAAGCACCATGCAGCCCAATCTATTTCTCCAAGCCCCGATGGGCGGGGACGCTAAACAAAAATATAGCCAAACAAAAATGTATAGATTACATAAAAAAATGACCTATAATCTATACAGTTTGGTGTTAAAAATGGTCCTTTTTCTCTATCCCTTCCACTACCATAGCGTATTAATGCATAATTGCTGCCAAAAACTTTTTGAACGACCCTCAATCTTTCGCATATTCAACCATACTTTTGACAAGACTTTTTCACAACTGTTCCCAGCATGCATATCAATCCTCTAAGAGATACTGGAACAGGACCAGATGCTTCCAAACCTGGCAAAAAAAGTCGAAAAAATAGCCTCTGAAATTGTCATTCCGCCCCATGTTCTTTGAGACGGCATATTGTCTGTACCAAACAAGTGTGGCCACAATAAACACATATGGAGGATAGGTACAAGAGTGAATAGTACATGAGGGATAAAGACAGAAAACAGAGGAAAATTAGGTAGAAAAAAATCGAAAAAAAAGTCTGTGCACATAATTTCAGCATAGCCTGACCCCTGTGCCATGACCGTTGACAACATTAGAAAATTGTTTTTTTACATACCGAACAGAACATTTTGTCTCCTATTGAAAACGGGCTAGACAAGGCTAATTAACCCAAAAGATCAGGTTCTAGGGGGAAATGTTCTTCCCTACCCCCATTTTAGTCAAGATTACAAAAATGCCAGGCAGTCCTAAGGATATATTCTATACAGTTTTGTGATGTGTTTTTAAATTGTGTCCATGAATAGTGTCTAAAAAAGGTTGTGTTTTTTTTTTTGTTTGTTTTGTCATGCCTGCTATTAGCATCATGCTGCATGGCGCGATATAGGCGCCCGGTTTTCCATCTGTTCGTCCGTTCGTTCAGCCATCCATTTGTCAAGGTGTCAACATTTGCCACCACCCTAGCACGTTCCATTACAAAAACATGCCTATACAAATACATTGCAAATTTTACTGCTGAAAAACTGAACATTTCAAAGTGAAATATTGTGATATTTTTCTTATTTCTGCTCAAAATATAGATTGTTGGTACTCGTTAGAACCGCCTCAACGAGGCGGATCTAACAAGTACCCACAATCTATATTTCAGAGCAGAAATAAGAAAAATATGGTTTACTCCTGATAACCCCTGTTTTACTATATAAAAGTGGGGTTCAAGGGGGTCAAGATTATATAGGTGTGTTTTTGTGATGACCCTAATGGTCAAGTTTATTTCTCAAGAACTATAAGCCCTTCATTAATGATACTTGGTACAAACTTGTATCTGGAGATGGAAACTTAAATGCAAGCATCCATATTTGACCTTGACCTACATTTTATGGTTCACTGGCTTTGTAAAATATTGCAACCACCCTAGCATTCACTCTAATGGTTAAGTTCATTTCTCAAGAATTATTTGAACTTCATAATGATACTTAATACAAGCTTGCATTTAAGAATGGCAACTTTTATGCAAGCATCTATGTTTGACCTTGGCCTAGATGTCATGGTTCGGTGACTGCCCCACCCCCCCCCCCCACACACACACACAGGCGCGACATAGCCTTCGGCGGAATTGGTTTGGTTTTATTGCCCTTTCAAAATTATTTCACTCATATTGAGCTGATCTGTGGGTGGCGTAAACTGGAGTACCCAGAGAAAAACCACCTGACCTTCTGTTGTAGAACTTGGCATCTCGCATATGACCCAAGCCAGGCATAAACCCACAGCGGTGAGAGACCTAATGATTAAGGGTCAGTGCTCTTAGCTGCTTGGCCACAGAGGCCCTTGAGGTGGTGTTGTAGACTCTGCAGAGTTGCAGACTGACTGGGAAAACAAGGATTCAGTTATGGCGTGACTGTCTTCAAATTGTCATTTGGGGGCATAAATTGTCTGCTCTATGGTCAAGAATGAAACTGCTTTCTTTGGATAAACTGAAAGTGGCTGCACATTCAAGATTTAAGCAGCATGTTTGTCCTTTCTCTTCTGAGGCAACCGGCCCTGATAGCTCAGTTGGTAGAGTGTCCGCTCCGGGGAACGGGAGGTCAGGGGTTCGATCCCGGGCCGCGACATACCAAAGTCGTTAAAAATGGTACTAGCTGCTCCTCGCTTGGCACTCAGATTTACGGGGTAGAGCTAGGACTGGTCGATCCAGTGTCAGGATAATGTGACTGGGTGTGGTATCATGTAATGTGTCTGGGACATGATACTTCAGTGAGGCAGCACTATAAAATTGAGCATTGAGCTCCCTGTCACAACCGGACACCGTCGTGATATGACTGAAAAATTGTTGAAAGCGACGTTAAACCCGAATTCACACACACACTCTTCTGAGGCTACTAAGTACAAAGATGATCGTTTGTTCCTCTTGGCAACAAATATACCTTTTTATAGGAGTAGTCCCCATTAGAAGACAAAAAGATAACGTGGAAGCATTTTACAGACATCTGGCTTTAAGTTTTGATGTTTAGGTCATTTTTATTAGCATATGTCCTTCTCAGGCCCATATATGTGAATGTATTCATATTTTAATCAAATTTTCGTCTATTGAACTTTTCAGTTTGGATAGTTTTTAGCTCACCTGAGCTGAAGTTCCATGTGAAAATCAAATTTGAACAACAATGGAAGTAAAGGCAAGGACTCAGTTGGTCAAAGATAGCTATAAAGTCAGGTATCATTGATCATTTAATACAGCAAAATATACATTTTTTTTCCAGCAAAGTACAAGTGGTTGATATTTTACTCACCAAAATAATTCACATTTTGACCACTCAGAGTGTGTTAAGCTAACAAAACTCAAAACAAATGGGCCAAGAAATTTTGTCATTCTTGCATTGTGTGTTGCCATAAATTCAATCACAATTGGGGTAAACCCTTTAATCATGCTCATGGAATGTCTAACAGAACCCAATGCCCCCGCCATTGGGGCTTGGAGAAATACATTGGACTGCATGGTGCTTCAGCACAGAGCTGAAACCGACCAAACATTGAAATACTGGTAAACGGCTTAGAAAGGTCTAGGACTGCACAGACAAAATGGCGTGAGTCTGGTCAGTCGGCCTCTCCCTAAACCCCAGTGGTTCTTCTCCACGATAGGGTTTGAGGTATCATTTCATCTCAGTGTCCAGTAAAAGTCCCACAAAGTCATGACCTATCGGTAAATGAAGTTGACAGGGATGTAAAATTTCAGCACAAACAAACTGGCTATAAGTACGCATTGTTTTCAACAAGAGGGCCCAGAGGGCCCTGGGTTCGCTCACCTGATCCATAGTGTAACAAGTGGGCCTCAGGCAGGACCATTTTAGCCCCTGGGCTTTAATTTGAACAACCTTGGTAGAGGTCCACAAGATGAAGCTTCACACCAAATATCAAAGACCTGAGCCCTGTGATTTCTAAGAAGAATTTTAAAGGTATTTCTAACAGAAGTCTATGTAAAACATGTGGGCCCCAGGGCAGGACCAGTTTCTTCCCATTAGGGCTATAATCTGAACAATCTTAGTAGATGTCCATCAGATGAAGCCTCAAATCAAACACCTAGGCCTAGGTAGTCGGGGAAAAAGATTTTATAGGTTTCCCTATGTAAGTCTATGTAAATCATGTGGGCCTGGGGGCAGGGCAAATTATGGCTCCAGGGCTAAAAATTTGAACACTCTTGGTAGAATTCTGCTGGATGTAGCTTCCTAGTAAATATTGAAGAACTGGACCTTGGGGTTTCATAGAAGAAGATTTTTAAAGATTTTCCCTTTATAAGTCTATGTAAAACCAAAGGGCCACGGGGTGGGGGCATTTTTGGCCCTAGGACTATAATTTGAACAATCTTGATAGAGGTCCACTAGATGAAGCTTCATACCAAATATCAAAGACTTGAGCCTTGTGGTTTCAGAGAAGAAGATTTTTAAAGATTTTCCCTACATTAGCCTATGTAAAACCAAAGACCCCCGGGGCGGGACCAATTTTTGCCCCAGGGCTATAATTTGAACAATCTTGGTAGAGGTCCACTAGAAGAAGCTTCATACAAAATATCAAAGACCTGGGCCTTGTGGTTTCAGAGAAGAAGATTTTTAAAGATTTTCCCTATATAAGCCTATGTAAAACCAAAGGCCCCATGGGGTGGGGACATTTTTGGCCCCAGGGCTTTAATTTGGACAATCTTGGTAGAGGTCCACTAGATGAAGCTTCATACCAAATATCAAAGACCTGGGCGTTGTGGTTGCAGAGAAGAAGATATTTAAAGATTTTCCCTATATAAGCCTATGTAAAACCAAATGCCCTCGGGGAAGGGGCATTTTTGGCCCCAGGGCTATAATTTGACCAATCTTCATAGAGGTCCACTAGATGAAGCATTACACCAAATAACAAAGACTTGGGCCTTGCAGTTTCAGAGAAGAAGATTTTTAAAGATTTTCCCTATATAAGCCTATGTAAAACCAAAGGCCCCGGGGCGGGGGCATTTTTGGCCCCAGGGCTATAATTTGAACAATCTTGGTAGAGGTCCACTAGATGAAGCTTCATACCAAATATCAAAGACCTGGGCCTTGTGGTTTCAGAGAAGAAGATTTTTTAAATATTTTCCCTATATAAGCCTATGTAAAACCAAAGGGCCCCAGGGCGGGGGCATTTTTGGCCCTAGGGCTATAATTTGAACAATCTTGATAGAGGTCCACCAGATGAAGCTTCACACCAAATATCAAAGACTTGGGCCTTGCGGTTTCAGAGAAGAAGATTTTTAAAGATTTTCCCTATATAAGCCTATGTAAAACCAAAGACCCCCGGGGCGGGGCCATTTTTGGCCCCAGGGCTATAAGTTGAACAATCTTGGTAGAGGTCCACTAGATACCAAATATCAAAGACCTGGGCCTTGTGGTTTCAGAGAAGAAGATTTTTAAAGAATTTCCTTATATAAGCCCATGTAAAACCAAAGGCCCTCGGGGCAGGGGCATTTTTGGCCCCAGGGCTATAATTTGAACAATTTTGATAGAGGTCCACTAGGTGAAGCTTCATACCAAATATCAAAGACTTGGGCCTTGCGGTTTCAGAGAAGAAGATTTTTAAAGATTTTCCCTATATAAGCCTATGTAAAACCAAAGGCCCCCGGGGCGAGGGCATTTTTGGCCCCAGGGCTATAATTTGAACAATCTTGGTAGTGGTCCACTAGCTGAAGCTTCATACCAAATATCAAAGACCTGGGCCTTGCGGTTTCAGAGAAGAAGATTTTTAAAGATTTTCAGTAAAAAAATCTATTTTTAGCTCCTGTGACCCAGATGTGCAATGGACCGGAACCATTTGAACAATTTTGAAAGGGGACCACCTAAGGATCATTGCTTTGAAGTTTGGTCAAAATCTGATCAGTGGTTTAGGAGGAGATGTCATTTGAAGAAAAAGTTTACGCACACACACACACACACACACACGCACGCACGCACTGACGACGGACGAAAAGTGATCACAAAAGCCCACCTTGTCACTACGTGACAGGTGAGCTAAAAATGGCAACAGACCTTTATTTCTAAATAGCAAAAATAATTACATATTTGTTCTTCAAGGTTGGTAGACTGGACTAGGCCACATAAGAATATCCCTTAATCACAACAATTGCCATCTGCTTAGTTGCCTGCTGGTTGCTTTAAAAGTTGCAAACAGTGTGGATCCAAATCAGACTACTTCAGACTGTCTTCCTGGATAAGAACCTGTTTTTGAGAATCACATTCTTTGACTCATGACTGATCCAAGAAGCTTATGTCCTTTTTACCGGCCCAGTCAACACTATTTAGGTCATATCAAGATGGTAAGTTTACCTAACCACACCTTTCCTGGACAGACTTATACAGGAGTGATGCATATTCTTTTTCTAGAAACTGATAACTGCCCTTCTTGAATCAGCAGAAGAGACAGAATGACATTGGAAAAGAAATTGTGATCAGTCTCCCCAAAAGATGTTGCTGACAAGACAGGTATCGAACTTACAACCTCCTGATCGCCCATCACGAAAACAAATCTATATACCCCCTTGAACCCCACTTTTATATTGTAAAACTGGGGTTTAAAGGAGTGTACATTATTTTCTTATTTCTGCTTAAAAACATAGCTTGTGGGTACTCATTGGAACAGCCTCTAACAAGGTCCTACAATCTGTTTTGAGCAGAAATATTAAAAATATCAGAAATTTTTATCTGAAAATCTTTCTATGTATTTGAAAAGGCATGTTGATGCGCATCCGACTGAGCTATTGAGGCCAGCACGAGATATTGAACTTGTTAGAGCAGTTAATGTTTTGAATATTAACAAGTTCTTTATGCTAATGATGCTTTAAATAACTGCGATCTGGGGCCAGTTGTCCAAAACAAACAATGTCATTAGTTAACAAATCGTTAAAAGTTGGATCTCACATTCAATATGGCAAATATACTATTATTTTTGATGAAAAAATGTGAGTTGCTTTTGCATATGCAAAAGCTACTCACATTTTTTCAGCAAAAACAACAAAATTTTAGATATGGTACTAACTAGAACAGTTAACCATTTGACCACTAACGGGCTTGTTAAGCTAAGACTTCCTAATTCGCAACTTGGTGTTAGCGTGCATCTAATCTGCTAGTAATATCCGTCCAATCACTGACCACAGATTCATGATCTGCGGGGTTAACGACCTCAATATGGAAATGTTCACATAATTGTCTCATTGAATCTTGAAGCTGTATCTGACTAGACTGAATCTGTTTTAATCTGAAATTGACAAGAAAATTTAAGTACAGCGAAACAGCGATGGATCGAACACCATTCGAACCATGAAAATTTGTTTGAGACCAGGGTAGTTTAAGCCACTGAAGACTGTTCATAGAGCCATGTCAGAAGGCATTTTCAGACATGTTAAGGGGAATGGGCAGACCTTGCAGATTTTTCCACCATTTTTCAAAGGGAGACAACTTTCGGAACTTCCTGTTTTCTTTTCCATAAGCCCTGTCCCACTGGAAAAGGGGTCTAGTCTTAAAGGAAAGAATTTGCTCCTCAGGAGCAAGTTCTTTCCTTTAAGAGTTGACCCCTATTGACATGCGAGACAAAAATACTTTTGCAAGAGTTGTCTCCCCTGAAGGTCTTCCCATTCCCCTTAAGCATAATGAAACAAGATGGCCCTCTCTGAATCGCTCGTCTGAGAATTAGTGTCTCTAGGGCCAAGGGCTATAATTTGAACAAACTAGGTAATGGTCCACTAGATGAAGCTTCATATCAAATATCAAAGACCTGGGCCTTCTGGTTTCAGACAAGAAGATTTTTAAAGGTTTTCCCTTTATAATCCTATGAAAAACCAAAGGGTCCCGGGGTGGAGGCATTTTTTTGCCCCAGGGCTATAATTTGAAAATCTTGAAAGAGGTCCACTAGATGAAACTACACACCAAATATCAAAGATCTGGGCCTTGCGGATTCAGAGAAGAAGATTTTTAAATTTTCCATGTGTAAGCCTACGTAAAACCAAAGGCCCCAGGGGTGGGGGCATTTTTGGCCCCAGGGCTATAATTTGAACAATCTTGGTAGCGGTCCACTAGTTGAAGCTTCATATCAAATAGCACAGACCAGGGCCTTGTGGTATCAGAGAAGAAGAATTTTAAATATTTTCCCTAATTTCGCCTATGAAAAACCAAAGGGTCCCGGGGTGGGGGCATTTTTTGGTCCTAGGGCTATAATTTGAACAATCTTGATAGAGGTCCAATAGATGAAGCTTCACACCAAATATCTTAGACCTTGGCCTTGCAGTTTCTGAGAAGAAGATTTTTTTAAAGATTAACCCTATATAAGCCTATGCAAAACCAAAGGCCCCAGGGTGGGGCATTTTTGGCCGCAGGGCTATTATTTGAACAATCTTGGTAGAGGTCCACTAGTTGAAACTTCATATCAAATAGCATAGACCAGGGCCTTGTGGTATCAGAGAAAGGTGGGGGCATTTTTGGCCCCAGGGCTAAAATTTGACCATCTTGGTAGAGGTCCATTAGATTAACTATAAGCTTCACACCGAATATCAATGACCTGGGCCTTGCAGTTTCAGAGAAGAAAAGTTTTAAAGATTTCCCCTACATAAGCTTAGGAAAAACCAAAGGCCCACTGGGAGGGGGCATTTTTGGCCCCAGGGCTATAATTTGAACAATCTTGGTAAAGGTCCACTAGGTGAAGCTTCATACCAAATATCAAAGACATGGGCCTTGTGGTTTCAGAGAAGAAGATCTTCAAAGGTTTTCCCTATATAAGCCTATGAAAAATCAAAGGGTCCCAGGGTGGGGGCATTTTCGACCCCAGGGCTTTTAATTTGTACAATCTTGAAAGAGGTCCACTAGATGAAGCTTCACACCAAATATCAAAGAACTGGGCCTTGTGGTTTCAGAGAAGAAGATTTTTTAATGATTTTCCCTATATAAGCCTATGTAAAACCAAAGGCCCCCGGGGCGCGGGCATTTTGGGCCCCAGGGCTATAATTTGAACAATCTTGGTAGGGGTCCACTAGATGAAGCTTCACACCAAATATCAAAGATCTGGGCCTTGCGGTTTCAGAGAAGAAGATTTTTAAAGATTTTCCCTGTATAAGCCTATGTAAAACCAAAGGCGGGGGCATTTTTGGCCCCAAGGCAATAATTTGAACAATCTTAGTAGAGGTCCACTAGGTAAAGCTTCACACCAAATGTTAATGACCTGGGCCTTGTGGTTTCAGAGAAGACGATTTTTTAATGATTTTCCCCATATAAGCCTATGTAAAACCAAAGGCCTCCGGGGCGGGGGTCTTTTTGCCCCCAGGGCTATAATTTGAACAATCTTGGTAGAGGTCCACTAGATGAAGCTTCATATCAAATATCGAAGAACTGGGCCTTATGGTTTCAGAGAAGAAGATTTTTAAAGTTTTCGTTTAAAAAATCTATTTTTAGCTCCTGTGGCCTAGATGTGAAATGGACCGGAACCATTTGAACAACTTCGAAAGGGGACCACCTAAGGATCACTCCTGTGAAGTTTTGTCAAAATCTGATCAGTGGTTTAGGAGGAGATGTCATTTGAAGAAAAAGTTTACACACACACGCATGCACACACGCACACAAGCACTGACGACGGACGAAAAGTGATCACAAAAGCTCACCTTGTCACTACTTGACAGGTGAGCTAAAAAGCATTACAAAAACAAAAAAAAAGTCATCTTCAATAACGCATTTAAAATACATGTAACAACGAAACTGCTTCCTGAATAACGAAAATCCTGTTCAATATGGCTTTTTAGACAATACCTGGTTTCACTGCAGAAAATTAAGATGTAACTGCTTGCTGTGGTAAGCACTTTAGCATCTCCCATACTCTCAAATAGACAATGTGCGAAAACATGGGAGTGGACTTGCACAATCAGCTTTATAGAACGAGGAGAACGTCTTTCAAACTGACAGCTTATCGTTTCAAATAAACACAAGGACAATGACCAGCAGAAATTTTAATATCACTCACTCATGTAACTTTTGCTGTTGCAGTCCACTTTTATTTACAAAGTTATAAACATCCAAAATATTAAGAGCTCCCAGCAGGCACATGACGTAATTTTGACGTCATATCAATGTCGGTAAGGTGAACCAAAAATGTGTCTCCAGAGGTGTAACCAGCAAAGAACAAAGAAAACTAGAGCTGTCAGTGAAACTGACTAGGGCCCCGGCAGCGCTATCAGAGGAGTAAAAATTTGTGGACGGACAGACGGACAGACAGACAGACAGACAGACAGACAGACAGACAGACGGACGGACGGACAGAGTGATTACTATAGGGCACCCACACTTTCAGTGCGCGGCCCTAATAATATAAACACCGTCTTTCTCTAAATGAAGTGGGGTTTGCAAGCATATTCATTACATTGACTTGATTGCTTAACTGGTCAGATAAAATTCTCTTAAGGGGAATGGGAACACCTTTAGGGGAGGCAACTCCTGCAAAAGTATTTTTTGTCTCCCATGTCAATAGGGGCCAATGCTTAAAGGAAAGAATTTGCTCCTAAGGAGCAAATTCTTTCCTTTAAGAGTTGACCCCTTTTTCTGCTGGACAGAGCTTATAGAAAAGCGAACAGGAAGTCCCGAAAGTTGTTTCCCTTTGAAAAATGGTGGGGGAAAAATCAGCCAGGTGTTTCCATTCCCCTTAAGTTATTCCTTACCTTTTCCACTGAATACTTACTGTGCTTTATTCTTTCTGATAAGTCTCTCTAGCTGGTGCATTGTTTCAAGGGTAACATCTTTTTCTGATCTAGGAATAAAATCTACTGACGTCTGCAGACCAAACACATGGTATTTAAACTGCAAGAATGAAAATAAAATGCCAAAATCATTAAGTCAGTACACCTGTAGTCATGTAAGTCAACATTCACACAATGATATTTTGTTTGACCCTTAAGATGCAGAGAAAAACTACATCTGAAAATGGCGTCTGCTTATGTCGTCTGCTGAATTTAGTTTGAAAACTTATTAAAAATATTTTTGCATACAGGCAAACAGTGTCGGCCCAGATCAGACTGCTCCTACAGGAAACAGTGTGGGCCCCGATCAGACTGCTCCTACAGGAGCAGTCTGAGCTGGGTCCACACTGTTTGCAAAAAATTACTTTTAAGGTAACCAGCAGATGACAAAGAAGACGACAATTGTCGTGATTGGCAAAGACATAGTTGAATTTGCCTCAGATGTCTAATGGCGAAAACACCTTTGGGACCATGAAAATTTGTTTGAGACGGGTGGTTCCAGCCTGCCAGGATGAGCCATACTGTTAAGGCAGGAAGTGTAATGGGAATAATGTAGAGTTTATCGATGAGATAAAGGTATGTTGTGTGTACTCATGTTATGGAGGCGGTTTTTATGAGTACACAATAATACCTTTTAGAGATATCACGAAAACACGCCTATATAATTTTGACCCCCTCAAACCCCACTTTTGTATACGAAAACTACGGTTTACAGGGGTAAACCTTATTTTTTGCTCTAAAATATAGATTGTGGGTACATGTTACAACTGCCTTGATGAGGCGGTTCTAACATGTACCCACAATCTATATTTTGAGCATTAACAAGAAAAATACCACCATTTTTCATCTTCAAATGTTTTCTTTTCGGTGGTAAAATTTGGTTTCAGAGAAGAAGACTTTTAAAGGTTTTCGCTATATAAGTCCATGTAAAACCGGTATGCCACGGCATGGGGGCATTTTGGACCTCAGGGCTATAATTTGAACAATCTTGGTAGAGGTCCACTAGATGAAGCTTCATACCATATATCAAAGACCTGGGCCTTGCGGTTTCAGAGAGGGGGACTTTTAAAGGTTTTCCCTATATAAGTCTATGTAAAACTGGTGAACAATCTTGGTAGAGGTCCACTATATACAACTTCATACTAAAGATCAAACACCTGGGCCATCTGATTTCAGATAATAAGATTTTTAAGGGTTTTCCCTACATAAGTCTATGTAAAACTGGTGGGCCCTGGCACGAGGGCATTTTTGGCCCCAGCGCTATAATTTGAACAATCTTGGCAGAAGTCCACTAGATGAAGCTTCATACCAAATATCAAAGACCTGGGCCTTACAGTTTCAGAGAAGAAGATTTTTCTAGTTTTCGTTAAAAAAATCTATTTTTAGCTCCTGTGACCTAGATGTGCAATAGACAGGAACCATTTGAACAAATTTGAAAGGGGACCACCTAAAGATCATTCCTGTGAAGTTTGGTCAAAATCCGCTCAGTGGTTTAGGAGATGTTGTTTGAAGAAATTGTTTATGGATGCACACACACACGAACACACTGATGACGGACAAAAAGTGATCACAATAGCTCACCTTGTCACTTGTCACTATGTGACAGGTGAGCTAGCTCACCTTGTCACTATGTGACAGGTGAGCTAAAAATATCATTGATTTTCATCAGAAAAGTAGCCATTTTGAAGATGTGAAGAAATGCACTATGTCACACGGGTGTGTTATCGTACGGAAAGTTGTCTGAAGGCAGAACATTTGCCTGATGTATCCATTCCCATACCATTCTTAGTTATAGCAAATAAACAGTGATTTCTAGCAAAAAGCCTACCTTGGCCCATTTGGTATTTTTCTCTCTGTTAGGTTTTATCACAAAGTGTTGTTGATATATCTTTTTCTGGAAAGTCTCTGGAAGTCTGGTCTCTGTGTCATTTATTTGGTCAACCTGCAAGACACCAATACATGGTTAATCTATGTTTACGGTATGGCATATCATCTCATCAATTTGGGAATAACAGCTGCTTATATGTTGCCTGACTTTCTGTTGTATGTGTGAGTGTATTTGTGTCACTTACCATTCTTCTAGTGGCTTTGGGTAGTTGTGGTATCTGTTTGTGGCTTTTCTTGCAATTGGGTGATTTTTTCAAGCTGTTTTTCAAAATAACTGGCGCATGCACACAGACAGAGTATTCAAAGTTTGCACAAGACATCTTATGTAAGATGATGAGTATCTTTTCCAGTAAAAAAAAGGCTTCTCAGAACATACAGACATGCAGGTTGATCTATTGAAGTATTTTCTGATCTTAGAATGTCATAATACAAATTTTATGAACTTGCAACATAGGGGCTAACAGGCATTCTAATGCACTTACGTATGTAATGCGACGTATGAGTGGATAACATCACATTTTTGCGGCAGTGTATCCTGCAATACATATATATCATCTGGCCGGGTAATGACAATGATTGGCTTTAAATGGTTCAGTAGAGGGAAGTCTGTGGCAGGCACCTGTTTAATGCAACCACATATTATTGGCTTCCCCAGAGGCCGGCTTAACCCAGGACTGACTGTACACCAAAAACATTTGTGTCAATGGTTTGTACCTCACCTGAAGGCCAATACGTCTGATGTAGGCTTGTTTTTGTATCTTGTCTATATCTCCCACAGCTATACCAATCTGTAAGACAACATATGAGATGACACATGAGAATAGAGCCTCTGTCACTTGACTTATGTTCTACAAATGTGCATGTGTAGCCAACTACAGTCGAACTTCATCAATTCAACTGTGGAATTTTGAAAATATCTG
This sequence comes from Lucinisca nassula, assembly GCA_963580285.1. Taxonomy (NCBI): domain Eukaryota; kingdom Metazoa; phylum Mollusca; class Bivalvia; order Lucinida; family Lucinidae; genus Lucinisca; species Lucinisca nassula. The sequence continues at coordinate 32,054,195 of OY757011.1, forward strand.
AGGGTCACTGATGAGGCCTAATTGTCCAAAACTAGTTAATCTGATCCAGAAAACATGTACACTCCATACTTTTCAGTTCTGTGGTGCATGCTTTACTTCCAAAGGATAACCCTTTTATAGAAATATTTAACGTCACTTAGGCTGATGTTAAGGGAATGTGTGGCGGCCGTAAAAAGTATCCCTGCCCTTCATCATAGTGTAGTTTATATTTTCTTGTCTTTTGGGATAATTGAATCCACTGTGGAATTTTGAAAATATCTGAGGGTCACTGATGAGGCCTACATGGCTGAAACTTGTGCTAGTCTGGCCCAGAAAACATGTACACTCCACACTTTTCAGTTCTGTGGCTGGAAAAATGGTCCTTAACTTGGACTCTGACTGATTCAATATTGAAACACAAATTTCTGGTACTACATAGCCTTTAACTGAAATGGTGCATGACAAAACCTACTATAAGACGAGTGCAACCAGCAGAGACTCAAATCAACTTGGGCACCCATCCACTATGACAAGACCATTTGTTTATGTGTCTTTGCATAGATATTAACCTATAGCAGGTACATGCGATGAGCAAAGACTCTGATCAGACTGCGCGAATACGCAGGCAGATCTGAGTCTTCGCTGGTCGCTCAAGACTTCTTGTAGGTTTTGTCATGTGTTGGCTTATTTTTCATGGTGCTTCTTATTAGTCCATATATGCTTTGTACTGGAAAATGTGGGACATTTGGTAAACAGTGAAGACATTGGTCAGATGCTGCAGCAGAAGATTATCTACCCAAAAAGGTACAATCTAAGATTTGCAGTGGATAAAACAAATACATTCGAACTTCAATGGCTCAAACACCTTTGGGACCATGAAAATCTGTTTGAGACAGGGGTAGTTCGAGCCACTGAGGGTTACTGCCAGGAGGCATAAATGGAATATTTTTTGGGACTTCTTTTCGATGTAACATCATGTTCTGTAGTAAAAATGTATGCTGTGTGTTCTCATTAAAATCGCCTCATTGAGGCGATTCTAATGAGTACACACAGCATACATTTGCAAGATGAAATTTGAAAATATCGTAAATTTCCCCTCACTATTTCTCTTGTTGAGAAATTCCCCAAGGGACTCAAGAACAGGTTCGACGCAGACAGGGTAAACGAGCCATCGGTGTTCGAGCCATCAAAGTTTTACTGTAAACATCCAGCTCTAATATAGAGACTATGAAGTCCAAGCCCTCCAGTTAATGGATAAGGCTGAAAACTCCTTCCCAACAAATATACATGTATAGAGAAATTACCAGATACGTGTCATTTGATATCAAGTTAATCAGGCAAGGCTTCCAGAACGTGTGTAGAATCAGGGAGGTTTGCAGAGGGATTCTGTAAACATTCTCTAAGCTGAGCCTGATAAACTTGATAGCAAATGACATCTGGTATTGTTTTCATCAGTTTTTCCCCTTGTTCACTCTTGAATTCACAATTTAAGATCAGTTATGGGTTGTTCTCTGTGTGTCCAAACATTCCAGCACCCAATAATCTGTCGCTATATTTAGTATCAGCTTACCATAATTTTTCCTATGATATTTTTTTCCAGTAATGGTAACATTTTTGCCATTTTTTCCAATAGCCTAGTTCATTCATAAAAGTGCAATGTCAGGTTGACTTGATAAAGCTCACTTGACCTGATATACTATATCTTTACAATGCAATCTGTAACTGATAAATTCTGTTGTTGCATTTCTCTGTTTGCTAAATAGCAAACAGTGCGGATCCAGATCACTCGGCATAAGATAAAACACAGTGTTGTGTCGGACCAGCATCGACACCATTTGCTTAAGGAAATTTTGTAAAACAGAGCAAACTCTCATAAAACTGAAAAAAAAGATGTGTCCAAAACTACAATCCAATACCTTTGGAACCATAAAAATTTGTTTTAGACAGGACTAATTCAAGCCACTGAGGTATAATAGGAATACATAGGGCATAGCATTGGACTTTCATGCAAGCAGCCGAGGCAGGTTCTAATCCCACTGGAGGCAGAGAATGTTTTTCAGCTGTCATACATTTCTCTGTTATGACTTTCATGTAGAAAAATGGGGGCCAATCCTAGATCAGACTTTATTTCACTCACACCGTCATTAATAATGACTTCCTTGAAGATTGGGAGTGTTATGGCCTGCAACTCCTACCTTAAGGGGAATGGGAACACCTTCAGGAGAGGCAACTCCTGCCAAGTATTTTTGGTGCCCATGTCAATAGGAGTCAATTCTTAAAGGAAAGAATTTGCTCCTGAGCAGCTAATTCTTTCCTTTAAGAGTTGACCCCTTTTTCAGTGGGACAGGATTTGTAGAAAAGCGAACAGAAAGTTATGAAAGTTGTCTCCATTTGAAAATGGGGGAAAAATCTGCCAGATGTTCCCATTCCCCTTAAGTTATCTACCTTGTCAGATTATGTAATGCATTTAGGTTATGATAACCAATCTCTGACAGCTGTGTCAGGGTGTCAATTTCGGCCTTGTGGCTAGAGCACTGGACTTTCATTTGAGCAGTTAGGGCTCTATTTCCATTGAAGGGGGGTGGGGGTGTTCAACCCATAAGATGTTGTTTACTTTATCATTTGATTGGATCATTTTATAAAACACTGCCCAATCTGCTCATCACTCAAAATGCTATTATTGTTGGGTAGTCCCAAATAAATTCGGGCTGTAATATAAGAACCTTATATGGGTGTGAGGGTAGGATTGAAAAATCCGTCCCGAGGGACACTGTCCGGCATCACGAGGCTTGCCGAGTGATGCCGGGCAGTGATCCCGAGGGACGGATTTTTCTATCCACCCCTCACACCCATATTGGATTCTTTTTCTTGCATACCTTCCATTTCTATTGCGAATTTTTAATGTTGCTGTCACTTCGGTTACCGACGTCCGCCATTTTGTGATGACACAACAGGAATGTTTAGTGACGTCACGAATGACGACGTCGCGCATGAGGTTGTAATCAACCAGTGCATTTATCAAACACGCGATTATTTTCGATTTGGGGTCGGAACACCAGGGTCAGAACATAAATTTCTATCCCAGGGTAAAATCACGGATTTCCTTGTCTGGTGTGCAAGAAAATTACTTACCAGTAGGTTAACTAGTGCTATCGGCATCATTAGCATAAAGACACCAACAAGAATGTATGAGTCCACAATAAATGGATAATTATTGCTGTCTACAAACACATCAATATAATTTATTTCTCCAAGAGTCATGGCTAGAACTGCCAGCATGGAAAAATCACTATCTCTAAAACCATCCTGAAATAAAATATGGAGCTGAATACAGGACAAAATATTATCTAAGCAAAATATTAACTAATTTCATGCTCAACTCAAATGAGCTTGATTATTTTAATGCATGGAATGCTCCTTCCGTAATGATCCTAAGTATTGGGACAGATAAGCCTTAGCAAACAGTGCAGACCCAGATCAGACTGCTCCTGAAGGAGCAGTCTGATCTGGGTCTACACTGTTTGCCATTCCATCTGCACCTTTTGGACTCCTTGCTGGATCATGAAACAATTTGTTAAAACTTTAGGAGAATTACAGCAAGTCCTCAAGGTGTCCAAATTTTCAGGGTTTGTACGGTATCACAGTTTCCCCAGGCAGGTGGGGTGGGGATTAGACATCCAAATAACCCAAAACCTTGGGAATTTGATAGGACACTTTGACACTGGAGTGCAGTCTGTCAGAGATACCTGTCCAGGAAATTCCAGAAATGTCTATGTACAAATTAAATGCCTGCTTAGTTCTTCTCAGGGGTAGAAACTGACTTGAGGGAAGATCCAGCCTGTTACACCACAAAAATAATAGATCCTTATCAGTGGCTTCCTAGAAGCCAGCTCATCTGGATCTATACTGTTTTAAAAAATAATGTATGTGGGTTCAGCATGGTGAGGGTTAAGCATGCTGGCTCCCAGCGCCTGTGTTTCTCTTCATTGTAGGATCAATTCTCATTCACCTCACAAAGCCAAGTCCTGCTATGTGTGTTTTTCTTGACCATTTTTCAAAGGGAGACAACTTGGAACTTCCTGTTTGCTTTTCTATAAGTTCTGTCCCATGGAAAAATGGATCATCTCTTAAAGAAAGAATTTGCTCCTCAGGAGCAAATTCTTTCCTTTAAGACCTGACTCCTATTGACATGGGAGACAAAAATACTTTTGAAGGAGTTGCCTTCCCTGAAGATGTAGCCATTCCCCTTAAGGGTTAATTATAACCATTGAAGCGCTAATCAAGACTAACAGCTTGCATTATCAAAATATTTTTTTTTATTTTCTTTTTAAATGTAAATCATCTGACCCTTCATCTAGAATCATCTATTGGGTAGATGATGCACAGGAAATTTCAAGCCTTTTTTTATCCCCCCCCCCCCCCCCTCACTCCCCCGAGAATCTTTGATTCGGGAGGCATTTAGTATTTGCCCTGTCTGTCTGTTTGTTTGTCTGGCTGTCTGTCACAAAAATTTTAACCTTGATCATAACTTCAAAAGTATTTGACCTAGCCCCATGAAACTTCACACACTTATTCACCATCACAAAGGCTACATTCTGATCAAGGGCCATAACTCTGTTGTCATTTTTGGCTGAACTATCTCCCCTTGAAATTTTGCAAAACTGTCTGTTTGTCTGTCTGTCTGTCACAAAAACTTTAACCTGGATCATAACTTCAAAAGTATTTGACCTAGCCCCATGAAACTTCACACACTTATTCACCATCACAAGGGCTACATTCTGACCAAGGGCCATAACTCTGTTGTCATTTTTGGCTGATTTATCTCCCCTTGAAATTTTGCAATAACTCAGAAATTGGCTCCCATGGGGGGCATTGGTCACCTATAGTGACAGCTCTTGTTCTACTCTGAAAAAAAAAGATTGTCATATGATCTAAAATTTTCCGTAAAGTTTGTGTTCATTACTCTGAATGATATTAAAAACGCTACAATCCAAGCATAGCAGAAAGAAAAAAGAAAGGAAAACCTTGTGAGTGTCAGTGTAGATACTGATCAGAAGCCATCTGATCTAGATCTACACTGTTTGCAAAGATAGGGGTAGGGAGATTGGGGTTGTCATTAACAGCGGGATAAGGGTTAAAATATTTAACAAAACTGTGCTCAAATGTTCTTAAATAAATTTCTGATCCCACAGAATGAGTGCTAAGTCCAAAACAAGAGCACCGCATGTGGGTGCCAACGCTCGACTGCAAAAATTCTAAGTCGAAAAAGGGGCATAACTGTGCCAAAAATGTTTTGAGGGTTACCCAACCTATTGGTATGAGTTCCCCTTTTCATAATGAACAACTAGTCCGAGTTTCAAGTAAATATGTTCAGTAATGACAGAGATATTACAAAATGTCCAAGTTTTTGCACGATGACGACGACGACGCAGACAATGCCAGAGCTATGACAATACCTTGTCGTTTTCTTCAAAAACAGCCAAGCTAATGAATATTAATCCTTTATCAATCCAACACAGAATTTAGAACCAACTTACAGTGAAATTTTCTTCAAACTCCCAAACTGAAGCTATAGGAAAAGCTTTCTCCTCACATACCCGGTAGATTCATGAAATGCATTATGGGCGCATGCCTATACAAATGTGTTGGTAATTAATTGCCCCAAAAAAATCTAAGATGCAAAAATTGTGATATTTTTCTTATTTCTGCCCAAAATATAGATTGTGGGAAAATATAGATTGTGGGTACCCATTAGAGCCACCTCATTGAAGCAGTTCTAATGAGTACCCACAGTCTATATTTTAGAGCAGAAATAAAAAAAAATAAGGTTAACCCCTGATAACCACAGTTTTACTATATGGGGTTCAAGGAGGTCAAAATTATATAGGCTTGTTTTCGTGTTTTGTACAAGAAATAATTTGCTCTAGATATGTTTTTTACTGATGTCTTTTAAATTAACTATTGAAAACTTAGCATATTTCAGATCCTTCTTTCCACAAAGAGAAGGTAAACCGGATATGCAGCCATAGGACACGGATGCCCCCACCTGAATGTATGTCTATGTTTATATTAATCCATAGAAAGTTACTGATGGTGTTTAAGTTTTGGACCCTTTTTCACATTTGACCTCTAATAAATGACCTTGACCATGGAGGTAAGGACCTTGGTTTTGTGTGAGGCAGATTGTCTCATGATGGCCAACATTTCTGCCAAGTAATTTCAAAATCCATCCAGAAATAAGAAAGTTATTGACTGCATTTAAGTTTCAGACCTTTCTTTGAACTGTGACCTCTAAGTATGACCTTGACCTTGGAGGTACGGACCTGGGTTTTGCACTTGACACATCGTCTCATGATGGTTAACATTTCTACAAAGTAATTTCAAAATCCATCCAGAAATAAGAAAGTGATTTTCGGACGGACAAACTGACGGACGTACAGAGGCAACGCTATATGCCTTACTACCATTCTTCGAATGGCGGGGGCATAAAAAGTAAATAACTTAAATAGTCTGTACGTGGGTCAGACATGTTAATCAAACTTTTTAACAAATGAAGTACAGTCAAGGCTCGTTATCTCGAACCTCATGGGACCGGATAAAAAAGTTCGAGTTATCTGTAGTACGAGATAACCAAAGTGTGACTTCACATGTATGCCGGAGCCCATTATTTTCCGTGATATGCTTGGTTTTCTTGGTTATTCTTGGATAGCACTTACATGCACAGCCTATTGAGTTTTTAAAATTTGTTTATGAAAGTAATGGAGCTTGTCGAAGTATAGCGATTATAATTTATAAAAGATTTCTCACGTGTTTTGTTGTCTTTTATAGTAGTCGCCGATAAGATTGACTAGGCGGAGCTATTCAGGTGTTGTCAATATATGTCAAATTCGCTGAGTCCACCAGAAGATTCGGTAGAGTGCCTTTGGCATGCTTCCTACAAGTGGACAAAATGGTCATATACACCACAGCTATGCTTGTGTTACAGTTGAATTCATACAATCGGGTGACTTGGTTTACCTTTATGTTAATGGAATATTCCTAAGGCAGGTATAAACGATAGCTCAATCTTATCTGCGACTACTATAAATTCCTGCAAATTCGGGTATCCAAATAAGCATGTACTTAAATAGACTGGTTCCCCGCTTGTGAATGCAATGCTTATCGGTATTTCACTTCGGTGAGCAGTACATGCTATACATCATACGTCAGTCCCTGGTATTGATTTAAACAGTTTAGATCCTGCCGAGACAGCTGGTAATGGGCCAGCTTTTTAGGATCTACAATGTTCGTATGTGCATTGGGACATTTAGGGACAGTACTCAATTTTGACACTAATGACGAGTACTGAAAACAACCAGTTAAACAGCCTTGTCATACTTAATCGTACATTAATACAATTCAGAGACCCCATTTATCACGGAAATCTTGGAAATCATTGAAATGAGACAGTGTTAAGATCAAAGGTTGAGCACGGCTTGACAGTCTTTATTACACGCACGTGATTTTCGTAATAGCGGTAAAGGTACTGTTTGCGCTAATTTTAATTGCGAACGCACCTGGACAAATTGGAAAATTAAAAACATTGTGAGTATTGATGAACTGTTTTGTAAAGGTCTATCATTATTTTCTTTAACTGAAAGAAGGCGGCATCGTTTATTTGTTGATTTTTCCTTCCTTCTTTACATCATGAATCCCGGTTCGAGATACGCAGTAGTAAAAACAGTCAAAAATATATTTAGGGACTGAAAATGATGGGCGAGATAGCCGAAGTGTCGACTTAAAAGTAGTTTTACACTTGCGAAGTTGAAATACAATAAATATATAGGGGAAATATACGGGACTTAGAAATCGGTTTGACAGAAGTGATAGGATCGAGATAGGCGAGGTCGAGATAACGAGAGTCAACTGTACTTAATTAGGTATACATAACAAAATTTGTAATAATGAAAGCAGACTACATGTATATATGAGTGTATGAACAATAAGATACATACCCGCTGTGCAAGAACAGCATTAAAAGCCTGTGAAAATGACATCAAGAATAGTATAAGAACTAGCATCACCTGAAAGAAAAAAGAAATATATTCCCTAACTGCCAATCATGACATTTGCAGATATCATTTTCAAGTATTTTTATTTTTCTTAGTATTTTTACAATAAATAAGGCTTGACATAACATGTGAGTTTAAGATTCACATGAAAGGTCAGACTTTATTTTCTCCCGAAAATTATTTACAAACATTTGAAAATATATTGTCTGCACTAAATATTACTGTGGTACAAGATTAATAACTATGCTTGGCAAGAATTTTTACCATTGTTAGAAGTATCAGAATATTCACCTACACTGAGGAAAATATTGGCTTCACCATGTTGTGTGTCTGTATGTCAACGTCTGCCTGACTGTTGGCTATATTTTCCTTTGAATTTAAGAAGAATGGGAACACCTTCAGGAGAGGCAACTCCTGTAAAAGTATTTTTGTCTCCCATGTCAATAGGGGTCAACTCTTAAAAGGAAAGAAATTGCTCCTGAGGAGCAAATTCTTTCGTTTAGACCCCTTTTTCAGTGTGACAGCTAGCTAGGGCATACAGAAAAGCGAACAGGAAGTCCCGAAAGTTTTCTCCCTTTGAAAAATGGCGGAAAAAAATCTGCCAGGTGTTCCCATTCCCCTTAATGTAGTGACAGTTTGTACATACGAGGACTGTTCAAATATGAATGCAAGTAGAACGTTTTCTCATGCACTAATGTGAAAATCACCTGGAAATAAATATCACAGCGTAGAAAAACATTTTACCTATACATTGATACAAAACCTGTTAAAATCCATTCACTTTAGCCATGAATATCATTCGATAAACACTGTCTACTCTTGTATACTAATACAAAACATGGTTGGAAGAAGGTCAGAGTATGCCGTTGAAATACGGTCCTATATTAAGAATCGTTGTATTCTTGGTATACGGTGCAAAGACATTTTTGATGAATTCGAAATATGTTCGGTTTATGGGCATAATGAAATGTCTTTTCCGACAGTTTTTGGTTGGTGTAAGAAATTCAGCTGTAGACTAGGCTCAACAGAAGATGCACCACATGATCGCCAGCCGAAAAGAGCAACATCTGCCAAGATGGTTGCTAGAGTGAAAGAAATAGTTGCTACCGATGCATGATACACCACTTGGCAAATAGCTAGTATGGTTGGCGCATCTCATTAGGAGCAGCTCATACAATTCTGAAACAGGATTTGAAAATGAGAAATATCTGTGTTAGATGGATTCACCATCTGCTGACAGATGAGTAGAAAATGCACCAAGAAGTTGCTTAAAAAGTTTCCAAATTACAATGCACAGTCTTTCGCTAATGTCGTCACAGATGACGAGACATGGGTTCACTTTTTTGAGCCAAAACGAAAGATTCAGAACAAAATATGGGCAACAAAGTATTGCAAAAGACCATGCATTGCAAACCAAAGTGGACCATGAGCGTCAAGAAGGTAATGTATGCCATATTCTTTTCAAATCAGGGCCCTGCTATTCAGGTTGCTGTGCCTAAAGGCAAATCTGTAAATGCGAAGTTTTTCAAGAATAAAGTTCTTCGAAAATTGAAGAAATATTTCAAAGAATGAAGACCCGCAACTAGTTTGGCCAATGTCAGATTGCTACATGACAATGCGTCATCGCACAAGGCCTTCATTGTGCAAGACTATCTGAAGCAGGAAAAGGTTGTTGAACTCCCTCACACCCTGTATTCCCCTGACCTTGCCCCGTGTGACTTTTTTTGTTCCCGCGGCTGAAAAAATACCTTTCTGGTCGAAAATTTGTACAGCGCAAACACCTCGGTTCTGCAATATTCCAGTGCCTTCATAGTATACCTCGAAAAGACTACCAAAATGCATTCAATGATTGGATCAGAAGACTGAAAGTTTGTATATCTGTTAAAGGGGAATACTTTGAGGGGACAAAATAAATTTTTCATCGAAATTTATCACAGAATCATTTTTATGTGCTTAGTTGCATTCATATTTGAACAGTCCTCGTATATTCTTCCAAGGAAAATCTTGATCTGATGTTTAGGGTCAGTGGGTCAAAGGTCAAGGTTAAAATGAGATTTTCAACTGTTTCAAAACTCATACATACTATTATAGCTTGAATAACAACAATTCCATAACTGAAACTAGAGCTGTCAGTGAAACTGACTAGGGCCCCGGCAGCACTATCAGAAATTTGTGGACGGACGGACAGACAGACAGACAGACGGACGGACGGACAGAGTGATTACTATAGGGCACCCACACTTTCAGTGCGGGGCCCTAATAACCTGTTTAAAGTTTTGTAATAACAGTTTCATAATTCAAGTTTTGTAACATCCCACACAACTTACTTTTCTGTGGTAAATACTGGTAAAATTTTATGCTCCGCATGAGCAAGTTATGACTGCTTCAAACACAAGTAAGAGGAAATGAGTCATGACAAGCCATCTTCAGACAATTGCACTAGGAGCATTCATACACGCCCAATCAGAATAAAGGCTTCCTTTTCTCACACTAGCGACAAGAATATTCCTTTTCATCATATGACATCACATCTGAGAGTGTAATAATGCCATGTAATAAATTTGATAATCCACTGGTGAATTAAATATGCAAGTTTGTTAGATACACCCCATAACGTTACATGTACGACGTCATTGATGACGCGGCATTTACTAATGAAAGAATATTGACATTTTTCTCAACAAACCGTGAATAAAATGTGTTTTTAATGTCATATGATAAATAGAATCTTGCATTCCACTTCATGTATTATTGCATTTATCAAACTCGAGGAAAAGGGATAAAATGCTCTGCACAGCCTCGCATTTTATCCCTTTTTCTCAACACATTTAATAAATTCAATAATACATGAGCACTCATGTAAGATCCTCTATTATGACAGTTTGTGATTTTTAAATTGTCTAAAACTGCTGTCTCACTCTAGGATATATTAGCTATCTCAGTTTGTCAGTCATTTCTTTCTGTAGGACAACATGTACATGAACATTGCATTCAAACTAATTTTTTTCCAAAACAGTCTTCTGCTGCATGTTTTGTTACCTATGCAAAGAGGTAGCACATTTTCTGTTTCTCGCTTGATTTACATCTTAACCCTCACCATGCTGAACCCAGATATATCCTTTTTTTGAAAGCAGTATAGATCCAGATCAGCTGGCTTCTCTGAAGCCAGCTGATCAGGATCTACACTGGTTTCCATCCTGCTTCTGAATCCATGGTAAAAATTGAAATCAAGAAACACAACTGGCTGAAAATTGGGGAGGAGTGTAGTAAACTGAAATATTCAGCATGACAAGGGTTAACAAGTCTTTGTAGTAAACTGAAATATTCAGCATGACAAGGGTTAACAAGTCTGTGTAGTAAACTGAAATATTCAGCATGACAAGGGTTAACAAGTCTGTGTAGTAAACTGAAATATTCAGCATGGCAAGGGTTAATAAGTCTGTGTAGTAAACTGAAATATTCAGCATGACAAGGGTTGACAGCCACACTGTTGTGTCCTTGATCAACTTTTAATAAAATGGCCATTAATTTGTGTGCCATTAAAATGCTGTCAAGTGTCAAGGAAAGAAAGCCATGAAATGTAGTTTTCAGAAATCAACAACAGGATTTCATTTTAAACTTACCACTGCATAGATTTGAGAAGCTCACTGGAAAACTGTTTGAACAGCTTTATTGAGAAGGTAACAATTATAAACTTTTTTCTCTGCTACATGTGTAAAGGGGCATTTTGCATATAAGTTTTATGTATTCATAGGCAGTCTGATGTCACAACAATAGGTGAGTGAGAAAAATAGTCAGTCATGGGTTTGAGACCTTGACAAGGAATTCCAGGGTTATTTTCAGTTTATTTTAAGTATCATGCTTGACATAGCCTCGTGTGAGACTTATTGTCACATCTCAAATAGGATTCCAAAAATGAGACACTAAAATCAGGTTGGTGCCTGATGCTCTGTTTGTGGTCGGGTCCATCAGAGTCTAACTGTTGGTTTTCTTTTGCTCCAGCATTTCAGTGGTTTCTTGGTGTCGAGTCCTCACTGTTGTTTCATCTCTGTGGTTGTTTCATTATTTGTGTTCACGAAGATGTTGCACTGATGAGTGAGGAGGCCTTCATGCGGACTGAACAAATTATTTGTCTAAATTGCGACGGAAGTAAGGGCGAGGATTGTGGCCATGTAAAATCGATTTAAGCCCCCAAGTGGAATTTGTTTCCGCTGCCCGTTACAAGGCGGTTCTTCTGTTGCAGTTTATTTTTGTTACGGTTTGTCTTCGGGCGTTTGTGTCACTTAATTATTTTATTTTGGATAGCCTATTGGCCATTTTGTGAAAAAGTAACTGTCCTTTTGGCTTTCCACTATTGATGTTTCCATTAGGGTCTGTTGTTTCATGTTTGTGTTTCTTTCCCTTTGGTGTCTCTGATGGGAACTGTGGGTTGATTGTATCGATTCCTGATCATTGCCTCCACTTCTATTTTAATAACCTAATAACGTAAAGGTAGCTCTATTTTACAATCTGGGTTGTTCAAAACATGATTAGCTTAAGGAGCTTGTCATTTGTCAAAATGTTGACTGTTCTAGAAAGTATAATATCTAACACTCTGACATTTCAGCTGGAAAAATGCATACCTGCCAACATTGAGAAAATCCAAAGAGTGAGACTGCGCGCGGCGGACCATTTTTCACCTTCTTTTTTAGTATTTGGCTCGCGGGGAATTTTCAGGAAAAATTTGAAAGAGTGAGATTTTTTCACTAACCCTATGGGGGTGGGGATGGATGCTACCTTTTCCAAAGACCCACCACCCATAAAAAAAATAAATTGAACCCGACCACCAATAAATCTCAATTTTTAACCAGACCAAGCACCCATTAAAAAAGAAAGTGCTACTTACCCACCTTGCATAAAACATGCATATTTTTAGCAGGGGTGAAATGTATGAAACTGTGTACTGTCCGAATATATGTTACTTAGTTTTAAAGGTCGCTTTACAAGTCAGATACAATGATTCATTTTACCACCGAACTTCATCAAATCTTGTTAAAAACTGAGCATATGTATGCTAAAATGGATATCTGATCAATACTTTGAGCAATTTTGCTAATGTTTACGTTTTCAGAGATTCATATACAAAATGCAAGATAGGACATCGGTCGCCACACAACATTTTGGGTGCCCTGTAAAATGTCAAAAAAAGAGAAAAAGATCGTTTTTATGAAAGATTATTAGTATGTAATAAAGAAATTAAATGGCTAAATGTGAATTCTGTAATACTTTTGTAACGCAGGGATGCCTCGATATCTGATTATTCTGAGGACTAAACTTAGAAATTTACCGATAGATAGATTATAGACAAGATGGATAGTTTTGTTTATTTACCTGTCCAATAATAGATTTGCTAATAATAGTCCAAATATACCTGTGACCTGGAGGTGATTTTCCAATAGTTCTGTATCCCGGCTCTAATTGCATATATTAGCGATTCAGAAAAGCCGATAACCAGTTCCCATATGTAAATATCCGGTATGGCGAATTTAGCGAATTTCTAGGCGTGAGATGCACTGAAATTCGTGAGATTTGGGCCATTTTCAAAAAACGATCGTGGGGGAGTGAGACGCACAATAAATCGTGAGAGTCACGCTCAAATCGGGAGTGTTGGCAGGTATGAAAAATGTGAGTAGTTTTTCAGCAAACTATTGGCACATAATGCCATGTTAAATTATCACAGTTTTAATGATATGTTAACCCTTCTCTTGCTGAATATTCATTTAAGTCACACCCATTTCTGTCTATCAATCAATCAAATTACTCGATGTAATATATTGCTACAAATTCATAAACTGAATGACAAACAGTGTAGATCCTGATCAGATGGCTTCTTCAGAAGCCATCTGATCTGGATCTACACTGTTTGCAAAGATAGAGGTTGTTGTGAACAGCAAGATAAGGGTTAACTAACAATATCGATCGTTAGTTTTGAACAACTGGACCCTGTTCTTCTTTCCATGGGACTATCAATAAATATCAACTGTCACAATCATGCATGTGACATCTTTTCAGCCAATCAGTGATAAGAAAGCTTACAAAGCAACGACATGTTGTTTCTCTGATCTCTAGAACTAACATTTATCAGATGAAAATGTTTGATATTTTTCTTATTAAGGCGGTTCTAATGAGTACCCACAACCTATGTCTTGGAGGAGAAATAAGAAAATCAATGTTTACCTCCATAAAAAAAAAACAGATTTCTCTATATGAAGTGGGGTCCAGAAGGGTGTTCATTACACAGACTTATTAATTAGTGAGGCGCTGTGGTGCAGTGGAAAAGCATCGGATTTGATATTAAGAGGTAGCCGTGTCGATCCCTGCAGGCATCAAGTGTTATTTCCTTGAGCAAGAGACTTTATCCACATTGCTCAGTACTGATTTCTAGGAGGAAAAAGAGGGCCACATAGAAGATTAGTACTAGTTTACTAATTGTGTAACCCTCTATAAATAAGGTTGATTATTATTATAATACAGTGAAATTCCGCTATTAACCCTTGTCCTGCTGAATATTCATATATGCCACACCCACTACCAATTATCAGCCAATCAGATTACCTGTAGCAAATTATTACAACAAATTCACAATCTGAATGACAAACAATGTAGATCCTGATCAGATGGCTTCTTCAGAAGCCATCTGATCTGGATCTACATTGTTTCAAAGAAAAGGCATATCCGGGCTCAGCAGAACAAGGGTTAAGACCATATAAAATTAGGACTAAATCAGCTTATAAGCTTAGTTAGAAGGGTGCAGTTGTTCTTGCATTGTGCTTTCTGCACACTATGTCTTCTGCTCAGGGACCACCTTTGGGACTATTCAAAAAGTGGTCTTAAAGACCACTTTTGAACAGTCGCTATTAAGACCATTTAAAATTAGGACTAATTCAGCTTATAAGCTTAGTTAGAAGGGTGCAGATGTTCTTACATTGTGCTTTCTGCACACTATGTCTTCTGGTCAGGGACCACCTTTGGGACTGTTCAAAAGTGGTCTTATAGACCACTTTTGAACAGTACCAAAGGTGGTCTTAATATAGGAATTTTACTGTAATTATTAACATGATGTGTAGCAGTTACCTTCGTCAAGCTCAGCATAACTTCAGCAAACATCACAAAATATATTCCTACAACATCCAACCTAGAAAACAAATGTAATCATGAATTTAAATATATACAGTTTCAAAAACTCAAAGTACAAAAACTAATTAATCCTTGTTCTTGCCAAAAACTCAACTGGAAAAATGATGTGATCACTTTAAACCAGATTTCAATATCATTCTTGTTTTGGTTCATCTGAATCATGAACATTTTTGCCAGAACTTTTCAAATTATACACGCATTGCTAAAATAGGTTTTAAGCTGAGCAACTTGTCATTTCTGGGCAGATGAAAATTATTCAAGCCTTCAGGACCCCAAAAGATTTCAGATGGTTTATATTCCTGTGTCCAAATACTAGTACCTTGTACAGTGAAGCCTCATTATAACGCTACTTGTCAAAACATGGATTTGGATATAACACTTAACATGTCACGTCTCCCAAATGTAAATGATTTTACAAAAACAACACAAGCTCTTTATAATACTGTGCATTACATAGAGGATCTTCATGAGTGTTCATGTATTATTAAATTTATTAAACAAGAGGGCCCAATGGCCCTATATCGCTCACCTGTGTACCAGAAAATCATTAGTGTAGGAGACCACTTAATTTGACATTGCTATATACTAAATATCTACGCTCAGGCAAAGCGGTGTCCATGCTTATAAACCCTACTGGTTTCATTGGGCAACAGGGCTTGAGATGTAATTTCATCTCAATGTCAGGTAAAAGTCCCACAAAATTGGAAGAGACATCTCCAAAATGACCTATACAGTGTTGACGGGGATGTAAAACCTCAAATCAAACAAAATCTGTGCCTTATGGTTTTGGAGAAAAAGATTTTTTTTAAGTTTTTTTCCAGTATAAGTCTATAGGAGCTAATGAGCCCTGGGCTTGGCCAATTTTGACCCAAAGGGCACGGTTGGCAGGATTTATGTAGGCAACCATTTTGTGTTGCTATCTACTAAATATCTAAGGTCTGTACTTCATGGTTTCAAAGAATTTTGAAGCTTTTTTCCATTAAAAGTTTGTTGGAGTTAAGGGGCCACAGGATTTGGACCCCAGGGGCATGATTGGCAGGATTCATGTAGGCGACCACTCGACATTGCTACATGCTAAATACCTAAGCTCTGGGACTTATGGTTTCAGAGAAGAAGATTTTTTGAAGATTTTTTTCCCCCATTTTAAGTTTTTTTTTTTTTTCAATATAAGGGCCCTGTGGTTTCAGAGGAGAAGATTTTTGAAGTTTCTCCAATTGTAAGTCTATGGAATCTCAGCTCTGGGCCCTGTGGTTTTAGAGAAGAAGATTTTTGAAGCTTTTTTCCATTATGAGTCTATAGGAGCTAAAGGGCCCCGGGGCGTGGCCCGTTTGGACCCCAGGGGCATGATTGGCAGGAATTATGTATGTGACCACTTGCCGTTGCTACATGCTAAATATCTAAGCTCTGGGCCCTGTGGTTTCAGAGAAGAAGATTTTTGAAGCTTTTTTTTCCATTATGAGTCTATAGGAGCTAACTGGCCCCGGGACGTGGCCCTTTTGGACCCCAGGGGCATGATTGCCAGGAATTATGTAGGTGACCACTTGCCGTTGATACGTGCTAAATATCTAAGCTCTGGACCCTGTGGTTTCAGAGAAGAAGATTTTTGAAGATTTTTTCCATTATGAGTCTATGGGAGTGAAGGGGCCCCGGGGCGTGGCCAATTTGGAGCCCAGGGGCATGATTGGCAGGAATCATGTAGGTGACTAGGGACATGAGTGGCAGGATTTATGTAGGTGACCACTTGCCCTTGCTACATGCCAAATATCTCAGCTCTGGGCCCTGTGGTTTTAGAGAAGAAGATTTTTGAAGCTTTTTTCCATTACGAGTCTATAGGAGCTAAAGGGCCCCGGGGCGTGGCCCGTTTGGACCCCAGGGGCATGATTGGCAGGAATTATGTATGTGACTACTTGCCGTTGCTACATGCTAATTATCTAAGCTCTGGGCCCTGTGGTTTCCGAGAAGAAGATTTTTGAAGCTTTTTGTTCCATTATGAGTCTATGGGAGCGAAGGGGCCCCAGGGTGTCGCCCATTTGGAACCCAGGGGCATGATTGGCAGGAATTATGTAGGTGGCCACTGGCTGTTGCTACATGCTAAATATCTAAGCTCTGGGCCCTGTGGTTTCAGAGAAGAAGATTTTTGAAGCTGTTTTTCCATTATGAGTCTATGGGAGCTAAGGGGCCCCGGGGTGTGGCCAATTTGGACCCCAGGGGCGTGATTGGCAGGAATTATGTAGGTGACCACTTGCCGTTGCTACATGCCAAATATCGCAGCTCTGGGCCCAGTGGTTTCAGAGAAGAAGATTTTTGAAGCTTTTTTCCATTATGAGTCTATAGGAGCTAAAGGGCCCCAGGGCGTGGCCCGTTTGGAACCCAGGGGCATGATTGGCAGGAATTATGTAGGTGACCACTTGCCCTTGCTATATGCTAAATATCTAAGCTCTGGGTCCTGTGGTTTCAGAGAAGAAGATTTTGAAGCTTTTTGTTCCATTGTGAGTCTATGGGAGCGAAGGGGCCCTGGGGCGTGGCCAATGTGGACACCAGGGGCATGATTGGCAGGAATTATGTAGGTGACCACTGGCCGTTGCTACATGCTAAATATCTCAGCTCTGGGCCCTGTGGTTTCAGAGAAGAAGATATTTTAATTTTTTCCCATTGTAAGTCTATGGGAGCTGTATGTTGCAATAGCAACCAGAATTCCAATCTGATGAGCCCAAAAACCTTATGCAGCCTTTCCCCCTACCTGGTGATGCTTCTCATGAAATTTGATCAAGATTGACCATGGGGTATTAGAGATATACTTATTTGAAATTGTTTACAGACGCACGCACGCACAGACGGATGCACGCATGGACGCACGCACGGACGACGGAAAAAAGTGACCACAAAAGCTCACCTTGTCACTACGTGACAGGTGAGCTAACAAGTTGACTAAAAGGGATAAAATCGTACATGTAATGTTACGGGGCGTATAGGGGCTTGAAGAAATATATGGGCTGCATGATGCTTCCACGCAGAGCTAAATCCGGCCCGCACACTAGTACTCAGGTAAACCGCTTAGAGGATATAAGCCTGTCCAGGAACCGTCGTGAGAGGTGGACCGTCCATGCTAATAAACCCTATTGGTTTCATTGGGCGACAGGGCTTGAGATGTCATTTCATCTCACTGTTGGGTAAATGTCCCACAAAATTGGAAGCAACGTCTCCAAAATGACTTTTACAGTGTTGACCGGGACATTAAACCTAAAATCAAACAGACAAACTAACTAATTTGCATATTTAATCCACTAGTGGATTATTGAATTTATTACATGGTGTTATTACACTCTCAGATGCGACATTATATGATAAAACATGGTTCTGAATACGAGGACTGTTCAAATATGAATGCAAGTAGAACGTTTTCTCATGCACTAATACAAAAATCACCAGGTCTCCCTTCCACTGATTCAAGAAGGGCAGTTCTCAGTTTCTGGGGATATAATGTGCACTGTATAAGCCTGCCCAGGAAAGGTGGATAGGTAAATGGACCAGCTTAAAATGACCTAAATAGTGTTGACTGTGTTATTGAACTCCTTTCTTGGATGGTGATGTTCCTCGTGCAGCATCCTATGGCATTTATATTTCGCAATTAATTTGATTTGCCAGTGTGTCTAGTCATGTAACTGACTTCAACATTCATAATAAATTGTTAACTGCAAAACTTCATAATCAGGGTTATCAGTATCATAAAGCCTTTTCAAAATTTTATAGACGTCATTTTGATTTAATTTCAAAATTCAATGTTGGACTTAAATCTCTTCTGCAACAAGGTCTATTGGAACCCGAACTTTATGGTGACTTGGTATATAAGTTCAGAAAAATATATAATTGCAATGACTTCAGTACCCAATTTTGTAAAATTATTCTTCGATATAGATTATACTAATTTATTTTAGTTCGATTGCGATGAAAGCTTCAAGCTTATTGAATCACTCTCGAACACTCATTCCGGGTATTTTCACACGCGCGAGAGAGAGGCAATGCTACCCATTTACACCTGGGTGGAGTGGAGCAGTGTCATTACGTGTCTTGGCCAAGGATACACCTCGGTACGGGTGGCCGGTTCGAACGCACAACCTCTGGATCATAAATTGAACGCGTTAACCACTGCGCTATCGAGGCTGATATAAAAAGATTGGATACAACATAATTGTTATATGACAGACTGCATGCATGTATAGTTAACCCAACTTTGCTTCCCTCTTTAATTGCCCGCCGGTGGGTCAGGCCTCAGATTCTATGATGGCTCCAGGTCAAGACTTACTGATAATTAGAGATAATCTAATTTAATGTAATGTTGGTTGGTGCCTGATGCTCTGTCTCTAGTTGGGCCCATCGGAGTTTAACTGTTGGTTTTCTTTTGCTCCAGCGTTTCAGTGGTTTCTTGCTGTCGAGTCCTCACTTTTGTTTCATCTCTGTGGTTGATTTTTTCGTTCACGGAGATGTTGCACTGATGACTTAGAAGGCCTTCATGTGGACTGAACAAATTATTTGTCGAAATCGCCACAGAAGTAAGGGCGAGGATTGTGGCCAAGTAAAATCTATTTAAGCCCCCCAGTGGAATTCATTTCACTGACCGTTCCAAGGCGGTTCTTCTGTTGTGGTTTAGTTTTGTTATGGCTTGTCTTTGAGTGTTTGTATGGCTTATATTATTTTGTTTTGGATAGCCAATTGGCCATTTTGTGTGAAAGTAACTGTCCTTGTTTGGCTTTCTGCTAGTGATGTTTCCATTAGGATCTAGTTGTTTCATGTTTGTGTTTGTGTTTCTTTCCCTTGGTGTCTCTGATGGGAGCTGTGGGTTAATTGTATCGATTCCTGATCATTGCCTTCACTTCTATTTTCCAATACATACAAACATAACAACCACTGTTTATTATAATACAGTTTTGACTATTACATACACTGTTTATTTTTGATATGGCTTGTCTTTGAGTGTGTGTATGGCTTATATTATTTTGCTTTGGATAGCCAGTTGGCCATTTTGTAGAAAGTAACTGTCCTTATGGCTGTCCGTTAGTGATGTTTCCATTAGGATCTAGTTGTTTCATGTTTGTGTTTGTTTCTCTTGGTGTCTCTGATGGGAGCTGTGGGTTAATTGAATCAATTCCTGATCATTGCCTTCACTTCTATTTTCCAATACAACCAAACAAAACAACCACTGTTTATTATAATACAGTTTTGAATATTACATACACTGTTTAAAATTGGAAGCCTAAAATGTATAGATTCTGCAGAAAAATAAATACAGTAAGGGTCCATTAAGTTTTTCCAGGATAGCGTTAGCAATTTACGTTAAGTTTTCATCAGTGTCACAAACTACTAGGGTGGGTGGGGTGGGTGGGGTGGGGGGCATCTGTGTCCCTTGGAGACATCTATCTGTATTTTATATACATGTATATTAAGGTTATTTACATGTAACTACCACAGTATCTGCTTTGAACCCCAACAATAGTGTTATAAAGATGTCGTCAGATTAACCCTTTTTGCACCAAGTGGAATCTTCCTCCTTATATACAGCAGGAGTCCATTTCAAAATTTAGGGGTGCCAGATTGTGTTTTCTT
Source organism: Lucinisca nassula (assembly GCA_963580285.1). Lineage (NCBI taxonomy): Eukaryota > Metazoa > Mollusca > Bivalvia > Lucinida > Lucinidae > Lucinisca > Lucinisca nassula. Next base: position 32,075,002 of record OY757011.1, read on the forward strand.
CAAAATTTATTTGGAAAATAGCTGAACATTTGCAAACAGTGTAGGCCCTGATCAGATGCCGCGTTATGCGGCGTCTGATCTGGGCTTGCACTGTTTGCCGGGTACCCATTTTGGGGTTTCTGGTACTTAACGGGTTAATGATAAGCATAGGAAAGGTTCGATCTAGTTCTTACTTTTGCAAGTAGCTGATCAGCAATATCCAGGCACACAATGATGATATCCAGGCTCCCCGCCAGTTACTCTCACAGGGAAGCATTGTGGGTGGGTTGATAAATACAAGAGTTGATAGCATCATCAACCAGTTACAGTAGGTGTAGGGGTTGATGAAGTATCGCCACTTCTGAAACAATAGAAACGAGAAAATTACTATGGGAATCATCTCCTAGGAGATAGCAAAAATAACTTGAGCCCAGTCTAAAAAAAAAACTGCCTTTTTGTGTTTGCACCCAGGGGCCAGTTGTTCACATTATGAAAACACACCTGTACAAATACATTGTAAATTTTTCGCAAAACAAAAACTAAAATTTTAGGATGAAAAATTGTAACAGTTTCCTTATTTCTGCTCAAAATATATATTGTGGGTACTCGTTAGAACTGCCTCATTGAGGTGGTTCTGCCTCAATGAGGCGGTTCTTACGAGTACCACAATTTATATTTTAGAGTAGAAATAAGAACAAGAGCTCCGCAAGGGGGCATTATATAACTGTGGCAATTAGATGGAGCATATATATACTGACTGTTGTACAAGTTTGGGTTTGTGGAATGTAACCAAGGAACAATATGTCCTCCATATATTCTTAACTGGCACTATTAATAACCCTCAATAACCTATCTCTAACAAATTTTCATGGTCGGCAACAGTTGGTGGACCATAACCTTGAAATAATATAGGCATAACTCTGGCAATAAGTGGTGGACTGTAACCTTGAAAGAATATGCGCTGCTCCACATCATAGTCTAACTATACGTAAAGTTCAGCTTCATCAGTTGTAAAATGTGGGAGGCATTATCCAGAAACAAAATATGTTTAGAAAAATATGTGAAAGGGGAATAACTCTGGTAAGATTTGGCAGACTGTAACATCAAAATAGTATGCACTGTTCCACATCATGGTCTTACTATATGTAAAGTTTCAACTTCATCAGATGTAAAATGTAAGAGGAAATATCCGGAAACAGAATGCTTAGAAAAATCTGTGAAAGGGGTATAACTCTGGTAATATTTGGCAGACCGTAACCTCAAAATAATATGCACTGTTCCATATCATGGTCATACCGTATGTAAGGTTTCAACATCATCGGATCTAAAATGTAGGAGGATCGAGTTATCCAGAAACAAAATGTTTACAGAATTTTTCAAAGGGGCATAACTCTATTATTATTTATTGAACCATAACCTCGAAACAATATGCACTGCCCCACATCATGGTCTAATTTTATATGAAGTTTCAGCTAAATCAGATGTAAAATCATTCTGAAATGAAAAGTTTACAAAAAATTTCCCACATCATGGTCTCACTATGGATGAAGTTTCAGCTTGATCGGATGTAAACTGTAGGAGGAGTTGTCAGGAAACGAAAAGTTTACAAAAAATTTCAAAGGGGCATAACTCTATTATTATTTGGTGGACCGTAACCTCGAAACAATATGTGCCTCCCCACATCATGGTCTGACTATGCATGAAGTTTCAGCTTGATCAGATGTAAACTGTAGCAAGAGTTATCCGGAAACCAAAAGTTTACAAAAAAATTTCTAAGGGGCATAACTCTTTTATTATTCAGTGGACCGTAACCTCGAAACAACATGCACTGCCCAACATCATGGCCTAACTTTGTATGAAATTTCAGCTTGATCGAATGTAAACTGTAGGAGGAGTTATCTGGAAATGATAAGTTTACAAAAAATTTCAAAGGGGCATAACTAATATTTGGTCGACCATAATCTCGACACAATATGCGCTACCCCACATCATTGTCTAACTATCTATTAAGTTTCAGCTTCATCAGATGTAAACTGCAGCAGGAGTTATGTGGAAACGAAAAGTTTACCAAAAAATTTCAAAGGAGCATAACTCTTTTATTATTCAGTGGACCGTAACCTTGAAACAACATGCACTGCCCCACATCATGGCCTAACTATGTATAAAGTTTCAGCTTGATGGAATGTAAACTGTAGGAGAAGTTATCCGGAAACGAAAAGTTGACCAAAAAAAAATTTCAAAGGGGCATAACTAACATTTGGTGAACCATAACCTCGAAACAATATGCGCTGCCCCACATCATTATCTATGAAGTTTCAGCTTGATCGGATGTAAACTGTAGGAGGAGTTATCTGGAAATGAAAAGTTTACAGACGGATTGACAGATAGATGGACAGACAGACAGACGGATGGATGAATGGACGCTGGGGGAAAAACATAGTACAACTGTTTTCCAAACGGGCGCATAAAAATAAGGTTTACCCCTGTAAAGCCCAGTTTTACTATATAATAGTGGGATTCAAGGGGGTCAAAATTATATATGCATGTTTTCGTGATACGGAATAATCTCTAAGGAGATGGCAAGAATAACTTGAGACCTGTCTAAAAAAGACCTGTCTTTGGGATTTGCACCCAGGGGCCAGTTGTTCAGAACTAACGACGTCTTTATTTATAGACTTTTTACAATTTTGATCATTTACTATTATTTTTGCTGAAAAAATATGAGCAGCTTTTGCGTATGCAAAAGCTGCTCACATTTTTTTTCAGCAAAAATAACAAAAAAAATTTATATTGTACTTGCTAGAACAGTTTTCAATTTCACCACTAACAACTTGTGAAGCTAACAAGGCTTTTAAATAATGGACCCAGGCTCATATCAAGCCAGTCAGTTTACCTATCCACACTTTTCCTGGGCAGGCAGGCTTATATGTAAGCAGTTAAACAGTACAGTGCACACTCTTTTACCAGAAACTGACAACTGCCCTTCTGGGATCAGCAGAATCAGATGCATGTACAATGTACTATCCAAGCAGATGTGCAATGTGCAAGCTGGTCTGTGCATGTGCTGTTTGCAAACAACACAGAACAGATTTTCTCATGGTTTTGTTCACTTGATTATGCAGCTTGAACAGAACGTTTTCACTGTGCATGTCCAAAAGAAATTATCCAGTGAAGCTTTACAAATTATGGATGTTTCGTCTTCGTTAACCCTTGTCCTGCTAATCCCGGATATGCCTGGTCTTTGAAACAATGTAGATCCAGATCAGATGGCTTCTGACGAAGCCATCTGATCAGGATCTACATTGTTTGCCATTCAGATTGTGAATTTGTTGCAATAATTTGCATCAAGTAATCTGATTGGTTGATAATCGGTAGTGGGTGTGGCATATATAAATATTCAGCAGGACAAGGGTCAAATGACGAGCGACTGCAAAGTGAAGAAGTTTGTATTGTTGTTGGTAAAGCTGCACATGTTGGAGTCTTTGGAATTTATTTTTTTGTTGGCTGCTGGTAACTGATTGTTGTTTGTTTGTGTTGAGGTTTTAGGTCACTGTGAACACTAGTTGGACCATTTTGGATACATAATGCTTCCGATTTTGAGGGAATTTTACCTGACACTGAGATGAAATGACTTCTCGAGCCCTACTGCCAAAAGAAACTGCCAGGGTTAAGGGACATCTGACTCGCACCACATGCAAAAAGACCTTGGAGGTGTCATCCCCATTTCTAAGGAAATTCCATCCATTTTTTATTTGACACAACAGGCAACCATAACTACTTTTGTAAGAGTTTGTGGCTTGACACCATTCCTATTAAATTATTAGCAATAAAAAATGTGTTTAAACTATGATAGAGGGTATGGCATATGATTTTGTAAGTGATAAAAGTATTTTTGATTGAGCTCTCTCCGGAAATTGTATCCATTGCCAATCATATCTGGGTTTTGTTATACTGCAAAGCCCTCTCCATACTGGCATGAAAATCACAACAGTTTTGTGAAGTGATGTTAATTATTAAATTAACCCTTAAGATGGCGAGAAAAAAACATCTGAAAATGTCGTCTGCTGAATTATTTTGCAAACTTTAAAAAAATGTTTTTGGACACAGGCAAACAGCGTGGGCCCAGATCAGACAACTCCTACAGGAGCAGTCTGATCTGGGTCCACACTGTTTGCAAAAAAAAAAAAAGACTTTTAAGGTAACCGGCAGATGGCAAAGCAGACGACCATTGTCATAATTGGCATGTTATGGGTTAATATCATTGGCTCTTGTCTCATAGGTGCTACTTGAGCAGTAAGCCAAGCTGGGTCAGTTTTAATTTACCTGAATCAGAATCCAGATTCCAAACATGATTTCTAAATTACAAACATAATTTTGCTACTTTAAAAACAGTATATTTCGATTCTAAGATTCTGCCAATTCTAGAAACATGAATGGAGTATGATTCGACTGAATCTGTATCATGTTTCTGTTTTGCACAAATAAAACTCTGAAACAGAAACATGATTTCGAATCCTGAATCAGGATTCCAAATCATGTTTCTGTTTCAGGTAAATCAAATGTGCCACTGATCTAGTTTGCGAAGAAATTGAAGTCTGTCCAGACTTCACCAAACAAACTTTCATTAACATGTATCTCTTTACATAACTAAGTAAGCAATACTGGCAGTTCAGAGGTGTGTGAGGCATGGATGGATGGATGGAGACTAACATACGAGGACTGTTCAAATATGAATGCAACTAAGCACATAAAAACGGGCCTCCGTGGCCTAGTGGATAAGAGCGCTAACTCTTAGTCATTAGGTCTCTCACCGCCGTAGGTTCGAGCCTCGCTCGGGCCACGTGTGAGACGCCAAGTTCTGCAACGGAAGGTCAGGTGGTTTTTCTCCGGGTACTCCGGTTTTCGCCCACCTCTGATTAACGATCGGCTCGATATGAGTGAAATAATCTTGAAAGGGCCGTAAAACCCAAACCCAAAAAAAAAAAAAAAAAAAAAAGCACATAAAAATGATTCCGTGATAAATTTCGATGAAAAATTTATTTTGTCCCCTCAAAGTATTCCCCTTTAACAGATATACAAACTTTCAGTCTTCTGATCCAATCATTGAATGCATTTTGGTAGTTATTTCGAGGTATACTATGAAAGCACTGGAATATTGCCGAACCGAGATGTTTGCGCTGTACAGATTTTCGACCAGAAAGGTATTTTTTCAGCTGCGGGAACAAAAACAAGAGGGCCATGATGGCCCTGGATCGCTCACCTGATCCATAAGGTAACAAGAGGGCCCAGAGGGCCCTGGTTCGCTCACCTGATCCAAAGCATAACAAGTGGGCCCCGGGCAGGGTCAATTTTGGCCCCAGGGCTAAAATTTGAACAATCTTGGTAGAGGTCCACAAGATGAAGCTTCATATCTAATATGAAAGACCTGGGCTTTCTGGTTTCAGAAAAGAAGATTTTAAAGGTTTACCCTGCATATAGAAGTCTATGTAAAACAAGATTTTCCCTATATAAGTCTATGTAAAACCAAAGGGCCCCGGAGCGGGGGCATTTTTGGCCCCCGGGCTATAATTTGAACAATCTTGGTAGAGGTCCACTAGCTGAAGCTTCATAACAAATATCAAAGACCTTAGCCTTGTGTTTCAGAGAAGATGATTTTTAAAGATTTTCCCTATATAAGTCTATGTTAAACCAAAGGGCCACATGGCGGGGGCATTTTTGGTCTCAGGCCTATAATTTGACCAATCTTTATAGAGGTCCACTAGCTGAAGCGTCATAACAAATATCGAAGACCTAAGCCTTGTGGTTTCAGAGAAGAAGATTTTTCAAGATTTTCCCTATATAAGTCTATGTAAAACCAAAGGGCCCCGGAGCGGGGGCATTTTTGGCCCCAGGGCTATAATTTGAACAATCTTGGTAGAGGTCCACTAGATGAAGCTTCATACCAAATATCAAAGACCTGGGCCTTGCAGTTTCATAGAAGAAAATTTTTCAAGATTTTCCCTATATAAGCCTATGTAAAACAAAAGGGCCCTGGTGCGGGGGCATTTTTGGCCCCAGCACTATAATTTGAACAATCTTGGTAGGGGTCTACTAGATGAAGCTTCATACCAAATATCAAAGACCTGGGCCTTGCGGTTTCAGAGAAGAAGATTTTTCAAGATTTTCCCTATATAAGCCCATGTAAAACCAAAGGGCCCCCGTGCAGGGGGCATTTTTAGCTCCAGCACTATAATTTGAACAATCTTGGTAGGGGTCCACTAGATGAAGCTTCATACCAAATATCAAAGACCTGGGCCTTGCTGTTTCAGAGAAGAAGATTTTTAAAGATTGTCCCTATATAAGCCCATGTAAAACCAAAGGGCCCCCGTGCAGGGGGCATTTTTAGCTCCAGCACTATAATTTGAACAATCTTGGTAGGGGTCTACTAGATGAAGCTTCATACCAAATATCAAAGACCTGGGCCTTGAGGTTTCAGAGAAGAAGATTTTTAAAGATTGTCCCTATATAAGCCCATGTAAAACCAAAGGGCCCCCGTGCGGGGGCATTTTTAGCTCCAGCACTATAATTTGAACAATCTTGGTAGGGGTCCACTAGATGAAGCTTCATACCAAATATCAAAGACCTGGGCCTTGCGGTTTCAGAGAAGAAGATTTTTCATGATTTTCCCTATATAAGCCCATGTAAAACCAAAGGGCCCCCGTGCGGGGGCATTTTTAGCTCCAGCACTATAATTTTAACAATCTTGGTAGGGGTCCACTAGATGAAGCTTCATACCTGGTCAAAGATCTGGGCCTTGCGGTTTCAGAGAAGAAGATTTTTAAAGATTTTCCCCATATAAGCCCATGCAAAACCAAAGGGCCCCCGTGCGGGGGCATTTTTGGCCCCAGCACTATAATTTGAACAATCTTGGTAGGGGTCCACTAGATGAAGCTTCATACCAAATATCAAAGACCTGGGCCTTGCGGTTTCAGAGAAGAAGATTTTTCAAGATTTTCCCTATATAAGCCCATGTAAAACCAAAGGGCCCCCGTGCAGGGCATTTTTAGCTTCAGCACTATAATTTGAATAATCTTGGTAGGGGTTCACTAGATAAAGCTTCGTACCTAATATCAAAGACCTGGGCCTTGCGGTTTCAGAGAAGAAGATTTTTAAAGATTTTCCCTATATAAGCCCATGTAAAACCAAAGGGCCCCCGTGCGGGGGCATTTTTGGCCCCAGCACTATAATTTGAACAATCATGGTAGGGGTCCACTAGATGAAGCTTCATACCAAATATCAAAGACCTGGGCCTTGAGGTTTCAGAGAAGAAGATTTTTCAAGATTTTCCCTATATAAGCCCATGTAAAACCAAAGGGCCCCCGTGTGGGGGCATTTTTAGCTCCAGCACTATAATTTGAACAATCTTGGTAGGGGTCCACTAGATGAAGCTTCATACCAAATATCAAAGATCTGGGCCTTGCGGTTTCAGAGAAGAAGATTTTTAAAGATTTTCCCTATATAAGCCCATGTAAAACCAAAGGGCCCCCGTGCGGGGGCATTTTTGGCCCCAGCACTATAATTTGAACAATCTTGGTAGGGGTCCACTAGATGAAGCTTCATACCAAATATCAAAGATCTGGGCCTTGCAGTTTTAGAGAAGAAGATTTTTAAAGATTTTCCCTATATAAGCCCATGCAAAACCAAAGGGCCCCCGTGCGGGGGCATTTTTGGCCCCAGCACCATAATTTGAACAATCTTGGTAGGGGTCCACTAGATGAAGCTTCATACCAAATATCAAAGACCTGGGCCTTGCGGTTTCAGAGAAGAAGATTTTTTAAGTTTTCAGTGAAAAAAATCTATTTTTGGCGCCTGTGACCTATATGTGCAATGGACCGGAACCATTTGAACAACTTTGAAAGGGGACCACCTAAGGATCATTCCTGTGAAGTTTGGTCAAAATCCGATCGGTGGTTTAGGAGGAGATGTCGTTTGAAGAAAAGTTTACGGACGAACGCACGGACGCACGACGGACGACGGACAAAAAGTGATCCCAAAAGCTCACCTTGTCACTACGTGAAAGGTGAGCTAAAAAGTGGGCTCCGGGGAGGGCCATTATTGACCCCAGGGTTACAATGTGCATAATGTAGAGCGAGGTCTAAAAAAGGTGAAGCTTCATACCAAATATCAACAAAGGCTATAATTTGAACAATCATGGCAAAGGTCTACTAGATGAAGCTACACACCAAATATCAAAGACCTGGGCCTTGCAGTTTCAGAGAAGAAGATTTTTTTTAAAGATATTCCTTACGTAAGCCTTTGTAAACCCAAATGGCCCCGAGGAGGGGCATTTTTGGCTCAGGGCTATAATTTAAACAATCTTGATAGAGGTCCACTAGATGAAGCTTCACACCAAATATCAAAGACCTGGGCCTTGCTGTTTCAGAGAAGATGATTTTCAAAGATTATCTCTATATAAGTCTATGTAAACCCAAAGGGCCCCGAGGCGGGGGCATTTGTGGTCCGAGGGCTATAATTTGAACAATCTTGGTAGAGGTCCACTAGATGAAGCTCCATTCCAAATATCAAAGACCATGGCCTTGCAGTTTCAGAGAAGAAGATTTTTAAAGATTTCCCTATATAAGTCTATGTAAAACCAAAGGGTCTTGGGGAGGGGACATTTTTGGTCTCAGGGCTATAATTTGAACAATCTTGGTAGAGGTCCACTAGCTGAAGCTTCATACCAAATATCAAAGACCTAGGCCTTGTGGTTTTACAGAAGAAGATTTTTAAAGATTTTCCCTGTATAAGTCTACGTAAAACCAAAGGGCCCCGGTGCGGGGGCATTTTTGGCCCAAGGGCTATAATTTGAACAATCTTGGATGGGGTCCATTAGATGAAGCTTCATTCTAAATATCAAAGTCCTGGGCCTTGCAGTTTCAGAGAAGAAGATTTTTATAGATTTTGCCTATATAAGCCTATGTAAAACCAAAGGGCCCCGGGACGGGGGCATTTTTTGCCCACGCACTATAATTTGAACAATCTTGGTAGGGGTCCACTAGATGAGGCCTCATACCAAATATCAAAGACCTGGGCCTTGTGGTTTCAGAGAAGAAGATTTTTAAAGATTTTCCCTATATAAGCCAATGTAAAATCAAAGGGCCCCGTGGTGGGGGCATTTTTTGTCCCAGCACTATAATTTGAACAATCTTGGTAGGGGTCCACTAGATGAAGCTTCATACCAAATATCAAAGTCCTGGGCCTTATGGTTTCAGAGAAGAAGATTTTTAAAGATTTTCCGTATATAAGCCTATGTAAAACCAAAGGGCTCCGGGGCTGGGGCATTTTTGGCCCCAGCACTATAATTTGAACAATCTAGTAAGGGGTCCACTAGATGAAGCTTCATACCAAATATCAAAGTCCTGGGCCTTGTGGTTTCAGAGAAGAAGATTTTTAAAGATTTTCACTATATAAGCCAATGTAAAACCAAAGGGCCCCGTGGCGGGGGCATTTTTGTCCCAGTACTATAATTTGAACAATTTTGGTAGGGGTCCACTAGATGAAGCTTCACACCAAATATCAAAGTCCTGGGCCTTGTGGTTTCAGAGAAGAAGATTTTTAAAGATTTTCCCTATATAAGCCTATGTAAAACCAAAGGGCCCCGGGGCGGGGGCATTTTTGGCCCCAGCACTATAATTTGAACAATCTTGGTAGGGGTCCACTAGATGAAGCTTCATACCAAATATCAAAGACCTGGGCCTTGTGGTTTCAGAGAAGAAGATTTTTTAAGTTTTTGGTGAAAAAAATCTATTTTTGGCTCCTGTGACCTAGATGTGCAACGGACCGGAACCATTTGAACAACTTTGAAAGGGGACCACCTAAGGATCATTCCTGTGAAGTTTGGTAAAAATCCGATCAGTGGTTTAGGAGGAGATGTCGTTTAAAGAAATTGTTTATGGATGCACGGACGCACGCACGGATGCACGCACGGACGGACGGATGCACGCACGCATGACGAACAAAAAGTGATCCCAAAAGCTCACCGCGTCACTACGTGACGGTGAGCTAAAAAGTCACGTCTTGCACAATGAACGCCTTGTGCGATGACGCATTATCATGTAGCAATCTGACATTGGCCAAACCAGTTGCGGGTCTTCGTTCTTTGAAATATTTCATCAATTTTCGAAGAACTTTATTCTTGTAAAACTTCGCATTTACAGATTTGCCTTTCGGCACAGCAATCTGAATAGCAGGGCCCTGATTTGAAAAGAATATGGCATATATTACCTTCTTGACGCTCATGGACCGCTTTGCAATGCATGGTCTTTTGCAATACTTTGTTGCCCATATTTTGTTCTGAATCTTTCGTTTTGGCTCAAAAAAGTGAACCCATGTCTCGCCACCTGTGACGACATTAGGGAAAGACCGTGCATTGTAATTTGGAAACTTTTTAAGCAACTTATTGGCGTACTGAACGCCTGTCTTTTTCTGCCTATCTGTCAACAGATGGGGAATCCATCTAGCACAGATCTTTCTCATTTTCAAATCCCGTTTCAGATTTGTATGAGCTGCTCCTAATGAGATGCCAACCATACTAGCTATTTGCCTAGTGGTGTATAGTGCATCGGTAGCAACTATTTCTTTCACTCTAGCAACCATCTTGGCAGATGTTGCTCTTTTCGGCTGACGATCATGTGGTGCATCTTCTGTTGAGCCTAGCCCACAGCTGAATTTCTTGCACCAACGAAAAACTGTCGGAAAAGACATTTCATTATGCCCATAAACCGAACATATTTCATCAAAAATGTCTTTGCACCATATACCAAGAATACAATGATTCTTAATATAGGACCGTATTTCAACGGCGTACTCTGACCTTCTTCCAACCATGCTTTGTATTAGTATACAAGAGTAGACAGGGTTTATCGAACGATATACATGGCTAAAGTGCACGGATTTTAACAGGTTTGGTATCAATGTATAGGTAAAATGTTTTTCTACGCTGTGATATTTATTTCCAGGTGATTTTCGCATTAGTGCATGAGAAAATGTTCTACTTGCATTCATATTTGAACAGTCCTCGTATAAAGAACAGGAGTGTTAAACATAATTTTTATGCATGAAACAAAAGCTAACAAAGCATGGTCAGCTGTTCAAAATTATCATACTTTTTCCTAACCCTTCAAGTTCTTTGGAAAATTCTAGATCGGATGACATTTTTGTTTTCTTATTTTTGAGAAAAAAAAGGGTTTAGCATTACATGTGAATTGTCTGCCCAGCAGATAATTCACATGAAATGCCAAGCTCAATTTTTCTGAAAAAAAAAAAAAAGAGAAAAATTTAAACCCTTTGAAAGGCCACATGCCAGTCAGAATACATTTTGAAGGGTTAATTTTTCTGTTACATACAGATAATTGAATTCTGACCAATAAAGCATCATATCACGTACAGCATGCAAAGTCATACATCATAGAACATCGTCCTACAAGTGAAATTGTGTGAAACAAAGAATAAGTAAGTGGCCATAAATAAATTTGACAAAGCTTGGAGACCTCATTATTTTATACATTTTCATATTTTCTTTGACATTATGAGTGGGGTTTAACTTATGTTAGTGCAAAGGGATGTCTACATATTTTGAGTATAAGAGCCAGACAAAAAGAGTTGTGTCCTGTGAAAATGTGTCTTAAGACATGTGAACTCAGCAGACTTTAATCAGTCATCAAACACAGTCAAATTGTATGCTTCCTATATTCTTATGACACAAAATGATGTAACAAAGGAATGAAGCATAGCTGAAAAAATCCCTGTCTATGGTGGGAATTCAAACCCAGGCCACTAAGGTGAAAGTCCAGTGCTCTTTAAACCACTGAGCCAGAGAGTCAACTCTTTGGTTCAGTGGTTAGAGCATGCAAATGTGAATACTAGGCAGGAATTTTTCAGCTATACTTATAGCCTTTGTTACAATGTTAATCCCTTAAGAATATATAAACCATTTGTCTGCTAAACATGACTAGCAGATGGCAATAAACGAATTAAAGCTCATCAGTGTACGTGAATCTTCTGCTAGACAAAAATATTTGCATCTTAGACTCATTAAACAATCAAAGTTTTAACAATATGTTAACTAACGATTTTGTTACTTTTGAACAACTGACCCCTGACTTTTAGCTGTGCACGTGTCTGAAGAAACACTTTCACTTGGCACAATCCAAATGATACAAAAGCAGTTTTGGGGGTACCAAAGAATTTGTTAAGGATATGAGGTAACACTCCAAGGGCAGCTAACTCAAGTAGGGAAGTATTTGTTTCTCTTCTTTAAGTATTTAATTTTAAGGTATTCCAGGGACAAATTAATGATCAAAACAAATCTTGAAAATACTCCATTTCCCAGGGGAAATTTCCTTCTCCTGTTCCCAGGGGAAAACTCATGATCAGAACAAATCTTGAAAGTACTCCTGTTCCAAGGGGAGAAATTAATGATCAGAAGAAATCTTGAAAGTTCTCCTGTTCCCAGGTAGAAATTTGTGATCAGAACAAATCTTAAAAGTACTCCTGTTCCAAGGGGAGAAATTCATGATCAGAAGAAATCTTGAAAGTTCTCCTGTTCCCAGGGAGAAATTTGTGATCAGAACAAATCTTGAAAGTACTCCTGTTCCAAGGGGAGAAATTCATGATCAGAAGAGATCTTAAAGTTCTCCTGTTCCCAGGGAGAAATTTGTGATCAGAACAAATCTTGAAAGTACTCTTGTTCCAAGGGGAGAAATTTATGATCAGAACAAATCTTGGAAGTACTCCTGTTCTCAGGGAGAAATTCAATATTATGACAAATCTTTGAAGTACTCCTTTTCCAAGGAAAAAATCATGACCAAAGTAAATCTTGAAAGTACTCCTGTTCCCAGAGGGAAATTCATTATCAAAACAAAATTTAAAACATGTTCTTGTTCCCATGGAGAAATTCATGAGCAGAACAAATCCATGATCAAAACAAATCTTTAAAGTACTTCTATTCTGAGGGGGAAATTCAATACAAAACAAATCTTGAAAGTACTCCTATTCCCAGGGGGGAACTCAATACAAAACAAATCCTGAAATTCATGATTAGAACAATTCTTCAAAGTACTCCTTTTCCAAGTGGGGATTTCATAATCAAATGAGCTCTTGAAAGTACTCATGTTCCCAGGGGGCAATTAATGATGAAAACAACTCTTGAAATATTCCTGTTCCCAACGAGAAATTTGTGATCAGAACAAATCCTGAAAGTAACATTAATCCTGATCCCAGGGGGAAATTCAATGTTAAGAACAAATCTTGCACAACTGTAGTCCAATATTATCAGTTATTCAACCCAGTACTTTCATCAATACATGTGTATATTTTCACCATGCAATGCCTTATAATTTATTGGACTCATAGGTTCAATCTAACAAATGCTGTGATTTGCGACTTTTTTATGTTTTTTCTTACAAGCAGTCTATGAACACTGCACCAAACAAGAGATATACACATGCAGGAAACATGCAGCAGGCAGCATTATACTTACAATGAAAAATAAGGATGTCTGATCAAGAAAGGGGATAAATACTATGAAACAGGCAGATTTTGGAATAAGAAATAAAAGATGGAAAACAGAAGAAAGGCAAAAGCAGGCATTTGTTAAAACAAGACATTTTGAGACCAACTATAGTAGAGATCATTGCAATAAAAGGGTACATTTCCAAGTGAGTTAACTTAGACATATGTCAGTATTTGTTTGTCACCCTTCTCACAAGAGGAAACTGTTTAAAGGGAAAGTACCTGATTGAATGCCATGGTAAACAAGAATTCCGCAGACGGCTATGTCATGCTGTGAGGGTGCAAAGTCAGTGGAGCATGAAATAAAGGTCAATGTCAAGCATGGATGCTTGCACTAAAGTTGCCATCCCCAGATGCAAGTCTGTTCCATACAAATTAATAAAGCTCTTATAGTCCTTGAAAAATGGACTTGTTTATTAGGATGAATGCTCAGACTGACCCAATAGTAAGTTCAAAAAGTCAGTGAACCATTAAATGTACAGTAAGGTCAAATATGGATGCTTACATTAAAGTTGCCATCCCCAGATACAAGTTGGTACAAAGTATCATTAATGATACTCTTGTAGTTATTAAAAGATGGACTTGAACAGTACCCTGAATGATAGGATTGTCACAAATATTGATGGCTTGATGAATGAATGGACAATCAAATGCACAAATGAATGGAAAACTAGAATCCTGTATCATGCCATACTTATAGCAGGTGCGAAAAATGTCAATGACATTTAATACAAAGAAACTTCAAAGTTTGATTGATGGAAATTCTGTCAAAAATTGTGGGGCACCGACTTAACTTCCAAAATATCGCAGCACCACCTATGTGTCTATATGCCTACCGTTATGATCCTAAATATTGGGACAGATAGGCCTAAGCAAACAGCACAGACCCAGATCAGAATGTTCCTGAATGAGCAGTCTGCTCAGGGTCTACACTGTTTTCCATTCCATCTGCACCTTTTGTACTCCTTGCTGGATCATGAAACAAATTTGTTAAAACTTTAGGAGAATTACAGCAAGTCCTCAAGGTATCAGAATTCTTATGATTTTTTTAAGTATCCTACATTTTCACAAATTCTATATTTCACTTTGCACACTCTCTGTGGAGGTGTTTAAGAATTTATCACAAGGGAATCCAATTATTTCCATTTAAAGTAGCCTCTTTGAGAAGGGAGAAAAATACTTTACAACCTCTTTATAATACTGTTCCTTATTACAGTTTTAGATATAACACGGTTTAAAGATGGATCCCAAAAATGTATAAATATACAGTGAAATTCCACTATTAAGACCACATAGAATTAAGACTATTTCATGTTTAAAAAGCTTATTTAGAAGGATTCAGTTATTCTTTCCTTGTGATTTCTGAAGACAGTGTCTTCTGGTCAGGAACTACCTTTGGGACTGTTCAAAAGTGGTCTTAAAGACCACTATTGAACCGTCCCAAAGGTTGTCTAAATAAACGAAATTGTACTGTATATACATAGGCTTTATAGAAAAATGACCGCTGGTCAATTTTCTATATAATCTATGCATCTTTGTTTGGATATAATGCAGCTGTTTTGATAAACTAAAACAATTTTGCTTTGGACCAAAACAATAGTTTTATATAGAGGTTGTGATGCTATCCAGATTAAAATGCTCTTCATTCCCTGCAGAAATTCGGACAAACTGCCAAATGCTTTCTCTAAAAGTCCAAGCATAAAGTCCTCCAAGGATTACCAGATATCCTCATTGTATTATGGCCACCTACCTCATGAACTTTTACCTGACCCCAGAGGAGAAATAGTTCCTTCAGAAGTAGTAAAATGATGGAAACTTCCAGAACAAGCTGTAGGCCAAACAGGAATGGACTGTCTATCACTATATTTGATATTTGGCCTTCCTGAAATAGATAAATGAGCTGTATTATGGGTCCTTTGTGATTTTGGTTAGTATATACTGGTAATCACTCTAATGCACAAATAATTAAACTTACAAAATCTCTTGTTTGTTGCACAGAGCTTCTTCTAGTGTCATTTATTGTTTATCATATATTGTCACATCTGAGAATGTAATAATGCCATGTATTATATCCAGTAAACCACTAGTGGATTAAATATGTAAATTTGTTAGGTACCTAAATTTGATACATTACACGTACGATGTCCTTAATGACATCGCATTTACTGTTGGAGAATATTGACATTTTTGAAAAAACAAATTGTGAATAAAACGCATTTTAAATGTCATATGATAAAAAGAATCTTGCATTCGTGCTCATGTATTATCAAATTTATTCAACTCGTTAAGTGCTCGGCAAAGCCTTGCATTTTATCCCTTTACCTCAACTCCTTTAATAAATTTACTCTGACATGTATTATTAAATCTATTAAACTCATTCAGGAAAAGGGACAAAATGTTCAGCGAAGCCTCGTATTTTGCTTGCACTAAAGTTGCCATCCCCAGATGCAAGTCTGTTCCATACAAATTAATAAAGCTCTTATAGTCCTTGAAAAATGGACTTGTTTATTAGGATGAATGCTCAGACTGACCCAATAGTAAGTTCAAAAAGTCAGTGAACCATTAAATGTACAGTAAGGTCAAATATGGATGCTTACATTAAAGTTGCCATCCCCAGATACAAGTTGGTACAAAGTATCATTAATGATACTCTTGTAGTTATTAAAAGATGGACTTGAACAGTACCCTGAATGATAGGATTGTCACAAATATTGATGGCTTGATGAATGAATGGACAATCAAATGCACAAATGAATGGAAAACTAGAATCCTGTATCATGCCATACTTATAGCAGGTGCGAAAAATGTCAATGACAATGTAATAATGCCATGTATTACATCCAGTAAACCACTAGTGGATTAAATATGTAAATTTGTTAGGTACCTAAATTTGATATATTACACGTACGATGTCCTTAATGACATCGCATTTACTGTTGGAGAATATTGACATTTTTGAAACTAGAGCTGTCAGAGGATCTGACTATAGCCCCGCTATAGCGCTATCAGAGGAGTAAGACACATTGACTCTAAAAGCTTTTAACCTATCAGGGGAGCTTTCTTAGTTCCAGAGAAAACTTTAATATTTTTTTTTTCTTTGCTGGGGAGATAACCCCAAGAGTAATGTTGTTGGCCATTATTTACTTACATCCACCTAATGTTCATGTTTATACAAAGTTTCAGCTTTCTAGCTTTCTTAGTACCTGAGAAAACTGTATCGAAAATATTTTTCATGGTTTGATGGTTAGAAAAGTGAAATGATTTTTTTACTTGCAGAAAATATCCTATCAGGGGAGATAACTCCAAGAGTTATGGGCCTTTGGCCATTATTTTGGTAAGGGCCATACATCCACCCACTTTTCATGTTCATACAAAGGGATCTGACTATAGCCCCGCTATAGCGCTATCAGAGGAGTAAGACACATTGACTCTAAAAGCTTTTAACCTATCAGGGGAGCTTTCTTAGTTCCAGAGAAAACTTTAATATTTTTTTTTTCTTTGCTGGGGAGATAACCCCAAGAGTAATGTTGTTGGCCATTATTTACTTACATCCACCTAATGTTCATGTTTATACAAAGTTTCAGCTTTCTAGCTTTCTTAGTACCTGAGAAAACTGTATCGAAAATATTTTTCATGGTTTGATGGTTAGAAAAGTGAAATGATTTTTTTACTTGCAGAAAATATCCTATCAGGGGAGATAACTCCAAGAGTTATGGGCCTTTGGCCATTATTTTGGTAAGGGCCATACATCCACCCACTTTTCATGTTCATACAAAGTTTCAGTATTCTAGCTTTCTTAGTTCCTGAGAAAACTGTCACCAAACCTTTTCATTTATTAAAAAAAACTATACTATCAGGGGAGATAACTCCAAAAGTAATGGGCCCTCGGCCATTATTTTAGTTAGCTCCCTATATCCACCCATTGTCCACATTTATGCAAAGTTTGAGGTTTCTAGCTTCTTTAGTTCCTGAGAAAACTGTGACCAAACATTTTCATTTAAAAAAAACCTATATTTTCATTTATTTAAAAAACCTATCAGGAGAGATAACTCCAACAGTTATGGGCCCTTGGCCATTATTTTGGTAAGCTCCCTATATCCACCCATTGTCCACATTTATGCAAAGTTTGAGCTTTCTAGCTTCTTTCGTTCCTGAGAAAACTGTGACCAAACATTTTCATTTAAAAAAACCTATCAGGGGAGATAACTCCAAGAGTTATGGGCCCTTGGTCATAATTTCGGTAAGGTCCGTGGAGGCACCCATTGTCCACGTGTATACAAAGTTTTAGTTTTCTAGCTCTCTTAGTTTCGGGGAAAACTGTGACGAAAAAATAACGGAATAACGGAATTACGGAATTACAGAATTACAGAATTACGGAATTACAGAATTACGGAATGACAGGGCAAATCCAATATAGCCCCACTTTTCAAGCGGGGCTATAGCCCCACTTTTCAAGCGGGGCTATAAAAACAAATTGTGAATAAAACGCATTTTAAATGTCATATGATAAAAAGAATCTTGCATTCGTGCTCATGTATTATCAAATTTATTCAACTCGTTAAGTGCTCGGCAAAGCCTTGCATTTTATCCCTTTACCTCAACTCCTTTAATAAATTTACTCTGACATGTATTATTAAATCTATTAAACTCATTCAGGAAAAGGGACAAAATGTTCAGCGAAGCCTCGTATTTTATTCCTTTTCCTCAACTCGTTTAATAAATTTAATAATAAATTTTTGCCAATTTTTCCAGTAATTTGGTTCATTCATAAAGGTGCAATGTCAAGTTGACCTGATAAAACTCACTTGTCATGTGATAGCATATCTTTATCAGGTCAAGGTGCTATTACAATGCAATTATCATACAAAATGAACTATTTTATTTCCATGCAATAGTTATCATCGCTTCACAAAAGACATTGTGTATCTTTTTTTCTTCAGTTTTTTATCTTGGTAAGCATCAAGTGCTTCTCTGGAAAACTGTTCTCAAGTCAAAAGGGCAGTTTGGTTAGATATATAGTATAATCTTATTCAAACATTTAACACTGGAGTGTCTAACCCATTTGCCCGGTAAACTAATCAATTAATATATAGTTCAACTTTTATTGTCCAGTATGGCATAAACACTAATATTTTTGCTGAAAAATATGGGTAGCTTTTGCATGGCATATACAGCAAAATACAGACGGGCCTCCGTGGCCTAGTGGATAAGAGCGCTGACTCTTAGTCATTAGGTCTCTCACCGCCGTAGGTTCGAGCCTCGCTCGGGCCACGTGTGAGACGCCAAGTTCTGCAACGGAAGGTCAGGTGGTTTTTCTCCGGGTACTCCGGTTTTCGCCCACCTCTGATTAACGATCGGCTCAATATGAGTGAAATAATCTTGAAAGGGCCGTAAAACCCAAACCAAAAAAAAAAAAAAAAAAACAGCAAAATACGATTGCATTAAATAGTTTTGTTTGTTTGTTTGAACTGAGGTTTAACTTCCACATCAACACTATTTAGGTCATTTTGGAGACATTGCTTCCAATTTTGTGGGACTTTACCCCGACATTGAGATGAAATGATATCTCAAGCCTGCCACCCAACCAATTTATATGTAGTGATGGTCTGATTCTTTCTTTCTTTTCTTTCTACTTATACTGCGATCAGTCACATCTGACCATTACTCGCAGGTATACATTACATACACACCAGTTTTGCAGGATGAAAGCCTACTCAGTAATCATGTAATTAATGTTGGGGTCTTTAACCTGCACAGGGCATGGCTCTCCCTGCACAGGGGCATACATGTGATATCTCCTGATTTCGTCGGGATATCCCGATTTCGAACCCCATCTCCCGGTCTCCCGTCCGACGGCCCTAATCTCCCGACACGACAATTTTCCTATAGTAGTTTTCCGCCGACAGACCAATTTAGTGTTAACCACTGTAAAATACCTATGCGGTTAACCGTCAGTGTATTTACGCTAGGCGGTATGCAGGTAAATTGCAATACACACCTGCACTAGTATAATATCGCAATATGAAAAGAACGTACCGGTAAATACAATTATTAAAATGCAACCCGCAAACAAGCCGCAAACAATGTGATAAAAAGCGAGAAATTCAATAAGGAAGAAATGTGATGTTTGCATACATTTATTATTGATCACCGATTTGCTCAAGTTGCCAATGCTATTAAACCGTTTACACCCGAGGCGGGCCTTATTGATAAGCCGACAATTAACAATGTGACAAGGTGTGAAAACTAGTCAATCAAGATATACCAGTTATAGCTTATTTAATCCCTTCGTAATTGACACGTGTAGACGCTAAATATTATTCCCTCCAAAACAGAGCAAAGCAGACGCTGGTTTTTTTTCTACCCGTCTGTAAACGGTTATTCTTTTATTAATCATAGAACTGGGTAATTACTTAGTGACATTTTCTATTTAAACCCGAGAAAAATATTTTTGCCGTTTTTAACGGAAGAAAGAAATATGCCCCTCATGTCACCAATGAAAATTCGTGCATGCTTTTTGGCCTTTGACAGGTGAACACGCTAAATATTTTTCCCGCCAAAACAGAGCAGAGCAGACGCTGGTATTTTCTAAGCATCTGTATGTAGTTTATCATTTATTAATAAACATAGAACCGAAGTTTTGCAGGGTGAAATTTTCTATTCAAACCTGTTTCATTTTTAGCTTGCGAGAAAAAATATTTTTGCCGTGTTTTTAATGGATCTTTTATGAAAAAAATATGCCCCCAAGTTAAATCAATAAAAATCATGCATGCTTATTAGTTCCGACTAAGTTCCGAGGCACGTTTTGGGGATGATAAGAGAAGGGGTGTAAGAGTATGAGTAATTTTTTGCTATGCCGTATTCATAACATTGTTTTTTTCTGCCAGGTGCTAGGTGGGTATTTAACACCGATCTATTGGTCAGTGCTTGTTCTTTGATCGTTCTTCCGAGAAATTGTCTATCTATTAAAATACAAAATGGCAGTTTGTCATCTGCTGCTTTCTTTTTCCAAGCTTTTATAACATATTTTTGCAGAAAGGCAAACAGTGTGGACCGTCATCAGAATGCTCTGCAGTCTGATCTGGGCCCACACTATTTTCAAAAAAGATTTTTAATGCAGATGACAAAGCAGACAACAATTGTCGTGTTGGCATGTTATGGGTGAAAAAATGCTTCAGAGGTAAATTTTAACCAAAAATAACATCACTTTTTACCGCGGAAAAATCTCCCGATTTGGGACCCCAATCTCCCTATCTGAAAATCAAAATCTCCCTATTTGGGTCAAAGAAAATATCACATGTATGCAGGGGGCCGCCAGTTAACGTCCCGATCCGAAGGACGGTGCACTTTATGACATTCATCACTTTGCTTCACACCACTTTGCCTGCGCAATCATAGAACCTCTAAGCGATTTGCAAGTACTCATGTGCAGTAGATTTCAGCTCTACGTGGAAGCATCATGCAGCCCAATCTATTTCTCCAAGCTCCGATGGGCAGGAGCTCTGAAATTAAATAGTAGGCATTCTAGAGCAGTTAACAGTTTGACCACATACAATCTTGTTAAACAATGATTTGAACACCTGGGTCAAGCTTGGCATCTACACTATTTGCATGTGCTAGTCAGCTAAAATATTTACAGTAAATAAATGTATAGTAAAATTCCTATAGTAAGACCACCTTTGGGACTGTTCAAATGTGATCTTTAAGACCACATTTGAACAGTCCCAAAGGTGGTCTGTCACTAGAGGACACTGGATGGAGAAAACACAAAAAGAGAGAGAAAAATAAACCTTTTAAATATGTTTTAAATGAAAAACAGGTCTTAATTATAAATCGTCTTAATAGAAGAATTTCTTTATAGCAAGGAGTTTTGTTCTCTTACCTTTTTCAGAATATTGACCAATGTCTGGTTCCCTGCATTTTCTTCACTGAGGTAGATAGGGCATGATCTGACATTGTCAATAATGTTGGATGCAATGGAAGGCATAACATTGGTGTAGGTGAGAAGAATACCAACATACAAGCTGTACATGAAGAGATTCCCAAACAAAACAAATCTGTTGAACTTTCTCCTGAAAATTACGAAAAGAGGAAGAGAGTAATCAATTGAAATCATAGCTCAACTGTTTTGTTTGTTTGTTTGTTTGATTTGAGGTTTAATGTCCCCGTCAATGTTATATATGTCATTTTGGAGGGGCTGCTTCCAATTTTGTGGGACTTTTATGCCTGAACAGTCCAACTTGCAACACTTTACCTGGGCAGGCTTCGGTCCTCTCAGCGGTTTACCAGTACTCATGTGCCGTCAGTTTCCGCTCTGTGTGGAAGTAACATGCAGCCCATCTGTTTCTTCAAGCCCCTATGGGCCCCGGGCCAAAAAAAATGTACAGATCATATAGGAAAATGAACATTTATGGTCATTTTTCTATATAATCTATATATGTTTGGGATCTATCTTTGAACTGTGTTATATCCAAAACTGTGTTAAAATGAACCCTGTTATAAAGAAGTCTACTTGTATTACTCACTTGAGGTTCGTGACATAGCACACAAACTCTACCGGCACTATGTGATGGACTGATGTTTGGCAGATTTAGATCAAAAAATTTGCTTGTACATGTATAAGCAAAGTCCTGAAAAAAATTCTTGATCATAACTTCCATTGTTTTGTCCACACCAATCATTAAGAGTGGGAGAAATATCTAGTAATGGATATGAATCTGCCTTTATTTTGTGTAAGTTTACTTCAATACACACAATGGCATATATAACATGCATAATGAACACTTTTTTGCTTTGTTTTGGTTTCAGCCCTTTCGTCACTTTTTTCAAGCAGATTGTTAATCAGAGGTGGGTGAACAACTGGAGCACATGGAGAAAAACTAATTGAGTTTCTATTGTAGAACTTGGCATCCCATATGCATCTTGAGTGAGACTCAAACCCACAGTGGTGTTGATTAGAGTTAGCACTCTTACCCACTAGGCCATGGAGCCCTGTCTAATGAAGACTACACATATAAGATTATGTTACAAAAACCAGACTCTGACTTTTACACTGTTTGCTCATGTAAACTCTTGTCCAACTATTCATAGTGATTACAGTAACTGTTTGGGCCACTCCAATGGTGCTAATTCCTTCCATAAGATTGGCCCCTTCTGATATGGAAGAAATATAAACCAGAGGACCAGTGGTCCTGTAAACGCTCACCTGACACCTGGTCCTGGTGTACATTTTAATGTTTTTATATATGTATATAGCCTCAGAGCAGGGGTACACAACTTGTGGGGACAAAATTTTGATGTCTAACAGGCTTTTTACCATAATATTATATGGGCATGGCTGCCATCTTGGTCATGTGACCCAGACCCCGCGAACAAACTTTCGTTCCCCCATCCTACTGAAGCTCCACATGAAATTTGGCTTTGATTGGCCTCCCTGTTTTGGAGGAGAAGATCTTTGAAAATGGTGGACGGACAGACAACGGATGGATGGACGACAGACCATGGCTATACTATAAGCTCACCTATGAGCCTAAAGGCTCAGGTGAGCTAAAAATCAATTATTTTCACTTTTTCCCAAGCAAAAGCCTAAGTCCCCAAATTTGACATTGCCGTAAAATAGGTAAAGGTCAACCCAGGGTCACCATTTGAACAAATTATGATAGGCCCATGTACCAGATGCTTCCTGCCAAGTTTCAAGGTCATTTGCCTTATGGTTCTGGAGAAGAAGAATTTCGAAGTGTTTTTACCATATATGGGCATGGCCACCATCTTGGTCATGTGACCTGGACCATATGAGCAAATTTTCATTTGTTCATCATATAAAGGATCCATATCAAATTTCACTTGAATTGGGCCAGCGGTTTCTGAGAAAAAACTGTTTGAAATATGGAACCTGGTTAATCTTGGTCCCAGGTCACTGAATGATGACTTTTCTTATCCATGAATCTTCATGTATTCATTTACTTTACCTGATCTACCAATTTGGTGACATTGTCTTCAATGGTTTCCTAAAAATCCATTATTTTCACTTTTTCCCATGCAAAAGCCTAAGTTGACAAATTTGACACTGCCATAAAATATGTCAAGGTCAACCCAGGGTCAGCATTTGTAAAAACTATGACGAGCCCGAGTACCATATGATATATGCCAAGTTTCAAAGCCATTGGCCTTACGGTTCTGGAGAAGAAAATTTTTGAAGGCTTTTTACCATATATGGGCGTGGCGGCCATCTTGGTCATGTGATCTAGACCGTACTGGCAACTTTTCATTTGTTCAACTCACAAAAGCTCCATATTGAATTTCACTTAAATTGGCTCAGTAGTTTCTGAGAAAAAATGTTTTTTTTGAAATATGAAATCGGAGTGACCTTGGTCTAAGGTCAATGAATGACCTTGACCTTTCTTACCCATAGATCTTCATGTATTCAGTTACTTTACCTAATCTACAAATTTTGGTGACACTGTCTTCAATGGTTTCCCTAAATATCCATTATTTTCACTTTTTCCTATGCAAAAGCCTAAGTCAGCAAATTTGACATTACTGTAAAATAGGTCAAGATCAACCCAGGGTCACCATTTGAACAAATTATGATAGGCCCGAGTACCATATGCTACATGCCAAGTTTCAAGGCCATTGGCCTTACTGTTCTTGAGTGAGTGAGTGTGTTTGAGTTTTACGTCCCACCAACAGCTTAGGTCATACGGAGACGGGACCTCGGTTTAAAGACTCATCCGAAAGTCTGGAGAAGCCCGGGATCGATCCTGCAATCCCTCGTTTACAAGGCGAGTAGCGTAACCACTGCACCAAGGAGGCTTCTACACGGTTCTTGAGAAGAAGAATTTCGAAGTTTCTTTACCATATATGGGCTTGGTGGCCATCTTGGTCATGTGATCTAGACCATGTTGGCAGCTTTTCATTTGTTCAACTCCCAAAGGCTCCATATTGAATTTCACTTCAATTGGCTCAGTAGTTTCTGAGAAAAAATGTTTGAAATATGGAACCTGCGTGACCTTGGTCTAAGGTCAATTAATGACCTTGACCTTTCTTACACATAGATCTTCATGTATTCAGTTACTTTACCTTATCTACTAATTTTGGTGACACTGTCTTCAATGGTTTCCTAAAAATCCATTATTTTCACTTTTTCCCATGCAAAAGCCTAAGTCGGCAAATTTGACATTGCTGTAAAATAGGTCAAGGTCAACTCGGGGTCACCATTTGTACAAACTATGATGGGCCTGAGTACCATATGCTACATGCCAAGTTTCAAGGCCATTGGCCTTACGGTTCTGGAGAAGAAGAATTTTTAAGGCTTTTTACCATATATATAGGCGTGACGGCCATCTTGGTCATGTGATCTAGACCGTATTGGCATTTTTCATTTGTTCAACTCACAAAGGCTCCATATTAAATTTCACTTAAATTGGCTCTGCAGTTTTGGAGAAAAAAATGTTTGAAATATGGATCCTGAATGACCTTGGTCTAAGGCCAATGAATGACCTTGACCTTTCTGACCCATAGATCTTCATGTATTCAGTTACTTTACCTGATCTACAAATTTTGGTGACACTGTCTTCAATGGTTTTCCTATAAATCCATTATTTTCACTTTACCCCATGCAAAAGCCTACTTCGGCAAATTTGACATTGCTGTAAAATAGGTCAAGGTCAACTCGGGGTCACCATTTGTACAAACCATGATGGGCCCGAGTACCATATGCTACATGCCAAGTTTCAAGGCCACTGGCCTTATGGTTCTGGAGAAGAATATTTTTGAAGGCTTTTTACTATATATGGGCATGGCGGCCATCTTGGTCATGTGATCCAGACCCCGCGAACAAACTTTCGTTCCCCCATCCCACTGAGGCTCCATATGAAATTTGGCTTTGATTGGCCCTGCAGTATAGGAGAAGAAGATCTTTGAAAATGGTGGACGGACGGACGGAAGACGGACCATGGCTATACTATAAGCTCACCTATGAGCCTAAAGGCTCAGGTGAGCTAAAAATCAAATGATGATGATGATGATGTTTTACCACTTCATAATAAGCAGAGCTTGTGTTAATGGATGCGACAACAAGTCTTCTCGATTACACTCTATCATGGTCTGAAAAAAAAACAAAAAAAAAAACACATATACAGAACTACCTCTTAATAAAACTATTGTTGGGGTCCAAAGCAGAAACCATTATAGTCATCACGAAAACACGCCTATATAGACAGATCCAATGTTTTGACACGTGACCTTGTTTACTTGTCACTGCGCATGCGCAAAACTACTTTTCCTTTTGATAACAATCTTTTGTGGTTGGCAAAAGGCCGCTGGTTCCATATAAACACATTGTAAATAGGTTTAATATTGCGGGCATATTTTAGTTGACTGTTACAGAAAATCGATCGAATTACACTTTAAATGAGTAGATAAATATATTCTAGACTTCATTCCTGCATCTTCCGCATTTTTAGTCATTCGTTTAGCACATTTTTAATACAAATAATTAAGACCATCCCGCCTCGTTACCTGCTTAAGTTTAACAGGTAATTATCATCAAAACATCCTCAAATATTCTAGAAACCAATAATTACTAGCTAAGACATGTCTATTTTGAAAGTTTAAAGGTCAGTTTTGTCGTTTTGATTCCAACCAAAATACAAGTTTACAGAAAATAACATCACATTTACAATGGCGACAAACGGCCAAAGATGTTTTTTGCCCACCACCGTTAAGTCTAGGCAAATAGTATTATTGAGTGATGACGTAATGTTTGGATGTGTCTATAATTTCAACTTCCTTAAACCCCACTTTTATATATATATAAAACTGGGTTTTACTGGGGTATAGGTTATTTTTCTTATTTCTGCTCAAAAACATAGATTGTGGGTACTTGTTAGAACCGCCTTGCCGAGGGGGTTCTAACAAGCTCCCACAATCTATATTTGGAGCAGAAACATGGAAAATATGAGAATTTTTTAACTGAAAATTTTCATTTTTGGTGGTAATTTTTTTCAATATATTTGAATAGCGATTTTCATAATTTAAACTATCATGCTATGGCCAAACCAAAATGTTTAGACTAAATTGAACTAAGAACATTAAAGCCATTTTTCTTTATAATCTATACATTTTAGGGTCAATTTCTAATGTATGTTATAACCAAAACCTTGTTTTATCATATGACATGGCATCTGAGAATGTAATAACATCATTTAATAAATGTGATAATCCACTAGAGGATTAAGTATACAAATTAGTTAAATATGCCCTGTAACGCTACATGTACGATGTCCTAAACGGCATCGCATTTACTAATGGCGGAATATTGACATTTTTGTACAAAAATCATAAATTAAATGTATTTTAAATGTCATAAGATAAATAGAATCTTGCATTCGTCCTCATGTATTATTAAATTTATTAAACTCTTTGAGGGAAAGGGATAAAATGCTCAGCAAAACATGCATTTTATCTTTTTTCCTGAACTTGTTTAATAAATTCAATAACATGTTTTATTAAATTTATTAAACTCATTGAGGAAAGGGATAAAATGCTAGGCAAAGCCCCGCATTTTATCCTGTTTCCTCAATTCGTTTAATAAATTCAATAAAACATGAACACTCATGTAAGATCCTCTATGTAATGAACAGTGTTATAAGAAGTTAATGCAAACAGTCAAACTTCAATAGCTAAAACATCTTTGGGACCATGAAAATTAGTTCAAGACCGGGGTAGTTCTAGCCCCTGAGGCTTAATCACAATGCTAGGTAAGGATTTGTTTGTTTAACCCATTGCATGCAGCAAACCCCTAAAGTGTTAACTTGGCAAACAGAGCAGGCCCAGATCAGACGCCGCAGAACATGGCGTCTTATCAGGGCCTGCACTATTTGCTAGGAGAATTTTCCTTCAAAAATAGAATAAAAATGAATAAATAGGCCTCACTCCGCTTAAATGACAAATAGACTGATCCAACATATAGCAATGGAAGAGTTCACTAGTATACAATGGGTTAACAACTCAGTCAACATTATTAAGGTCATATCAAGCCAGACAGATTACCTAGCCACATTTCCTGGGCAGGCTTATACATAAGTGGTTAATTAGTACAGTGCACATTCTTTTGCCAGAAGCTGACAATTGCCCTTCTTGGATAAGAGGAATGGGGAGATTGACTGTAGAAAAGGTCAATCTCCATGAAAGAATGTTCTGACCCGGCAGGTATTGAACCCGCAGCATCCTTTTGAGTTACGAAGATGCCCATCTTCGGAAGTAAACAAGAACAAGATAAATTCAGACCTGGTAAATAAGTCATCAGTTTTCTCTATATGATGTGAAATTTTCCCAAACTTGTTGAAATGATGTAAAATGATGCACCAAGGTCTATCCATAGCACAAACACTAAATGCTCCTATCAGGATCTACACAGCATAGTCTTAACAGTATCCATTCAGCAGTCAGACAGCCTCAAAGGTATATTTCTGAGTTCTAGGACTCATATTATGTGCCACCGCATGAAAACCTGATTTTACCATTTGCAAACGTCATGGCAGTCTGATCTGCATCTTAATCTTAATCATAAGATGAAAAATTATGATATTTTTCTCAATTCTGCTTAAAATATAGATTGTGGGAACTTGTTAGAACGTTCTAACGAATACCCACAATCTATATTTTAGAGCAGAAATAAGAAAAATAAGGTTTACCCCTGTAAATCCCAGTTTTACTACCGGTATATAAAAGTGGGGTTCAAGGGGGGGGGGGGGGGCAAAATTATATAGGCTTGTTTTTGTGATGAGAGTACAATACCTCTAGTTTCTATATCTAAACATTCGAGACTCTTGCTAATCTGTGTAGATGAGCAGGCTAGTTTGTATCTAACCAGGAAGCAAAGCCCAAGACACAGGATTTCTTGTGGGGCTCTTATCTTATCCCTTAAGACACCGAGAAAAACTACATCTGATAGTGTTGTCTGCTTATGTTGCCTGCTGAATCTTTTTGAATACTTTTTAAAAATATTTTTGCGTACAGGCAAACTACATCTGAAAATGTCATCTGCTTATGCCGTCTGCTGAATCTTTTTGCCAACTTTTAAAAAAATATTTTTGAATACAGGCAAACTACATCTGCAAATGTCATCTGCTTATGTCATCTGCTGAATTTTTTTGCCAACTTTTTAAAAATATTTTGCCTACAAACAGTGTGGACCTTGATCAGACTGCTCCTAGAGGAGCAGTCTGATCTGGGCCCACACTGTTTGCAAAATGACTTTTAAAGTAACCGGCAGATGACAAAGCAGACAACAGTTGTCGTGATTGGCATTTTATGGGTTAAAAAGTTTAGACTTACATTCAAAGCATAATATCTCTTATTCTTACAACAAGGATCTTCAGGCCCCGGGTCTATGTACTGGAAATTGTAGGTCAGCTGAAATGTATACATTGAAAATTGATAGAAACCTTGGATTATATTTATAAATGCTGGTTTGGGAAAATGGAGTCCAAAGCAAAACCGTGCTTTTCCAAATTCTTGCTGTAATGACTCGTGCTTTATCATATGACATCCCGTCTGAAAATGTAATAACACCATGTAATAAATTTGATAATCCACTAGTGGATTAAATATGCAAATTAGTTAGCTATGTCCCATAAGGCTACATGTACGACGTCCTTAATGACGTCGCATTTACTAATGGCGGAAAATTAACATTTTTGTAAACAAATCGCAAATAAAATGCGCTTCAAATGTCATCGGATAAACAGAATCTTGCGTTTGTTGAAGAAAAGGGATAAAATGCTCGGCAAAGCCTCGCATTTTATACCTTTTCCTCAACTCATTTAATAAATTCAATAATACATGAGCACTGATGTAAGATTCTCTATATAACGAGGTCTGAGAGTATTAGAAAAATATTACTTCAGAAATAGACCATTGTTGGGTAATAAATAACAGGAGTATGAAGCAATACATGATGTAGTGATTTGTTGACTTACAACTGATGGACAAACTGATTCAACAAGTCACATACTAGAGCTTTATATCTACATGTATTTTGATTCTAACATACTAAAAGTCAACAATAATCTTGTTGTTTCCTTCAAATTCTCCCAAACTTTCGCCATTGTTGCAAGAAATCCCACCAACACTATTGAATGTAACACATGCATTTGAGTCCTCTTGTAACATTTCTGATGCAAGAAAATGACCTTGGCATGGTCAAATCTTGGAATAATATCTGGATTGAAAGAAAATCATCATTCAGCAATGATGTTGAAATGATATGAAATTTGACAAACTTAGTTTGAAGAAATATCTTCTGATCAGCTCAGTGGTTAGTACAGGTGCCTCTAATACCAGCAGTCTTGGGCTCAATTTCAAGTGGGGCAATAAAATTTTGGTGTCCAAACATGCTCCACTGGCATCATTTGCAGGGGTGAATGCTATAAAGTGAGCCATCCTTCAGATTGGCATGATAACTGAAGACCCCTGTGCAATGAGAGTCATCCTATGTGCATGTTAAAGATCCCTACTGTAATTACAAATTTACTGTGTAGGCTTTCATACTGCAAACCTTGAGTGTATGTAATGTACACCTTTGAGTTATCGTCAAATATGAAAACATGCCTATATAATATACCCCCTTGAACCCCACTTTTATATAGTAAAACTGGGGTTTACAGGGGTAAACCTTTTTTTCTTATTTCAGCTCTAAAATATAGATTGTGGGTAATCGTTAGAACTGCCTCAGTAAGGCTGTGAGTACCCACAATCTATATTTTGAGCAGAAATAAGAAAAAATATCACAATTTTTCATCTAAAAAAATCAATTTTTGGAGGTAAAATTCACAATGCATTTGTATCGGCATGTTTCAAAATTGAAAGAAAGAAAGAAAGAAACAAGAGGGCCCAATGGCCCTATATCGCTCACCTGTGTACCAGAAAATCATTAGTGTAGGAGACCACTTGACATTGCTATATACTAAATATATAAGCTCAGGCAAAGCAGTGTCCATGCTTATAAACCCTACTGGTTTCATTGGGCAACAGGGCTTGAGATGTAATTTCATCTTAATGTCGAAGAGACATCTCCAAAATGACCTATACAGTGTTGACGGGGATGTAAAACCTCAAATCAAACAAATCTGTGCCTTATGGTTTTGGAGAAAAAGATTTTTTTAAGTTTTTTCCAGTATAAGTCTATAGGAGCTAATGAGCCCTGGGCTTGGCCAATTTTGACCCAAAGGGCACGGTTGGCAGGATTTATGTAGGCGACCATTTTGTGTTGCTATATACTAAATATCTAAGGTCTGTACTTCATGGTTTCAAAGAATTTTGAAGCTTTTTTTTCCATTATAAGTTTGTTGGAGTTAAGGGGCCACAGGATTTGGACCCCAGGGGCATGATTGGCAGGATTCATGTAGGCGACCACTCAACATTGCTACATGCTAAATACCTAAGCTCTGGGACTTATGGTTTCAGAGAAGAAGATTTTTGAAGATTTTTTTCCCCCATTTTAAGGTTTTTTTTTTTTTTTTTTTTAATTATAAGGGCCCTGTGGTTTCAGAGGAAAAGATTTTCGAAGTTTCTCCAATTGTAAGTCTATGGAAGCTAAAGCCCCTGGGATGTGGCCAATTTGTATCCCAGGGGCATAACTAGCAGGATTTATGTAGGTGGCCACTTAATGTTGCTACATACTAAAAATCTAAGCTCTGGGCCTTATGGTTTCATAGAAGAAGATTTTTTAAGTTTTTTTTGCATTATAAGTCTATTGCATGTGATGAGCTCGGGCGTGGCCAATTTTGACCCCAGGGGCAGGGTAAGCAGGATTTATGTAGCTGGCTATTTTATGTTGCTAGACACTAAATATCTAAGTTCTGTGCTTCACAGTTTCTGAGAAGAAGATTTTTGAAGCTTTTTCCATTATGAGTCTATGGGAGCTAAGGGGCCCCTGGGCCCCAGGGGCATGATTAGCAGGAAATATGTAGGAGAACACTTGCAGTTGCTACATGCTAAATATCTAAGCTCTGGGCTCTGTGTTTTCAGAGAAGAAGATGATTAGCAGGAAATATGTAGGAGACCACTTGCAGTTGCTACATGCTAAATATCTAAGCTCTGGGCTCTGTGTTTTCAGAGATGAAGATTTTAGAAGTTTTTTTTTCATTATGCGTCTATGGGAGCTATGGGGGTCCCAGGGTGTGGCCCATTTGGACCCCAGGGGCATGATTGGCAGGATTTATGTAGGTGACCACTTGTCATTGCTACATGCTAAATATCTAAGCTCTGGGCCCTGTGGTTTCAGAGAAGATTTTTGAAGCTTTTTTCAATTATGAGCCTATAGGAGCTAAAGGGCCCCGGGACGTGGCCCGTTTGGACCCCAGGGGCATGATTGGCAGAAACTATGTATGTGACCACTTGCCGTTGCTACATGCTAAATATCTAAGCTCTGGGCCCTATGGTTTCAGAGAAGAAGATTTTTGAAGCTTTTTTCCATTATGAGTCTATGGGAGTGAAGGGGCCCCGGGGCGTGGCCCATTTGAACCCAGGGGCATGATTGGCAGGAATCATGTAGGTGACCAATTGGCATTCCTACATGCTAAATATCTTAACTCAGGGCCCTGTAGTTTCAGAGAAGAAGATTTTTGAAGCTTTTTTTACCACTATGAGTCTATGGGAGCTAAGGGGCCCCGGGGCGTGGCCCATTTGGAACCTAGGGGCATGATTGGCAGGATTTATGTAGGTGACCACTTGCCCTTGCTACATGCCAAATATCTCAGCTCTGGGCCCTGTGGTTTCAGAGAAGAAGATTTTTGAAGCTTTTTTCCATTATGAGTCTATAGGAGCTAAAGGGCCCCGTGGCGTGGCCCGTTTGGACCCGAGGGGCATGATTGGCAGGAATTATGTAGTTGACCACTTGCCATTGCTACATGCTAAATATCTAAGCTCTGGGCCCTGTGGTTTCAGAGAAGAAGATTTTAGAAGCTTTTTGTTCCATTATGAGTCTATGGGAGCCAAGGGGCCCCAGGGCGTGGCCCATTTGGAACCCAGGGGCATGATTGGCAGGAATTATGTAGGTGGCCACTGGCCGTTGCTACATGCTAAATATCTAAGCTCTGGGCCTTGTGGTTTCAGAAAAGAAGATTTTTGAAGCTTTTTTTCCATTATGAGTCTATGGGAGCTAAGGGGCCCCAGTGTGCGGCCAATTTGGACCCCAGGGGCATGATTGGCAGGAATTAAGTAGGTGACCACTTGTCGTTGCTACATGCCAAATATCGCAGCTCTGGGCCCTGTGGTTTCAGAGAAGAAGATTTTAGAAGCTTTTTTCCATTATGAGTCTATAGGAGCTAAAGGGCCCCGTGGCGTGGCCCGTTTGGAACCCAGGCGTTTGATTGGCAGGAATTATGTAGGTGACCACTTGCCCTTGCTATATGCTAAATATCTAAGCTCTGGGTCCTGTGGTTTCCGAGAAGAAGATTTTTGAAGCTTTTTGTTCCAATGTGAGTCTATGGGAGCGAAGGGGCCCTGGGGCATGGCCAATGTGGACCCTAGGGGCATGATTGGCAGGAATTATGTAGGTGACCACTGGCCGTTGCTACATGCTAAATATCTTAGCTCTGGGCCCTGTGGTTTCCAAGGAGAAGATTTTAGAAGCTTTTTGTTCCATTCTGAGTCTATAGGAGCGAAGGGGCCCCAGGGCATCGCCCATTTGGAACCCAGGGGCATGATTGGCAGGAATTATGTAGGTGACCACTGGCCGTTGCTACATGCTAAATATCTAAGCTCTGGGCCCTGTGGTTTCAGAGAAGAAGATTTTTGAAGCTTTTTTTCCATTATGAGTCTATGGGAGCTAAGGGGCCCCGGGGTGTTGCCAATTTGGACCCTAGGGGCGTGATTGGCAGGAATTATGTAGGTGACCACTTGCCGTTGCTCCATGCCAAATATCGCAGCTCTGGGCCCTGTGGTTTCCGAGAAGAAGATTTTTGAAGTTTTTTTCCATTATGAGTCTATAGGAGCTAAAGGGCCCAGGGGCGTGGCCCGTTTGGAACCAAGGGGCATGATTGGCAGGAATTATGTAGGTGACCACTTACCCTTACTTTATGCTAAATATCTAAGCTCTGGGTCCTGTGGTTTCAGAGAAGAAGATTTTTGAAGCTTTTTGTTCCATTGTGAGTCTATGGGAGCGAAGGGGCCCTGGGGCGTGGCCAATGTGGACCCCAGGGGCATGATTGGCAGGAATTATGTAGGTGACCACTGGCCGTTGCTACATGCTAAATATCTTAGCTCTGGGCCCTGTGGTTTCAGAGAAGAAGATATTTTAATTTTTTCCCATTGTAAGTCTATGGGAGCTGTATGTTGCCATAGCAACCAGAATTCCAATCTGATCAGCCCAAAAACCTTATGCAGCCTTTCCCTCTACCTGGTAATGCTTCTCATGAAATTTGATCAAGATTGACCATGGGGTATTAGAGATATACTTATTTGAAATTGTTTACGGACGCACACACGCACGCACGGACGGATGGACGCACGGACGCATGATGGACGACTGACAAAAAGTGACCACAAAAGCTCACCTTGTCACTGTGTGACAGGTGAGCTAAAAAAGAAAGAAGACCTGTGTAACAAACAAACACTCAGAAGATCAACATATGCAACTCCACAGTCTGATCACAGTCTTTGCTGTTTGCATAAACCCTTCTTTAACTTATGGGTCAGAAGTTATAAAAACTTCTTTTTCAAGCTCAACTCAACTGATCATGAAATGCTCAAAAGTTTTACAAACAAAAAAATACATTTTCCTGCTCAAAGCAGCAAAGATTGTTGTTTGTCCTGCTCATAAATTTAAAAAATGCCAACAATTGTTGGCATTTTTAAATTTATGAGCAAGACAAATATCTTGCTCAAGTGAGTTAAGCACGAAAACAGTTTTATAAACTCTAGGCTTTTATAAACTCTGGGCCAGGATAAGCATTTTAAAATTTATCAGCAGGAAAAATTTGATGCTCAAGTGTGTTGAGCATGAAAAAAGTTTTATAAACTCTGGGCCAGGACTGTCAGAAAGTGATAAATGGAGACTGTGACCAGACCATGTGGATGCAAAGTCTGATCCTTGTCTTTGCTGGTCAAACAGATTTTACTGCAGGTTTTGCTGTGGTCCAGCTCCTAGTTACTTACTGAGTAGTCCATATCATCTTTTCTCAACTCAGACTGTTTTAAACAGTTGTCCATAACAACCTTAAAATACAAATTGAGGGTTATTCTTTTTCATGAAAATTAACATTTGACCCTTTAAAACAAAAAAAAAAATCCCCCCCTCCACCCCCCCCCACCCCCATCGGGGCTTGAAGAAAAAGATGGGCTGCATGATGCTTCCACACAGAGCTGAAACCGACCCACACACGGGTACTGGTAAACCGCTTAGAGGATCTAAGCCTGCCCAGGCAATGCGATGCGAGTCGGCCCGTCCATGCTTATAAACCCTATTGGTTTCATTGGTGGCAGGGCTTGAAATGTCATTTCATCTCAATGTCTGGTAAAAGTCCAACAAAATTGGAAGCAACATCTCCAAAATTACCTTTACAGTGTTGACAGGGACGTTAAACTTCAAATCAATCAAACAATCAATCAATTGACCCTTAAAATACAAATCAAAAATCTGATTGGTTCAAAGTCAGAAATGGGTCTGGCTTAATTAATTATTTAGTGGTATAAGGGTACAATTTCATTCTTATGAATGTGTTCTTTCTTCAAACAAAAGGCAACAATAGCTTTGTTTCATTTAACTATATGCTTATGTTGTTGTTGTTGTATTTTCCAGAAGAATGGGTGTAGCCAACATACTTTTGCCAATCACATCACGTGAACAGGTCCTTGGAGCGAACACCCCCCTACACCCCACTTTATATAAAGAAAACTGGGGTTTAATGGGGTACACATTATTTTTCTTATCTCTGCTCCAAGACATAGGTTGTGGGTACTCGTTAGAACCGCCTCATCTCGTTAGAACCGCCTCGATGAGACGGTTCTAACAAGTACCCACAACCTAACAACATCGATGAGACAGTTCTAACAAGTACCCACAACCTATGTTTGCAGTATAGATAAGAAAAATATTGTGGATTTTCACCAGAAAGTAGCCATTTTGGAGATGTGAAAATATGTTGCACCGGTGTGTAATCGTTATGAATGTGAACATGAACCATTTGATGCTTAATTTGGCTGTTGTGCAAGCTTCTCTTCTACTTATGGGATGTCCCACAAAGGCATATCTAAGCTGCAAATGTATGGTCTAGTCTACCATACTGTGTAGACTTATTAGATATCATTGTTCACTACGCAAACCAGGGTCCAGCTAGATCAAAGTACTGACAGCCCTCGTGGGTCCATTGTAACTGAGTGAAGATTGAAAAAATGGCCGTGAAAGGAGACTTAGACTACATATATCATGTCATCCTAAAGGGGAATGGGAACACCTGGCAGATTCCCCTCCCCCCCCCCCCCCCCGCCATTTTTCAAAGGGAGACAACTTTCTATCAGCCCTGTCCCACTGAAAAAGGGGTCTACTCTTAAAGGAAAGAATTTGCTCCTCAGGAGCAAATTCGAGGAGCAAATTCTTTCCTTTAAGAGTTGACCCCTATTGACATGGGAGACAAAAATACTTTTGCATGAGTTGCCTCCCCTGAAGGTGTTCCCATTCCCCTTAAATTCCTGTGATTTTTTTGAAGACTGATTCTGATCAGATGTTGCAATCTGTGGTGTCTAATCTGGTTCTACACTCTTTGCCTAACCCCAATAAAGTAGTCCTGTCCATGTTTTACAGATAACCCTCCTTACACAGCAGCCATATGTCACAATAACTAGATTAGCATGGCTACAAATAAACACTACCTGGGCCCAATTGTTCAAAGCCTCGTTAGCTTAATGAGCTCGTTAGTGGTCAAATTGTTAACTATTCTAGCAAGTTTAATACCTCAATTTTTTTTTTTGCTGAAAAATGTGAGCAGCTTTTGCATATGCAAAAGCTTCTCACATTTTTTCAGCAAAAATATTAGTATATTTGCCATATTAAATGATCAAAGTTTAAATGATTTGTTAACTAACGACGTCATTAGTTTTGAACAACTGGCCCCTGGTCTTTGTACAAAAGCTATTTGCGCAGGAGTCAGTGAAAGACACATGGATATCAGCAATGTAGCTTTGTTTGTGTTCCGTAAAAGTCCTAAAAATTCGGACACCTTGAGGACTTGCTGTAATTCTCCTAAAATTTTAACAAATTTGTTTCATGATCCAGCAAGGTGTCCAAAAGGTGCAGACGAAATGGCAAATAGTGTAGACCCTGATCAGACTGCTCCTTCAGGAGCAGTCTGATCAGGGTCTGCAGTGTTTGCTTAGGCCTGTCTGTTCCAATACTTAGGATCATTACTGTATATAACTTTGGGGCTGATGATAAAAATGGGCCCCAAAAATACTTACCTGTGCAGCTTCTGGTGCTTTTAGTATGAGGTTTTTCATGGGTGTGAACCCATCTTGATTTCTTACTGCCATTATCTCATGCCACCTGGAAAAAAATCAAAGCACTGACGACAATGGCAGTTTGATTGTCTCAGAGTGTTGGCTGTGAAAATGATTCTGAGCAATGATTAGACTGTTTTATTTAACTCCTAAATTCCTGCACTCTTAGCAAACAGTGTAGACCCTGATCAGACACAGCATTCTGTGTTCTGTGGCATCTGATTTGGGTCTACAGTGTAGCAATCATTACAAAAACACACCTATAAAATTTTGACCCCCTTGAACTCTACTTTTATATGGTAAAACTTGGGTTTATAGTGGTAAACCTTAGTTTAATTATTTCTGCTCTAAAATATATAGATTGTTGGTATTAACCTTAACCTGAGTCTAACTGGATTCTGTAGGTACGTAACTACGTACATACACACTTTCGTACAGAAGGACGTACATTTGGATGCAAGTACGCATGTACCCACGGATGCACGTACGGAAAACCGAAAAACTCTATGCCCCTGGCATCATCCGATGCGGGGGCATAAAAAGAGTTTAAATCCTTATCATGCTGAACAAGAAAACAACTTCTACCTTTGCAAACAGTACAGATCCAGTTCACATGGCTTCTGAAGAAGCGATCTGATCAGGGTCCACACTTTTTGTCATGCAGTATTATAATTGAACAAATACACTATATCAAGTAATTTGACTGGTTGATAGTCAGAAATGGGTGTGGCAAAATTAATTTATTCAGCAGTATAAGGGTTAATCTGCTATGTAAGCTGCAGTTTTAAGGTCTGTGTCCCTTGAACCACATGTTTATATAGTCAAACTGGGGTTTACATACCTTATTTTCTTATTTCTGCTCTAAAATATAGATTATGGGTACTCGTTAAAACCGCCTCGAGGTTCTAACGAATACCCACAATCTATATTTTGAGCAGAAATAAGAAAAATATTGCAATTTTTCATCTTAAAATTTCGATATTTCGGCGGTAAAGTTTACAAGGCATTTGTATAGGTGTGTTTTTGTAATGGTGACAGACTATGCATGAGAACCATTGCTGGTCACCAACCTATGAAATCACAGTCTCTCATAATTTGGCATCAATATTGTGAGAAAAATTACTAAAAACGACTTACTTTCTATGTTTCATCATTGTGACAGCCACCTCCACCTGATCAAAGTCAATAGCGACATCTAGTGGTGATTTCCTGTAGCTGTTGAAAGTATTAGCCTGAGCATTCTTGTCTAGCAGCAGGTAAACAGCTTCTGTGTGCCCTCCAGCTGCTGCCATATGTAAGGATGTGTTCTGAAATATGAGCAGTCCAATAAGCTCAACTCAAATGAGCAAAAAATTATTGCTTGAAAATGTGAGAATACAAACCATGCCATAGCCCCCGCCCATAGCGGCTTGAAGAAATATATGGGCTGCATGATGCTTCCACGCAGAGCTGAATTCGGCCCGCACACTAGTAATGGTAAACCGCTTAGAGGTGCGAGGCGGACAGTCCATGCTAATAAACCCTATTGCTTTCGTTGGGCCACAGGGCTTGAGATGTCATTTCATCTCAATGTCGGGTAAAAGTCCCACAAAATTGGAAGCAACGTCTCCAAAATGACCTTTACAGTGTTGACGGGGACGTTAAACCTCAAATCAATCAAACAAACAAACAAACCATGCCTAATATGCAAAGATATCTGTTCTTCTATATTAAAATGTCAACAATTTTTGTTCTTCTCCTAAATATTAAAATGCCAACAATTGTTGGCATTTTATTATTTAGGAGCAGTACAAATTCCATTAAAAAATGTTGGTATTTTGTATTCATGAGCAGGACAAATTCTAAGCTCTACTGAGATAAGCCTGAAATCATTTTCTAATCTTGGGACCAGAATTGCCTTGCTGGGAATTTTAGTCTCAGCATCCTTGTATTGCAGCAGGTAAACATCCTTGTATTGCAGCATGGCCTCCAGCAGCTGCCATGTATGCAGGGGTGTTTTGAAATATGAACAGTCATAAATAATAAGACCCTCTTGGCTTGACCCAAGAATGTGTAACTTCTTCATGCTCAACTCAAATGAGCAACATTCTATTGCTTGTAAAGAAGTAAGTTGTTTTCATGAACAGTGATCTGTCCATTGTCTACTCTGCTGTTTAGTCTCAGTGATGGATTCAAGTTTCATCCCAGACAACAATTTTTTCAAGAAAGTCATCTGGATCTGAATCGTCTTTCCAAAAGTGAATCAGAAATGGACATTCGGAGAGCCCAGACATTTTGGCACCCCATGAGCTGAAAGCTTCCTAATGCCCAGCCCTTCATGTAAAATGGTCAAAGGTCAAAACGCTACCCTCAGAAATCTCCAATCTTCTAGCCATTTCTGAAACTTTCATTTGACCATCCTGCTTTACTAGTTCTCTTAGATTTTCACTAGTGTGCTTAACTAGTTCCCTTAGATTTTCACTAGTGACGTCATCAGTACCGATAGCTTCACAGGTCTTCTACTATGGTGTTCGTCTGGCAACGTTAACCAACCGCATTTAAGATCAGCCACCCAAATTTTAAGTCGAAAATAAAGGAGCAATCTTTCTGCAAACTTCGCAAAATTCCTCATAAATTTCCTGTTTCGTCTTTGATTTCAAAACGTACATAATCACTGCTCTATACTCAATTTATGAAGAAAATTTGGCGACATTGATCCCTGCAATGTTATTTTACTTCATTCGAACTACAAATACTAAGACTGACCAATAAAATTTTGTGTAACCATGTATAAGGCATTTATGTATAATATGTGAGAAGCATGCACTGGCACACTTGCCAGGGACCAGTATTAAACTGGGTTAGACCAGTTAAAAACTGAACGACCCTTGTAATCCAAGGAGATGATGAACAGCCATTTGCAGAACTAATATCATGCTTGCTTTAAACTGACCTCGACAAAACTGTCAAACAGTTGGTAAGTGGCCTTTACATCTACCTAAGTTGTTAACTCTTCAGCTGTTATATAAAATCCTAGACCAGACAACAATCAAATTTTTAAACCATTTTTCACAGTAAATTAGACTTGACATTATATGTGAAGCGTCTGCCGGGCAGACGATTCACATATAATGTCAAGCCTTATTTTCACTGAAAAATACACTTTGAAAATGCCGTCTGCACATCATCATCATTACAAGTATCAGTCAAAGGGTTAAAGGTGCTGCCTTACATTCAGTCCATCAATAACTTTGACCTTTACCACAAGGTAAAGTGATGCAGCATAGAATGACATCACATTCCTGATGATTACTTAACCCATAAAATGCCAATCATGACAATTGTTATCTGCTTTGCCGTCTGCTGGTTACCTTGAAAGTATTTTTTTTTCTAACAGTGTGGGCCCAGACCAGACTGCTCCTGTAGAAGCAGTCTGATCTGGGTCCACACTGTTTGCCTGTATGCAAAAATATTTTTTAAAAGTTTGCAAAACAATCTGCAGACGACATAAGCAGACAACATTTTCAGATGTAGTTTTTCTTGGTGTCTTGATAGACATTGATATTACCTTCAGTTTATCACTGACATTGACCTCTGCCAGGTTGTCAACCAGATGGTGTATGACCTTCACATGACCTTTAGATGCTGCCAGTATCAAAGCTGTACAGTAGTTTTCATCCCTGTCAACAACAAAAATGATGCAAAAATGATTCTTTTTTTATTATATAACAGCATCGTTATTTAGTGAATATTATTGTGTCATGAGAATAATATGACTACATGTTATAACACATGGTTAAAGGTGCAAAATGTCATGATGCCTGTATATATGCATCCATGACAAACCTAGGATTTCTGTTAAACTCTATGATTTCTATAGCAATAAAATCCACTTTTTTCAATCATAATATGATAAAAAGAACCTTACATTCATGGTCATTTCGTATAAAATTTATGAAATAACCATCTTGTGTAAGTGCCAAGTGTTGTTTCCTTGAGCAAGAGACTTTATCAACATTGCTTAGTGTGTGTGTGTGAATTCGGGCTTAACGTCGCGTTCAACAATTTTTCAGTCATATCACGACGGTGTCTGGTTGCGACAGGGAGCTCAATGCTCACGTTTATAGTGCTGCCTCACTGAAGTATCATGTCCCAGACACATTACATGATACCACACCCAGTCACATTATCCTGACACTGGATCGACCAGTCCTAGCTCTACCCCGTAAATCTGAGTGCCAAGCGAGGAGCAGCTAGTACCATTTTTAACGACTTT
This sequence comes from Lucinisca nassula, assembly GCA_963580285.1. Lineage (NCBI taxonomy): Eukaryota > Metazoa > Mollusca > Bivalvia > Lucinida > Lucinidae > Lucinisca > Lucinisca nassula. Next base: position 32,116,286 of record OY757011.1, read on the forward strand.
GGTATGTCGCGGCCCGGGATCCAACCCGAGACCTTCCGTTCCCCGGAGCGGACACTCTACCAACTGAGCTATAGGGGCCGGTCACATTGCTTAGTACTAGTACTAAATGTGTTACCCTCTATAAATAAAGTTGATTATTATCATTATTATTATTATTATTTTGTAACATCCTCAATATATGTTGCTGAGATCCAGAGCAAAAAGGTGTCAGCTTTCTTCACAGAAAATGACCATTCCTTATATTTTTTCTATATACATGTAACTCATATACAGTAAAATTCCTATATTAAGACCTCCTTTGGGACTGGTCAAAAGTGGTCTTTAAGACCACTTTTGAACAGTCCCAAAGGTGGTCCCTGACCATAAGACATGATTTTCAGTAATCATATAGAGCGAATAACTCCACCCTTCTAAATAAACTTTTTAACGCAGATTTAGTCTTAATTTCAGGTGGTCTTAACAGCAAAATTTTAATGTATTGTTTCTTAGTCTTTTGAATTTTTGGAATCCATCACTTCAGGAGAATGTATATATTTTCAGGGTAGGCAAATCTTTCAAAAATATTTTGTCTTTCTTATCAATAAGGGCCTACTCTTAGAGAAAAGAACTTGCTTCAGTGAAGCAAATTCTTTCTTCTATGAGCAAAAACCCTTTTTCATGGGGTTTGAATGTACAGGAAGTCAAAAACTTTTCTCACTTTGATAAACTGACCAATAATATACAAGGTATATCCACTCCTCTAAATCATATACCGTAAAAACCCTAAAACATTCGGACACCTCGAGAACTGTAATTTTCCTTAAATTTTAACAAATGCATTTCAAGATCCAGCAAGGAGTCCAAAAGGTGCAGACAGAATGGCAAACAGTGTAGACCAGGATCAGACTGCTTCTGAGGGAGCAGTCTGATCTGGGTCTGCACGGTTTGCTTAGGCCTATCTGTCCCAATACATAGGATCATTATGGCAGTATTAAAAAACTCAGCAATTCCAAAGTGTATGATAAAGTGTTTTCATGTATGGCAGAATGTGGCTTCGAAGGAGAAAATTCTTTCTTCTTTGAGGAAATACCTTTTGTATGGACACATGACCAAAAAATATACAGGATATACTCATTTCTATAACTCACAGAGTATTCAAAATGTGCAATTCAAAATGTTTCATGTGTCAGGATGTGGCAAATAGAATCACTTTTGCCTTGTAACTGTATTAAAAATGTTTCCAATTAAGGGAACTGTTTACACAATATACATTTTGTTTACAAGGCAGACAAATTTTGGGACTTCTTTTATTTTAGTTTTACAGCCTTTCAAGATTATTTCAATTATTTAGAGCTGATTGTTAATCAGAGGTGAGCAAAACCAGGAGTAGCTGGAGAAAAACTACCTGACTGTCCATTGCAGATCTTAAATTGGTGTCTCACATGTGGCCTGAGTGAGGCTCGAACCACAGCAGTGTGAGACGTAATGATCTTACCTACATTAGGCTACAGAGGCCTGTTACTTTTTGCTTTCCTTTTCACTGAGCTCCTCTGAAAAGGTGTCTACTATAATGTTCCTAATTATTTGGACAGATAGGCCTAGGCAAACAGTGCAGACCCAGATCAGACCAAAGGAGAAGTCTGATCAGGGTCCACACTGTTTGTCATTCAGCCTGCACCTTTTGGACTCCTTGCTGAATCATGAAAAACAATTTGTTGAAATTTTAGGAGAATTACAGAAAGTCCTCAAAGTGTATGAATTTTTAGGAGTTTTACAGTACTCTTAAGGGGAATGGAAACACCTTCAGGGGAGGCAACTCTTGCAAAAGTTATTTTTGTCTGCAATGTCAATAGGGGTCAACTCTTAAAGGAAAGAATTTGCTCCTAAGGAGCAAATTCTTTCCTTTAAGAGTTGACCCCTTTTTCTGTGGGACAGGCCTTATAGAAAAGCGAACAGGAAGTTCTGAAAGTTGTCTCCCTTTGAAAAATCGCGGAAAAATCTGCCAGGTGTTCCCATTCCCCTTAAAGGAAAAAATTTGCTTCTCAGAAGCAAATTCTGTTCTTTAACCCTTATCCCGCTGCACACAATAATCCCTACCTTTGTGAACAGTGAAGATTCAGATCAGAAAAGCCATCTGATCAGCATCTACGCTGTTTGTCATGCAGTTTGTGAATTGAACAAAAAATCACATGAAGTAATTTAATTGGTTAATAGGCAGAAAAGGGAGTGGCTAAGTTAAATGATTCAGCAGAATAGGGTTAACAGTAGACCCCTACAGATAAGGGAGACAAAAAGTATTTCGAAAAAGTTGCCTCCCCTGAAGGTGTAATGATTTCCCTTTATAGATCTGGACCATATTAAGTAGAACAGAGAAAGTATTTGCGAGTGCTAAAACGAATGAACAAGTGTGAAAGATGTTATGTACCCCCAACAGTGTTCGACAAATAGGGATGGGTTTCAGTACAGCATGAGACTGGAATAAATCTTGGTTTTAATGAGAAAATAATCAAATAGTTAATACATTAAACACATTAAGAGGTGTTTTTGATTATCCACAAGTGAAAACAAAAAAAAATCACAAAGGTAGGTATTGCTTTATTTCAATCCACAGGTACAGCACAGATGGGATAGTTTTTCTCAATTGTAAAATATGAACAAGCAATAAGCTGAAGCTATAATATATCTGTATATTGTTAGGGTACTATATTACACAGATGTGTTAAAATTATCCTAATGAAGTTGCAACTATATCTTAAATTTTCTTCACGATTAGAGAAAATTGCCACATTAGCCACGTCATAAGAAAACCTGCTTTTACCATTGTAAACACTAAAGGTGCAGATCAACCTGCACATCCACACATTCTGATCAACATGTTAGTGTCCATGGTTTGGCTGTATAATATCTCTAGATTCTACAGTCAAACTTCAATAATTTGAATACCTTGGGACCATGATGGTTTGTATGAGATAGGGCTGTTTAAACTACTGAGAGTAAATTTTGAAGGTAATGAGGGATGATGGGGATCGCTAAGGACATTTTTTCATTTTTCTGTAAAATAAAGGTATGTTGTATGTGCTCATTAGAATCACCTTGTTGAGTAAATCACAAAGCCAGTTCATGAGGGATGATAAGGATCACTTTAGGATATCTTTTCATTCTTCTGTAAAATAACGGTATGTTGTATGGCCTTGTTGAGTAAATCACAGAGCTAGGTCATGAGGGATGATAAGGATCGTTTAAGGATATCTTCCCATTCCTCTGTGAAATAAAGGTATGTTGTATGGCCTCAATGAGTAAACCAAGGAGCCAGGTCATTAGGGATTATTGGGATCACTTATGTGCATTCCATTCTTCTATAAAATAAAGGTATGTTATTTAACCTTGTTGTGTAAATCACAAAGCCGGTTCATGAGGGATGATAGGGATTGTTTGAGGATATAATTTCATTCTTCTGTAAAATAAAGGTATGTTGCGTGTACTCATTAAAATCGCCTCAACGAGGCAATTCTAATGAGTACACACAACATACCTTTCCAGGATAAAATCTGGAAAACCCTAAATTATCCTAAATATATGGATGTTTGTAGCTTTAGGAACTAATGTCTAGGGACTCAAGAGCAATTTCGAACTAGCCATGGTAAATGTGTTATCTGTGTTTGAGTTATTGAAGTTTAACTGCATATCTAAAATTTCAAGATGCTTGCTAGTCTGTGCAGATGAACAGGCTGGTTTGTGTCTTTCCTGGCCACAAACCTTGAAGCAGCTCTTCTTATTACAGAGCTCACATCACGTGAACAAGTCCTTGAAATGAACACCCCCGAAACCCCACTTTGTATAGAGAAAACTAGGGTTTACTGGGGCATTTGTTATTTTTCTTATTTCTGTTCCAAGATGTTTGAGGTATAAATAAGAACAAGATGTGTTTGTGAAACACTGATGCCCCTGGACAGGGCATGTTAAATATGAAAACAGTATCACTAAGCAATCGAAAGGTATGGCCAATGTTCAAGTCTTAAAAAAGTAGGTCAAGGCCACAAGGTAAAAAATTATGGGCTCGTTGGAAAGGTCTAATGACACAGAATGCACATGTCAATTATGAAAGCCCTATCACTTACCAATCGAAAGTTATGGCCAATGTTAAAGTTTTTAAAAAGTAGGTCAAACATCAAGGTCACGAGGTCAAAAATTATGGTACCACTGGAAATGTCTTGTGAAAAAGAATGCACATCTGAAATATGAAAGCCCTATCACTTACCAATCAAAAGTTATGGACTATGTTAAAGTTTTTAAAAAGTAGATCAAATGTCAGGGTCAAGGTCACGAGGTCAAAAAATATGGTACCATTAGAAAGGGATTGTGACAAGGAATGCATATGTGAAATATGAAAGCCCTACCACTTACAAATCGAAAGTTATTGCCAATGTTAATGTTTTTAAAAAGTAGGTCAAACATCAAGGTCAAGGTCACGAGGTAAAAAATTACGGTACCACTAGAAAGGGCTAGTGACAAAGAATGTAAATGTGAAATATGAAAGCCCTACCACTTACCAATCGAAAGTTATGGCCAATGTTAAAGTTTTTAAAAAGGAGGTCAAAAGTAGGTCAAATGTCAAGGTCAAGTCATGAGGTCAAAATTTATGGTACCTCTTAAAATGCCTTGTGATAAGGAATGCACATGTGAAATATGAAAGCCCTACCACTTACCAATCGAAAGTTATTGCCAATGTTAATGTTTTTAAAAAGTAGGTCAAACATCAAGGTCAAGGTCACGAGGTAAAAAATTACGGTACCACTAGAAAGGGCTTGTGACAAAGAATGCACTTGTGAAATATGAAAGCCCTACCACTAACCAATCTAAAGTTATGGCCAATGTTAAAGTTTTTAAAAAGGAGGTCAAAAGTAGGTCAAATGTCAAGGTCAAGTCATGAGGTCAAAAATTATGGTACCTCTTAAAATGCCTTGTGATAAGGAATGCACATGTGAAATATGAAAGCCCTATCAATTCAAAAGTTATGCCCAATGTTAAGGTTTTTGCGGACAGAGAAACAGACAAACAGACATACAGATGGACAGACAGACAGATCAAAAACTATATGTCCCCGGAATCAAATGCCTCCTAATCTTTGATTCCGGGGGCATAAAAATATAACAGATTTTCATCAGAAAAGTAGCCATTTTGGAGATGTGAAAAACTGCTCTATGCATCATAATGTATTTACAGTAAAATTCCTATATTAACACCACCTTTGGGACTGTTCAAAACTGGTCTTTAAGACCACTTTTGAACAGTTCCAAAGGTGGTCCCTGAGCAGGGGACAATCTGTGCAGAAAATACAAAGAAAGACAGAATAACTTTTTAAAGCAGAATTAGTTGTAATTTTAGGTGGTCTTAATAGCCGAATTTTACTGTATTATGACAAAGTCTCCTTTAATAGCCCTACCCATGTCATTTCTCTAATGATGAAAATCTGTTATAATTTCTATTCTAAACACAGACTGTTGGCGGTCATTAGAACTGCCTCAGTGAGGCATCAGTCTCATATACCACAACTTTGTTATAACCTACTGTTGGGGTCTAAAGCAGAAACCATGTTCGTTAAACAACTGTTATTTATCCAAATAAAAATGTATTAGATTATATTGAAAAAGACTTTTTTCTATATACCATATCGATCCTAAGTATTGGGACAGATATGCCTAAACAAAAAATGCAGACCCAGATCAGACTGCTCCTAAAGGAGCAGTCTGATCAGGGTCTACATGGTTTGCCGTTCCCTTGGCACCTTTTGGACTCCTTGCTGGACTATGAAACAGATTTAATAAAATTTTAGGAAAATTACGGCATGTCCTAAAGGTGTCTGAATTTTTTGGATTTTTATAGTGATCTGTACATTTTTTTAAAATTAAAACTGTGTTATAATGGACAGCATTTCATATAATAAGTGTGGGTTTTATTTTCTAGCCCTATTGGATCATTGATTTCTCTGCAGAATTATGGAAATATGAGTCTCACTGATGAGGCCTAATTTACCAAAACTAGCCAGTCTGGCCAAGAAAAAGCATTTTCAGTTCTGTGTTGTAGTACTTGCTCCTAAAGGTGAAGATCATAAAGCATTTCATTCGTATATACAGACAACCCGCATTATAACGACAGTATTTGTTCCCTATTATTGTGGCATTATAATGAATTTGCCGTTATATAGAATCCCAGTTAGAATTATGATAGGTTATAAAAAATCATTTCCACATCATTACTCCAAGAAACAAATGTTATAGACATTTGTTAGAATCGCCTCGAAGAGGTGATTCTAACAATTGTCTATAACATTTGTTTCTTGGAGTATTAAAGACAAGAATCTTTCATGGCTATGGATTCGATTTGGGCATTTCCGACCCGAGGGAAGCCCAAGCCGCTCGGAATTGAGGCTAAGCCTTGAGCTAAGAATTCATTCCATTGAAACTGTCCTTATATAGAGTTTTTTCTGTTATAACAAATGTCGTTATAACGTGGGTCCTCTGTACCATATAACAAGAATTGGGAGAAAATTATGAACAAAAAAGACCCCCAAGACCACAACTCTTACCTCACAGAGTTATCTGCCCCTAAGGCAAGCAAGGACTGCGTAGCTTTCAGGTGTCCATTTAAACAACTCAACATAAGCGGTGTTCTACCATCAGAGTCAGCATCATTAGTTTCTGATTTACTGGCATCAATAAGAATCTCTATACTGTTGTAATTACCAAACCTAGAATACAGTATCAACCCTTGTCCTGCTGAATAAACTAGAATTTGTTTTCTACAAAAACACAGATGTCTCCCCTCGTTTTTGACCTCTAAGTATAACCTTTTTTATTGGAGGTATTGAGCTGGGTCTTGTGTGGAACACATCATCTAATGAAGATGAACTTTTCTGCAAATTAACTTTCCAAATGTTCATAGAAAAATAACAAAAGTTATTGGCCATACACAAAAAGCCCTTTTTTACCTTTGACCTCTAAGTATGGCCTTGACCTTTGAGGTACAACACATCGTCTCATGATGGTTAACATTTCTGCCAAGTAATTGAATAATCCATCAAAGAATAAGGAAGTTATTGACTGTCCCTTTTTTTTACCTTTGACCTCTAGGTATGACCTTGACATTGGAGGTATGGACTTTGGTCTTGCACATGACTCATGGTCTAATGACGGTGAACATTTCTGCATGGTTACTTTACATATAAATATGTTCTATAAAAGAGTTATCCTTTGGAAGCAAGGAATACACCACAGAAGTGAAGAATATGGAGTGTACATGTTTTCTGGGCCAGACTAGCTAGTTTTGGCCAATTAGGCCTCATCAGTGACCCGCAGATATTTTCAAAATTCCACAATGGAATCAATGATCCCAAAGGACAAGAAAATATAATCTACACTATGATGTAGGGCATCCAGAAATAAAAAAGTTATTGACTGGACACAAAAAAACAAACTTTTTTACCTCTGACCTCTTAGTATGACCTTGATCTTGGAGATACCGACCTGGTCTAGTGTGCACCACATCGTCTCATGATGGTTAACATTTCTGGCAAGTAATTTCACAATCTATCCAGGAATAAGAAAATTATTGACTGAACACTAAAAAAGGCCCCTTTTTGTCCTTCGACCTCGACATTTAAGGTACCAACTTGGGTCATGCACGCAACACACTGTCTCATGGTGGTTAACATTTCTGCAAAGTAATTTCAAAATCTAAAAATAAGCAAGTTATTGACAGAACACAAAAAAGGCCCCCTTTTTTACCTTTAACCTCTATGTATGACCTTGACCTTTCAGGTACCAAACTGGGTCATGCGTGCAACACATCATCTCATGGTGGTTAACATTTCTGCCAAGCAATTTCAAAATCCATCTAAAAATAAGAAAGTTATTGACCAAACACGAAAAAAGGCCCTTTTTGACCTTTGACCTCTATGTATGACCTTGACATTTTAGGTACCAAACTGAATAATGCGTGCAACACATCGTCTCATGACTGTCAACATTTTTTGCCAAGTAACTTCAAATTCTATCTAAGTTAAGCAAGTTATTGACAAAACCCGAAAACAAGGCCCCTTTTTTACCTTTGACCTCTAAGTATGACCTTGACCTTTGAGGTACCAACCTGGGTCATGCAGGCAACATATCGTCTTATATTGGTGAACATTTCTGCCAAGTGATTTCAAAATCCATCTCAAAATAAGAAAGTTATTGACCAGACACGAAAAAAATGCCCCTTTTTGACCTTTGACCTCTAAGTATGACCTTGACCTTTAAGGTACCGAGCTGCCTCATGCGCACCACACATCTTCTTATGGTTGTTAATATTTCTGCAAAGTAATTTTAAAATCCATCTGAAAATAAGAAAGTTATTGACGGAACACGATTTGCCCATACATACATATATACTGACAAACTTCCAAGGGAGACAATTCAAAAAGTGTAAATGCGGGAGTTATAGTTCTTGCCCACTGCACGTTGTCTAATGCTGATTAATATTTATATGAAGTTTCGTGAAGATAGCTCAAACGGTTTTCAAGTTATGGAGCGGAAACGAAAGTGTGACAGACGGACAGACAGACAGACGCTCGGGGGGGGGGAAAACAATATGTCTCTCCGAACAAAAATTTTTCGGGGGAGACATAATTATTTTGTAACACCCATTTCTGACTTTTTTTTTTTTTGCTTTGTTTTGTTTTGAGGTTTTACATCCCCGTCAACACTATCTAGGTCATTTTTTGAAGATGTTGCTTCCAATTTTGTGGGACTTTTACCCAACATAGAGATGAAATGACATCTCACGCCCTCCCATCCAAGCAAACCAATAGGGTTTATATGCTGAGGCGGTCCAACTCACAAAACTTTGCCTGGGCAGGCTTAGACATTCTAAGAGGTTTACCTGTACTAGTGTGCGGTTGGTTTCAGTCCTGTGAAAGCACCATGCAGTCCAATCTATTTCTCCAAGCCCTGATAGGCCGGAGCACATTTCTGACTTTTAAATGCAATTTATGACTATTTCTGATTTTTTAAATGCAATTTATGTCTATAAACCAAAAATTTACTTCCCAAATGACAGTTCTCAATCCCCATTCTGATGCATTTATTCCTTTGTTTTGTTAAAATAATTAACTATCTGCGCAAAGCAGTAAGGGCTGTGAGCTGTCAAAAACCAAATGCCAGTCAATGAAAAGCATCATCACATGATGACATTGGATTTTTGACAGTATATCGAAAAATATGTCTCAAATTTTTATGTTATCCAAATAGGTGCCAGCCTCTGTAGCTCAGTCAAATTAGTATATGGCTGACTAGTGATCAGGAGGTTGCGAGTTTGACACCTGCCAAGTCATTAACATTCTTTTGTGGAGATTGATCAAGAAATCTTTTCTATGTTCATTCTCTCCCTTGGGCTGAATCAAGGTCAGTTTCTGTGAAAGAATAAGCTCTTTAATTGTTAACCTATGTATAAGCATGTCCAGGAAAAGTGTAGTTAGGTAAATAGTACTGACTGGGCCATTAAACTCCAAACAAACAAACAAATCATGTGTCATGTTACATATGCAAGTTCATCATACAATGTCGCTGTTATTTATTTATAGTGGATAATGTCATGTCATAAAAGTCATATGACCACGTGTAATAACATATGGTTACTGGTGCATAACGTCTTGACGCCATCCATGACATAGAGGATCTTACATGAGTGTTCATGTATTATTGAATTTATTATTTTATCCCTTTTCCTCAACGAGCTTAATAAATGCAATAATACATGAGCACGAATGCAAGATTCAATTGATCATATGACATTTAAAACAAATTTTATACATGATCCTTTTACAAAAATGTAAATATTTTGCCAATAGTAAACGTCATTAAGAACGTCGGGCCTGTAACTTTACGGGGCGTATCTAACTAATTTGCATGTTTAATCCGCTAGTGGATTATCTAATTTATTACATGATGTTATTACACTCGCAGAAGCGACGTCATATCAGAAAATCCTATAATTTCTATTAAAATTCTTCTGCAATAAAATCCGATTTAAATCGTTATATACTCAACAGAATCTTATACTCGTGGTAATTTCATATGAAATTTATGAAATGAGCCCAAGGCTCATTTCATAAATTTCTTATGAAATGACCACGAGTGTAAGATGCTCTATACATGTGCAATGTAATTGCACTGTATGGATTGCACTGTATACAATCATTGAGATTATTTTAGATACCAAATCTGACTGGTGATCAGGAGGATGTGTGTTGATACCTGCTGGTGATGGCAACATTCTTTCGCGGAGACTGATCATGAAATCTCTTCTGCAGTCATTCTCTCCCTTTCGCTGATTCAAGAAGGGCAGTTGTCAGTTTCTGGGGAAAGAATGTGCACTGTACTGGTTAACCGCTTACATATAAGCCTGCTCAGGAAAAGTGTGGAAAAGTAAACTGACCAGCTCAACAAGAGCACCGCAAGCGGGTGCCAACGCTCGTCTGCAGTTTCTTTTAGAAAACAAAAGTTCTAAGTCAAATCAAATTGCAAGATGGAGTTATAAAACTTGTAGGGATTGTAGCTCTTGTGATGGTGAGTATGTGTATGAAGTTTCATGAAGGTAGGCCAAATACTTTTGGAAATATGGTCAAGGTTAAGTTTTTCGGTTAATTTTTCGAAAAATAGATCAAAGTTCAAAGGTCAAGGTCACAGGTCAAAAAGCGTGGTATGACTGAAAAGGTCTTGTCCCAAGGAACATTCATGTGAAGTTGGAAGGCTCTGTTGTGAATAGTATTGAAATAAGAGACAAAAACAATTTAAAAAAAACGGAGAGAAAAGGGGAGATAATTCAATCAAATTGCAAGATGGAGTTATAAAACTTGTAGGGAATGTAGCTCTTGTGATGGTGAGTATGTGTATGAAGTTTCATGAAGGTAGGCCAAATAATTTTGGAAATATGGTCAAGGTTAAGGTTTTCGGTTAAATTTTCGAAAAATAGGTCAAAGTTCAAAGGTCAAGGTCACAGGTCAAAAAGCGTGGTATGACTGAAAAGGTCTTGTCCCAAGGAACATTCATGTGAAGTTGGAAGGCTCTGTTGTGAATAGTATTGAAATAAGAGACAAAAACAATTTAAAAAAAACGGAGAGAAAAGGGGAGATAATTCAATCAAATTGCAAGATGGAGTTATAAAACTTGTAGGGAATGTAGCTCTTGTGATGGCGAGTATGTGTATGAAGTGTCATGAAGGTAGGCCAAATACTTATGGAAATATGGTCAAGGTTAAGGTTTTCGGTTAAATTTTCGAAAAATAGGTCAAAGTTCAAAGGTCAAGGTCACAGATCAAAAAGTGTGGTATCACTGAAAAGGTCTTGTCCCAAGGAACATTCATGTGAAGTTTGAAGGCTCTGTTGTGAATAGTATTAAAATGAGAGCAAAAAATGTGTTTCAGAAAAAAATTGGAAAAGGGGAGATAATTCAGCCAAAATCAACAATGTTGTTATGGTCCTTGGTCAAAATGTAGCTCTTGTGATGATGAGTGTGTGTATGAAGTTTCATGAGGCTAGGTCTAATACTTTTTAAGTTATAGCCAAGGTTAAGTTTTTTTGGAACGACACAGGACGACGCAGGACGACTACGCAGACGCCGGAGTGATGACAATAGCTCGAAAGTTTTTTTTCAAAAAACAGACGAGCTAAAAATGACCAAAATACATGTAGTGTTGACTCGGCCATTAAACTCCAATGCAAACAAGCAAGATACCAAATCACATACTCAGCTGCAACATGTAATGGAGTACGACCATCCTGGTCTCTGGCACCAAGATCCACCTTATGTTTGATAAGCAAGTTCAGTATCTGAAAAAAATCAAATGACTCTATCAATGTTACAGCACTTATGATAAAGATCTGGTCATAGAAGATTTTGAACTAATAATCAAAGTACACCACAACCTCTTTGTAACACTGTTCATGATTTTGGTCTTGGTTTAATGATGATCCCAAAAAATTATTGATTATATAGAAAAATGTGTGTGTGTGCATGCAGGTGTGTTTAACAATCAAACAATGACTGAGTTATGTGATGATAGGACCACATTCAAAACTCTCAAGAAGCCTGGCATTTCTTTGCTCATAGAAAAACCTGAATAGTTACAGAACGGATAATGATGAGAATGATTTCGAGATACATTTTTTTCACATCTTCTTGAAGCAATTCTAACAGAACACACATATTATGTTTTGCTAGAAAAATGAGGAAATTCACCCTTCACATATCATTGTTTCCCCTATTTCTCCTTATCCATATCTCTCAAAGTCTTACCATGGTATTGCCAGTCCTAGCAGCATAGTGGGCGACTGTCTGGTCAGTTTGATCTACAGCTCCCAGAAGGCTGTTGCCTCCATACTGGAAAATGGTGAAAAACAAGAGAATATCACTGGGCAAAAAACTGACTTTTTGTAGAAGATTCAACAATATAACCATTACAATGACAACAACATACACTGCTAACTGGGCTTTTCAAACTCAAATCAATCAATCAATCAATCAATCAATCAATCAATCAATCAATCAATCAATCAATTATAATGATACACCCATGTGCGATTATGGTGCCATTCATGGTAAAAGAACTAGCGTTATTCACAGGTATATTTGTGATACATCTGGAAAACATGCCTATATAATTCTGACCCCCTTGAACCCCACTTTTATATAGTAAAACTGGGGTTCACAGGGGTAAACCAATATCACAATTTTTCATTTTTTCGGTGGTAAAGTTTACAATTTATTTGTACAGGCGTGTTTTCATAACATTTTTGGGTCAACTGTTTATCAATCAACCCAAAGTAACAAAGTACTCTAGAAGTTTCCCTGTGATTGTCCATGTGCCCAATAAAGTTAAATAGCATGGACATTGTTCACCCCCACCCATCGGGGCTTGAAGAAATAGATGGGCTGCATGATGCTTCCATGCAGAGCTGAAACCAACCGCACACGAGTACTGGTGAACCGCTTAGAGATTCGTGGCATGCCCAGGCAAAATGGTGTGTGTTGGAATGTCCATGCATATAAACCCTATCGGTTTCATTGGGCAACAGGACTTGAGATGTCATTTCATCTCAATGTCGTGTAAAAGTCCCACAAAATTGGAAGCAATGTCTCCAAAATGACCTATACACTGTTGACTGGGATGTTAAACCCAAAATCAAACAAATAAAAGCATGGACATTGCATTGGTACAGAATCCAGGTAATAGTAATTTATATCCACCCTGTTCTTATCCCAGATTTTCTCATTATGATAACACATCTGTGTGATACAGTGCATTCTTGCACACCAGACAAGGAAATCCGTGATTTTACCCTGGGATAGAAATTTATGTTCTGACCCTGGTGTTCTGACCCCAAATCGAATATAATCACGCGTTTGATAAAAGCACTGGTTGATTACGACCTCGTATGCGCCGTCGTTATGGTTGACGTCACAGCAACGTCGCTAAACATTCCTGCAGTGTCAACACAATATGGCGGACGTTGGTAACCGAAGTGACTGCAACATTAAAATCCGCTTTAAGAAATCGAAGGTATGCAAGAAAAAGAATCCAATATGGGTGTGAGGGGTGGACAGAAAATCCGTCCCTCGGGATCACTGTCCGGCATCACTCGGCAAGCCTCGTGATGCCGGACAGTGTCCCTCGGGACAGATTTTTCAGTCCACCCCTCGCACCCATATAAGATTCTTATATTCTATCATACCTCAGTGCATTCTATCATACCTCAAAAACAGTAATTTTTCTGATGAAAATTTGTCACATTTTTCTTATTTATACTCCAAACATAGGTTTTGGCTGATCGTTAGAACCGCCTCATTGATGTGGTTCAAACGAGTACCAACAACCTATGCCTTGGAACAGAAATAAGAAAAATAATGCTTACTCCCATAAACCCCATTTTTCTCTATAAAAAGTAGGGTTCAGAGGGCTGTTCATTACACAGAATTGTAAACAAGATGTGTAAAATCTGGACAGAGTTCATGTGCTGGCACACTGACAAACAGTGTAAACCCTGAATGTGGCATCTGATCAGGATCAACACTGTTTGATTCAAATACAGGAACTTAAGGGTTAAAAGAAACAGTATAAAAAAAGTAGAAGTAAAACAAAGATCAGGAATCGATACAATTAACTTACTCCACCCATCAAAGACACCAAAGGGAAAGAAACACAAACATTAAGCGACCAGACCATAATGGAAACCTGAACAAAGGAAGGCCATAAGGACAGTTACTTTCCCACAAAATGGCCATATGGCCATCCAAAATAAAAAGACACAAGTGATATACACAGTAAGTAACAAACAACAACATAAATAAATCCCCACAGAAGAACCGCCTTGGAACGGTCAGTGGAAAGATTTTCTCCATTCAGTCTTCATTCAGGACCATCTCAGAGATAATCTTCCTATCATTGCTGGCAGTGCTTCAATCATACTCCTTACAATCAGTTTTTGAGGAAAATTAAGAAACTTCATTTATCATATGACGTCGCGTCCAAGAGTGTAATAACGCCATGTAATAAATTTGATAATCCACCAGTGGATTAAATATGCAAATTAGTTAGATATGCCCCGTTACGTTACATGTACGACATCCTTAATGATGTCGCGTTTACTAATGGCGGAATATTGACATTTTTGTTAAACAATCATGAATGAAATGAGTTTTAAATGTCAGATGATAAATGGAATCTTGCATTCGTGCTCATGTATCATTGAATTTATTAAACTCGTTGAGGAAAAGGGATAAAATGCTCAGCAAAGCCTCTAATATCCCTTTTCCTCAACTTGTTTAATAAATTCAATAATAAATGAACACTCATGTAAGATCCTCTATGTGAACTCTAATTTTCCCTAAATAAACTGAGGTTAAAACCAGTGCTCATTATATTGCAGCTACACTGTAACAATTGATAAAGGATCTTACAGGAGTGTTCATGTATTACTGAATTTATTAAACTTCTTGAGGAAAAGGGATAAAATGAGAGGCTTTGCCGAGTTTTTTTTATCTTTTTTCCTTGATAAGTTTAATAAATTTAATAAAACATGAACACAAATGCAAGATTCTATTTATCATGTGACACTTAAAATGCATTTTATTCACAATTTTTAAACAAATCTGGCAATATTCCGCCACTAGTAAATGCAATGTTTTTAAGGCTGTCATACGTGTTACGCTATGGGTCTTATCTAGAACTAATTTGCACATTTAATCCACCAGTAAATTACCGAATTTAATACATGGCATTATTAAATTCTCAGACAAGATGTCATGATAATAATGCTTATAACTGCCGTAGCATAATTTAACTTAGAAATAATTTAAGACATAATCCAATATAACATAATTTCTTGTTCAGAAGAACTTCTTACCCGTCAATGAAAAAGGTCAAAGTTCTAGTCAAACGCAACACTAATCCCAAACAGGCAATAAAGTTAACCATCAGAAAGGGCTG
The DNA here is from genome assembly GCA_963580285.1 of Lucinisca nassula. Classification (NCBI taxonomy): domain Eukaryota; kingdom Metazoa; phylum Mollusca; class Bivalvia; order Lucinida; family Lucinidae; genus Lucinisca; species Lucinisca nassula. The sequence continues at coordinate 32,131,787 of OY757011.1, forward strand.
CCGTATCTTTCAGAATTTTTACAATTTATAATGTTCAAAAAGGTCAACATGCAAGGTCAAACAAAACAATTTAAGGTCAAAGACAACTTACCCTTAGTAGGCACTGTAATATATCCCAGTGACTCTCACTCACACTCCAATGTAGTGCTGTCCTCATGGCAAAATCAGAGGCTGCCAGTTTTGCATTATGTTGTAACAGATACTCAAGGAGTGGTAGGTGACCTTTCCATGCTGCTAAATGAAGAGGTGTCATCTGCTCACTGGTTCTTGCATTCAGGTTGGCTCCCTGCATTTTATCAACAATACTTTGTTTACTCTGAGTATTTGGACAGCTACTTACCATACCTGTTACAAACTTTAAACAAGTACATTGTATAACTGACTGCACGATCTTGTGTCTAAAAAGGGCTGGATGAGTGGCAACTAGTGCAGATCATGATGAGATGTATTTGGCATTTTGCAGGGTCTCATCTGGGTCTACATGGTTTGCTCATGCCTGTTTTTCCTATTATAAATGCCCAAATAACCAAATACCATCTTGACATAAAATGGGTCAAGGCAACAAAAGGTCACCATTTGAAAAAAACTTGCTAGGAAAATCAATTCTGATGCCACCAGCTACAACAGAATAAGGAAAATTCAACATTTTAACTGTTTCACATAAAAGGTCTAAATGATCAAAGTTGACCTTGATGTAAAATAGGTCAAGGTCAACCAAGGTAACCATTTGAACAAACTTGGTTAGGGCCCAAGTTCCCAATCCTACATACCAAGTTTCAGGCTCAACAGCCATTTGGTTCCTGTGAAGAAGATTTCCAAAGAGTTTTCACCATAATATGGACATGGCAGCCATCTTGGTTATGAGACGCCAATCCTATGAATATGTTTTTATTTCCTCAGCCCATACAGGCTTAACATGTTATTTAGCTTCAATTAGCCCAGCAGCTTTAGTGAAGAAGAAGATAAAAATACTGAATCTGAGCCATCCAGAACAAAGGCCAGTAAATGACCTTGCCATTTGGAATTGATAAACTTCCATTCAGCGGACCCCAAATATCAGAATAGAAGTGGAGGCAATGATCAGGAATCGATACAATCAACCCACAGCTCCCACCAGAGACACCAAAGGGAAAGAAACACAAACATGAACCAACAGACCCTAATTTATACATCAATAGCGGAAAGCCGAAAGGACAGTTACTTTCCCAAAAAATGGCCAATAGACTACAATAGAATCAGAATAATCCACTATTTTGCATTTTCCCATACAAAGGTCTATGTGACCAAAGTTGGCATTGATTTAAAATAGGTCAAAGTCAAACAAAGGTCACCATTTGAACAACTATTGTAGGGCCTAAGTCCCCAATGCTACATATCAAGTTTCAAGATCATTGGCCATTTGGTTCTTGAGAAGAAGGTTTCAAAAGGTTTTTACCATGTATGGTCATGACAACCATCCTGGTTATCAGACTCCAACCCCACAAATAAATTTTCATTGCCTCATCCAATAGAGGTTCCAAATTTAATTTGGTTTCAATCAGCCCAAAGTTTAAGTGGAGAAGATAAAAAATACTAAATCTGAGGCATCCAGGAAAAAGGTGAGTAAATGACCGCGACCTTTGGAATTAATGAACTTCCATTCAGATGACTCCAAATATTAATTCTAATGCCATAGGCTAAATAGAATAAGGAACAAGAGGCCAATTGGGCCACTATGCTCACCATAGCTCAAGCAGACATGTATTTTAACATGATATGATTTCAATCTACCAATTATAAAGTCTCCAAAATGAGCATCCATGTGGACTCTGTATCTGAAATATTAGGCATTTTATGAAGTGGGGGAGTGGGGCATGGACCCAACAGAGCCTTGGTTGGTATCATTGAATGCACCATATCATAAGGAACAAGAACATGTGTGGTTTAGGTGCGGGGATCTGTACAGTTCCTGAGATATAAGGCCTTTTCAGCAGTGGAGGGTTTGGGGCATTGCCCCTGCTGGACACCAGGAAAGCCCAAGATCATTGTCAGTGAATGTGTCTTATCATAAGGACCAAGCATGTATATGGTTTATGGGTGGGGATCTGAATGGTTTCTGAGATATGAGGCCCTTTTATGAAATGGAGAGCCCTGTGGACCCCAAAAGTTGATGTGTCTCAATGTGTCTAATCATAAGGAACAAGAATATATTATGCTTATGGGGTGGGGGGGGGGGGGTCTGAATGGATTCTATGATATAATTATGCCATTTTATAAAATGGAGGGGCGGGTCATAGCCCCAGCACAGAGAGAACCCCAGGTTGGTGTGACTGAATAAGTCTTACCATAAAGAAAAGAAAATATATGGTTTAGGGGTGGGGATCTTAACAGTTTCTGAGATATATGGCTTTTTATGAAGTGGAGGAGTGGGGCATGACCTGGGGCACCCCACGGTCTCCCATGTTGGTGCCACTGAATGTGTCTTATCATAAGGAACATGAATATATATAGTTTAAGGGTGGGGCTCTGAACAATTTCTCAGATATCTGGCCTTTTAAGTGGAGGGGTGGGGCATGGCCCTGGTGCACTCCGGGAAACCCCTTGGTTGGTAACACTGAATGTGTATTATCACATGGAACAAGAATATATATGGTTTAGGGGTGGGGATCTGAATGGTTTCTAAGATATTGGGCCTTTTACAAGTGGAGGGGGTTGGTCATGGCCCGGGCTGGTGTCACTGAATGCGTCTTATCACAAGGAACAAGTATATATATGGTTTGGGGTTGGGGATCAGAATGGTTTCTAAGACACAATTATGGCCTTTTATGAAATGGACAGGGTGGGGCATAGTGACCCCCAGGTTGGCATAAAAGCATATGGCTGCAAGAAGCTAACTCAAGGAACATTTCTATAAAAATTTTGTCAAAATATCTGCAAGGGCTTGGCAGTAAATGCCATTTTTTTTCCCCCATTATAAGTCTACAGAAACTCTAAGTTGCCATAGCAACCAAACTAATGAGCCGATTGTCACTAAAAACATAAACTTTCAATCCCCCAGCCCAATGCTACATTTGAAATTTGGGCCGTGTGGCTTCAGAAAAGATGTCATTTGAAAGTGTTGACATCACACGACAGACGACGTCAGACAACGACGACAACTGCCTATCCTATAAGCTCCCCCGGAGCCTTCACCTCTGGTGAGCTAAACACCCAGTTTTGCATTTATCACCTACAAAGGCCTTTGTAACCAAAGTTGACCTGACATAAAATAGGTCAAGGTCAAACAAAGGTCACTATTTGAACAAACTTGGTAGGGCTCCCGAGTCCCGAATGCTGCAACAAAGTTTAAAGATCAACAGCCATTTGGCTCCTGAGAAAAAGATTTCCATATGGTTTTTACCACATATTGGCATGGCAGCCATCTTGTTAACGGGTATGTGACTCCACTCCAAAAAATAAATTTTCATTGCCTCATCCCACAGAGGCTCCACATGTAATTTGGTTTTAGTCAGCCTAGCAGTTTAAGTGGAGAAAAAAATAATCAAAGGACCAATGACCCTAGTGCTGATTGTTTATGGAGTCATTTTGTTTCTGAGAAGAAGATTTTTGAAGGGTTTTTTCCACAGCAGCCATCTAGGTTATGTGACCTAAACCATCAAACAAAATTGGTGTAAAATGGGTCAAGGTCAACCCAGACTAATCATTTGAATAAATTACAATGGGCTGGAATTCCCAATGCTACATTCATAGTTTCAAGGAAATTACATGTAATGTGCCGCCTGGTTCCAGAGAAACAGATGTTTGAAGATTTTTTACCATATATGACAACCATCTTGGTCATGTGACCTGGACCAGTTGAAGGAAAGTCATTTCTTTCATCCCATAAAAGCTTCATATAAAATTTGACTTCAATTTGCCCTGCAGTTTTTAATGAATACAGTATTAAGTTTTAATTTTGAAATCTGAGTAATCTTAATCCAAGGTCAAGGAGTGACCTTGGACTTTTATACTCATTATAGCTTCATTTACTCATTTAGTGATTGCTCATACAAATTTAAAGTTCACGGGCAACAAAAGTTTTTGAAAAATTAACAAATGTCCACTTTTTCCCATATAAAAGCATAAATTGTTCAACCAAATTTGACACGGACGTAAATTTGGTCAAAGTCTATAAGACAGAGTCATAATTTGAACAAATAATAATGGGCCCGAGACCCAAGTACTACATACCAAGTTTCAAGGCAGTAGGACCATTGGTTCCAAAGAAGAAAGTGTTTGAAGGGTTTTTACCATATATGGGCATGGCAGCCATATTGCTCATGTGACAATACTCATATTCATTAATTTTCATTTCCTTGTTCCTGAAAGCTTTCATATAAAATTTGGTTTCAAATGGCCCTGTTGTTTCTGAGGGAAATAAATTTTAATTTTGATATCTGAATGACCTCGGGCAAAAGTGAATGAACGACCTTGACCTTGAATACTCATATAAATTAATTTACTCATTTAACTAATTGCATATCACAGCCTCGAATAGTTTCTGAAAAAAGATTTTTTTTCCTCGTACAAAAGCCTATGTGACCAAATTTGGCCTTGGAGTGAAAACAGGTCAAGATCATCCAGGGGCCATCATTTGAACAAACTATGTATGCCTTGAGTCTCTGATGCAACATATCAAGTTTCATGTAAACAGTGGCCCATTGGCTCTAGAGAAGAAGATTCCTGAAGTGGTTTTACCTTATATGGGCATGACAGCCACATTGGTCATGTGACCAAACTCATATTAATTAATTTTCATTTCCTTGTTCCTAGAAGCTTTCATATGAAATTTGGTTACAAATGGCCCTGTGGCTTTTGAGGCAAATACCTTTCAATTTTCATATCTGAATGACCTTGACCTTGAATACTCATGTAGTTTCATTTACTCACTTAGCTAACTGTATCTACCAATTTTCAGAAAACAGGCTGCAATAGTTTCTGAAAAGCACATGGTTTTGACTTTTTCCAATATAAAAGCCAATGTGACCAAAGTTGACCTTGGTCATCCAGGGGTCATCATTTGAACAAACTATGATTGGTTCGAAACCCCAAGGTTGCATACCAAGTTTCATGACAATCTGCCCACTGGTTCTGGAGAAGAAGATTTTTGAAGGGTTTTTACCTTATAAGGGTGTGGTGGCCATCTTGGTCTTATTATATGGACCCTGCTAACAATTAGTTACCCCCTCCCATGGATGCTCCACACGAAATTTGACTTCAATCCGCCCAGAGGTTTCAGAGAAGAAGCTGTTTGTAAATATTGACAGACAACTGACAATGGAGCCTTGCCGTACTATAAGCTCACCAATGAGCCTTCAGCTGAATCTGATTCATCCAGAACAAAGGTCAGTAAATGGTCTCTCTGAAATTAATATATATTTCCATTCGCATTCAGCTGACTCCAAATATCAATTCTGATGCCATAGTCTACCGTAGAAACAGAAAAATCCACTGTTTTGCATTTTTTTCCATACAAATGTCTAAGTAACAAAATTTGACCTTGATGCAAAATAGGTCAAGGTTAACCAAAGTTCATCATTTGAACAAACTTGTTTTGGCCCAAGACCCTTATGCTGTCTACCAAGTCTGAAGGGTTCCTGAGAAGAAGATTTTTAAAGGTTTTTACCATATACGGGCATCCCCTAGAGGACCATCTTGATCGTGTAATCAAGATCTCATGAACAAACTTTTTTCACTAAACCCATGGAGGCTCCACATGTGATTTTGTTTCAATTGGCCTAACAGTTTCTTGAAAATGTTGACAAAGACAGATGACTGACCACTGCCATTCCTATAAGCTCCCCTGTAGCCTTCGGCTCAGCTGAGCTAAAGAAAACAGATTGTCATACACTCAAGAATCGTTCTTGGTGCTTTGAGGGTTAATATTAATTATGTCTACATTTTGAAAGGAAGTTAGTCTTGCCTTAACCCATTAAGTACCGGAAACCCGAAAACGCGTACCCTGGGAAACAGTGCAGGCCCATATCAGACGCCGCAGAGCGTGGCGTCTGATCAGGGCCTACACTGTTTGCAAAAAGTTCAGCCATATTCCATATCAATTTTGAAGAAAACACAACCTGACACCCCTAAATTTTTAAATGGACTTGTGCTATATATAAGGAGGAAGATTCCATTTTATACAAAAAGGGTTAAATGGTCTTTCACTCTGCCAGATGGTTTTCTCTAAAATGAGCCAGGGCACAGCATTTCTTACAACTTACATGTGTACCCAGCAAAGAAAAAGATCAGCCTGCGCATCTATATAGTCTAACCAAAGACTTCTCTTGCTGAATGAAGGAGCCTTGAGCCCTTAGCTATCCTTCGAATGCACAACTTAGACTCTGATCAGACTGCGCAGATGCACAGGCTGATCTGAGTCTCCATTAGGCACACAAGTCTTATTGTAGGTTTTGTCGTGCGCTGGCTGAAATGAAAAAAATAATCTCCCAGAGAGCAAATGCTTTGCTTTTGGTTTTAGCTTGGGATAGAAATTCTGTTCTAACCCTGTTGTTCTTACCCAAAACCAATTATTCTTGCATACTTGATCAATGCACTGGTTGAATACAACCTCATATGCGCCATCGTTAAGGCTGATGTCACAGCAAGTTATGTGACGTCACTAAACATTCCTGTAGTGTCATCACAATAACCAAAGTGACTGCAGCATTAAACATCCGTGCTAACATACGGAAGGTATGCAAGAAAAAGAATCCTTAATGGGTGTGAGGGGTGAATAGAACAAGAGCACCACATGCGGGTGCCAATGCTCGGCTGCAGTTTCTTTTAGGTAAATAAAAATTCTAAGTCGGAAAAGGGGCATAAATGTGCCAAAAATATTTTGAGGGTTACCTCACCTATTGGTATGAGTTCCCCTTTTCTTACTGAACAACTAGTCCAAGTTTCAAGTAAATCTGTTCAGTAATGACAGAGATATTACAAAATGTCCAAGTTTTTGCAAAAAAATTTTGCACAAATTCTAAGTCGTAAAAGGGGCATAACTGTGCCAAAAATATTTTGAGGGTTACGTCACCTATTGGTATGAGTTTCCCTTTTCATACTGAACAACTAGTCTGAGATTAAAGTAAAAATGTTCAGTAATTACAGAGATATTACAAAATGTCCAAGTTTTTGCACGAGGACAACGACGCAGACGACGCCAGAGCTATGACAATACCTCGTCGGTTTCTTTGAAAACAGCCGAGCTAAAAATCCGTCCCTCGGGATCACTTTTCAGCATCAATCCGCAAGCCTCGTGATGCTAGACAGTGACCCTTGGGCCAGATTTTTCCATCCACCCCTCACAACCATATAGGATTCTTATACTATTCAACAGGATAAGGGTTATCAGGAGATAAAGGAAGAAATTCCTTAGAACTCAAGAATGAGTTTCACTAAGCCATGGTAAATGAGTGATCTGAGTATGTAAGCAATTCAAATAAAGTTTGACTGTACATGCAAAATGTAGTGGAAGATTAATGGTAACAGCTTTCACTGATTTTTGCTTTCTTTCTTTCTTTCTTTTCTTTCTTTACATTCACCTTTCTAGATAGCAAATCCAGAACTTGTGTCCTTCCATACATGGCACATCTGTTAAAAAAAAAAACACTCTTAACCCTTATCCTGCTGTTCACGACAACCCCTACCTTTGCAAGCAGTGTAGATCCAGATCAGATCAGGATCTACACTGTCTGACAGTCAGTTTGTGAATTGGCAGAAATAAATTATATAAAGTAATCTGATTTGTCCATAGTCAGAAATGGGTGTGGCTAAATTACATATGCAGCAGGATAAGGGTTAAAGAGATAGATAGAATATATTATATGCTGTCTTAGCTAGACAAAATGCCCAGTGGGGCACATTTACCTCTGGCTAGCGCCATCACATTTGCTGGAAATGCTAATGTCTATGCCTTCTTTCCATATACAGTCCATTGATAATAACTACTGAATTTTAACAATAATTTTCGTATATTCATATCATATCCAAAGATAATACTGCGTGTCTTTACTGAATTATGAACATCAAAGTTTGTTTTATAATGACAATTTGGTACAATTTTAAATGAAAACAACAAATATAAATAGGCTGCATTTGAACAGCAAAGCTTAAAGGAGCTGCAAAATGCCATGTAAACCATTTTTTTGATTATTGTATGTATTTATTATTGTCTGCATTTTAAGAAGAAATATTACTGGTATGTAAAATTTAAAACCACTATAGTGATTTTTTTTTCTAAGATCACAAGGGCCATCGTATAATACCAACAAAGCAATATAGGTCAAGATCATGGGGTCAAGATACAGCATGTCAATGAGTGAGTGTTCGAGTTTTACTTCCCACCAACAGCTAAGGTCACACGGAAACGGGACCTCGGTTTAAAGACTCATCCAAAAGTCTGGAGAAGCCCTGGATCGATGCTGCGACCCCTGGTTTACAAGGCGAGTAGCGTAACCACTGCACCACAGAGGCTTCTCAGCATGTCAATAAGAAACATTTTGTAAAGTTTGAATGTTCCAGCAACAATAGTGGTCTACCAGTACTCGTGTGCGGTCGGATTCAGCTCTGCGTGGAAGCATCGTGCAGCCCATCTATTTCTTCAAGCCCTGATGGGCGGGGGCCAAGTCGGCATGTCAAGAAGAAATATTATGTAAACTTTTAATGTTCTAGCAACTATAGTTGCTGAGTTCCAGTGAGTTAGGGTATAATCTGACAAAGTCAATGGAGCATGAAATATAGGTCAAGTCATGGGGTCAAGGTGTATGCTGAATCAGAATATCACAAAGAAACATTGTGTAAAGTTAAAAGATTCTAGCAACTATAATTTCTGAGATCACAAAGGTAAAGGTATAATCTGACAAAGTCAATTGAGCATGAAATATAGGTCAAGGTCATGGGTCAAGGTGTATGCTGAGTTGGCATGTTAACAAGAAACTTTATGTAAAGTTTGAAGGTTGTAGCAACTATAGATGCTGGAATCCCAAGGCATATGGTATAATCTGACAAAGTCAATGGAACGGAAAATAAAGGTCAAGGTCATTGGGTCAAGGTGTATGTTGAGTCTGCATGTCAAGCAGAAACAGTAAGTAAAGTTTGAAGGTTCACAGTTGCTGTGATCATAAAAAAATTAATTCAAGGTATGATGAAAAATTCTATGTCTGTGACCTTGACCTCCATCCAACAAGGATGGTGGTAAGTAAAATTAGACCTATACCTACCAACCAAATATAAATCAAATCCATAGACAGATCTTTATATTATAAGGTCTTACAAACTTTTAATGGAAAAACTTTGACCTGTGATGGAAAGACGGATGAACCAACGTACGTATGAACAAATGTAATGAATGAAAGGCAAAGCGAAAACTATATACCCCTGGGCATAAATGCTGGCAGTATAATTATGCAGAACAACAATAGATTTCTAATTTTTATGTAAGCAGATGGAGTCTAGTGATGTGAATAAACTGGCCTTAACTTCAAACTGTTCATCCAAAATTTCTGGATAAAAATTTCAGACAGTTTTTAAAAGTTTTTAACAACAACATTATTTGGTTGTTACAATACATTGTGCTACCTGGTTTTTCACTGAGCTTCAATAAAAAGGTGAGGTCATCAGAATATGTCACTCTATCATTTATCCCAATAATTCATCTCAAAGCAGGAACCATGCAAGTTAACAACCAATTCTAATGCACATGCACATGTAACGCGACGTCTGATTGGACAACGTCAAAAATTTGCAACAGTATATTCTGCGATACAGTCGACTGTAGGAACCAGACGTCATAGCGTAACGTTGCTTTTCATTGGCTAGCATTTGGTTTTATGCAGCTCACAGAGCTAGCCGTTTTGTGCACAATAGTACAGTTTTTAACAAAACAATGGTATAAGTGCATTAGAACGGGGATAACTATATATTGCAAAATTGTGAAATGGGGAGGTAAATGGTTGGTTTTAGGGTCGCAAATTACATTTTAAATTTCTGACTGTAAAACCTCCAATTTACCTCCCCAAATCACAATTTTGAATACAGTTATCCCTTAAGTTACGAGGACTGTTCAAATATGAATGCAACTAAGCACATAAAAATGATTCTGTGATAGATTTCGATGAAAAATTTATTTTGTCCCCTCAAAGTATTCCCCTTTAACAGATATACAAACTTTCAGTCTTCTGATCCAATCATTGAATGCATTTTGGTAGTCTTTTCGAGGTATACTATGAAGGCACTGGAATATTGCAGAACCGAGGTGTTTGCGCTGTACAAATTTTCGACCAGAAAGGTATTTTTTCAGCCGCTGGAACAAAAAAAAAAATCACACGGAGCAAGGTCAGGGGAATATGGGTGGTGAGAGAGTTCAACAACCTTTTCCTGCTTCAGATAGTCTTGCACAATGAACGCCTTGTGCGATGACGCATTGTCATGTAGCAATCTGACATTGGCCAAACCAGTTGCGGGTCTTCGTTCTTTGAAATATTTCTTCAATTTTCGAAGAACTTTATTCTTGTAAAACTTCGCATTTACAGATTTGCCTTTAGGCACAGCAACCTGAATAGCAGGGCCCTGATTTGAAAAGAATATGGCATACATTACCTTCTTGACGCTCATGGTCCGCTTTGCAATGCATGGTCTTTTGCAATACTTTGTTGCCCAAATTTTGTTCTGAATCTTTCGTTTTGGCTCAAAAAAGTGAACCCATGTCTCGTCACCTGTGACGACATTAGCAAAAGACCGTGCATTGTAATTTGGGAACTTTTTAAGCAACTTCTTGACGCACTGAACGTGTGTCTTTTTCTGCTCATCTGTCAACAGATGGGGAATCCATCTAGCACAGATCTTTCTCATTTTCAAATCCTGTTTCAGAATTGTATGAGCTGCTCCTAATGAGATGCCAACCATACTAGCTATTTGCCTAGTGGTGTATCGTGCTCGGTAGCAACTATTTCTTTCACTGTAGCAACCATCTAGGCAGATGTTGCTCTTTTCGGCCAACGATCATGCGGTGCATCTTCTGTTAAGCCTAGGCCACAGCTGAATTTCTTACACCAACGAAAAACTGTCGGAAAAGACATTTCATTATGCCCATAAACCGAACATATTTCATCAAAACTGTCTTTGCACCGTATACCAAGAATACAGCGATTCTTAATATAGGACCGTATTTCAAAGGCGTACTCTGACCTTCTTCCAACCATGTTTTGTATTAGTATACAAGAGTAGACAGTGTTTATCGAACGATATACATGGCTAAAGTCAACGGATTTTATAGGGTTTGGTATCAATGTATAGGTAAAATGTTTATCTACGCTGTTATATTTATTTCCAGGTGATTTTAGCATTAGTGCATGAGAAAACGTTCTACTTGCATTCATATTTGAACAGTCCTCGTATATTCAAACAAAAAAGTATAGAGATAATCTATCCTTCAAAACTAAGATGTTCCAGTTTGACCTTTACCTATGTTAAGACCTGGGTAGAAACCAGTAATAAGCAATGCAATAAAGTTTCTTGTCATCCAATGACACAATGCATGATCCCTGGCATGGGACTCTAACCCAAAACCCCTCGATCACCAGCGCACTTGATGATTATATAGAAAACAAGAGCTGTCGCCAGACAGCATAGCTCGCCTGTTTCGCGACTTCAAGATATAAGGAAAAATTTATGAACCATGAAATATAGGTCACACTCACCTTGATATATTTGAGATCAATAATCAGGTCACATGGAACATATATTCCAGATATTACATTTCAGGATCAAATTGTATCTGAATTATAAGGCAAAATCATTGAACCATGAAAATAGGTCACAAGGACCTAGATATATTTCCATGTCAATCATCGGGTCACATGGAACTAATTATCCAGGTAAGACATTTCTCCATCAAATAGTATTCAAGATAATAGGAAAAATCACTGAACCATGAAATATAGGACACACTGACCTAGATATTAATTCAAGCTCAATCATGGTGTCACATGGAATAAATAATCCAGGTATGACATTTCTCCATCAAATAGTGTTCAAGATAATAGGCAAAATCACTGAACCTGGATATATTTTGCGGTCAATTATAGAGTCACATGGAACTAATAATCCAGGTATGACGTTTCTCTATCAAATTGTATTCAAGATAATAGGCAAAATCATTGAACCATGAAATATAGGTCATACTGACCTAGATATATTTTGAGGTCAATAATGGGGTCACATGCAACTAATAACCCAGGTATAACATTTCTCCATCAAATAGTATTCAAGATAATAGACAGAATCACTGGACCATGAAATGTAGTTCACCATGACCTAGATATATTTTGCGGTCAATTATTAGGTCATATGGAACTAATAATCCAGGTATGACATTTCTCCATCAAATAGTATTCTAGATAATAGGCAAAATCGCTGAACCATATAATATAGGTCACAGTGACCTAGATATATTTTGAGGTCAATAATGGGGTCACCTGCATTTAATAACCCAAGTATAACATTTCTCTATCAAATAGTATTCAAGATAATAGACAAAATCACTGGACCGTGAAATGTAGGTCACCATGACCTAGATATATTTTGCGGTCAATTATTGGGTCATATGGAACTAATTATTCAGGTATGACATTTCTCCATCAAATAGTATTCGAGATAATAGGCAAAATCGCTGAACCATGAAATATGTCACAGTGACCTAGATATATTTTGAGGTCAATCGTGGAGTCACATGGAACTAATATCCCAGGTATGACATTTCTCCAACAAATAGACTTCAAGATATAAGGCAAAATCACTGAACCGTGAAATGTAGGTCACCATGACCTTCACCCTTTTACACTTGAACCAATGTCACTTGATTGGCTGATGTATAACCAATTGTGTCTATAACTCGGTAGTATAATGGAAAGGTATACAACAAATTACAAAGGTGTCCTAGATTTTGACCCCCAGCCCCACCCCATCCCCAATCCCAGGCATGAACCCAGGGGTGTGTTGTCTTGGAATCTCAGAAGACACTCCCAGGTATCCAAGTTGTAAATATGAATGCTTTGTGATGAGTGACTGTTGAGATATAAGCATTTCAAAAACTTTAACACAGAATTACAAAGGTGTTCTAGATTTTGACCCCTAGCCCCACCCCGGGGCATGAACCCAGGGGTCTGTTCTCTTTGAACATCAGAGGACCCTCCCAGGTACTTATATGAGTGGTCTGTGATGAGTGACTGTTGAGATATAAGCATTTGAAAAACTTTAACGCAGTGTGACGGGAACGCAAACGCAAACGCACACGCGCACGCCATCCGAGGTGACTGCAATAGCTCTCCTTGTACTTTGTACAGGCGAGCTAATGATTATTTATGGTCTTTTCTATATATTCTATATATTTTTGGGATCCACCTTTACACCATGTTATTTCCACAACTGTGTCATATTGAACACTGTTTTAATTTAGTTTATCATATGATGTCGCGTCTGAGAATGTAATAACGTAATGTAATAAATTTGAGAATCCACTAGTGGATTAAATATGCAAATCAGTTAGAAACGCCCCATAACGTTACATGTACGACGTCCTTAACAACGTCGCGTTTACTGATGGCGGAATATTGCGATTTTGGTAAACAATCTTGAATAAAATGCATTTTAAATGTTGTATGATCAATAGAATCTTGCATTCGTGCTCATGTATAATTGAATTTATTAAACTCGTTGAAGAAAAGGGTTAAAATGCTCGGCATAGGCTCGCATTTAATCCCTTTTTCTCAACTCATTTTATAAATTCAATAATACATGAAAACTCATGTAAGATCCTCTATGTTATAAAGATGTCCATTTGTAATAACGGCAGTGCAAATAACTGTATATGAAAGTAGAAAGTAGAGGACAAAATGTTAACAGATTTATCAAAAACTTGAGAAGAGCATGTGACATACCTGTGAACAGGAGTCATGTGATCTCCATCCCGACACTCTATATCGGCCCCGCTGTCAACCAGCTGCTTTACAATATCCTCACTTCCATTGATGGCTGCCATATGTAATGGAGTATAGTTGGTGTTCTGTGAGGTAAAGAAAAATAAATACAATGTAACATCATGAAGGCACGGCTGTATAATTTTGACCCCCTTAAAGCCCATTTATACAGTAAAACTGCGGTTAACGGGAGTATCCAATACTTTTCTTATTTCTGCTCGAAAACATAAATTGTGGGTACTCGCTAGAACTCCCTTGCCTAGGCAGTTCTAACAAATGCTCACATCTCTGTTTTGTGTAGTAATATTAAAAATATCTGAATTTTTATCTGAAAATTTTCATTTTTTTTGGTGGTAAAATTTCCAATATATTTTAAATGGCGTACATATTTTCGTAATGATCTCTGTTAAGCAGCCATCCAAAGAAAACTAAAAATCTGACACAACTCAAGCATTGTTTTTCGTTTTAATTACATATAAATTATTTATACTGATAAATAGTGACAAAAATTGTAATTTTGATAGACAAACACACCAGAAAAGAAATAATTATTTCTTTTTTTTTTGTTTTTGCTTATATTATGTAAGGTGGTGTTTATTAAAACATATGATTTCACCTTTTTCAAGCCATTGATGCTAAATAAAATCTTCTGAAATTGCAAATTTGTAATCTGGTCATCATTTTCTTTGATAGGAGTTCTTACAAGATGAAAAATCGTCAATCTGCAGGCAAAATTCTTTTGATTTCCTTTAAAATATCCAAATATATGTTTAAGGGGAATGGGAACACTGGCAGATTTTTCTGCCATTTTTCAAAGGGAGACAACTTTCGGAACTTCCTGTTCACTTTTCTATCAACTCTGGCCCACAGAAAAAAAGATCTACCGTATTCGACCTATTTACCGCACCGTGCGCTTAGTTTCTTCAAAATTGTATGAAAATATTGTGGTGAAAATCTATCTAATAAGCGCACACTCAATAAGAAAGCTTCCGATATGATTATTTTATAGAGTTGAATTTCAGCATAGGGATTCACCACATATACATATGATTGTCTGGGTCAAAGATGCAGCAAAACTCAATATGAATTTGTTGGGAGGTTACTGTAAAGTGTGCGCTTGTGTATTTTTTCCTGAAAAAGCTTGGGTGTGCGCTTATAGGAGCATGTGCGGTAAATAGGTCAAATACGGTACTCTTAAAGAAAGAATTTGCTCCTCAGGAGCAAATTCTTTCCTTTAGGAGTTGACCCCTATTGACAAGGGAGACACAAATTCTTTTGCAGGAGTTGCCTTCCCGTGAAGGTGTACGCATTCCCTTAATATATCCAAATATATGTTTCATTTTATTTTAATATTAAAGAGGATGTTAGTAACTCTATTTATCATATGACTTCGCGTCTGAGAATCTAATAACATCATGTAATAAATTCGATAATCCACTAGTGGATTAAATATGCAAATTAGTTAGATACACCCCATAACGTTACATGTACGATGTCCTTAACGACGTCGTGTTTACTAATGGCGGAATATTGACATTTTTATTAAAAATCGTGAATAAAATGCCTCTTAAAAGCCATATGATAAACAGAATCTTACATTCGTGTTCATGTATTATTGAATTTATCAAACTCATTGAGGGAAAGCCTCTCATTTTATCCCTTTCCTCAACTCGTTTCATAAATTCAATAATACATGAACACTCATGTAAGATCCTCTATATAATATATATGAATATGGTGTAATATAATGTTATTTCAGTCAACTCACTTTAAACCGACATTAGTTATAATCGTTATAAAGGCAATTCAAGGGGAATGGGAACACCTTCAGGGGAGGCAACCCCTGCAAAAGTGTTATTGTCTCCCATGTCAATAGGGGTCAACTCTTAAGGGAAAGAATTTGCTCCTGAGAAGCAAATTCTTTCCTTTAAGAGTAGACCCCTATTTCAGTGGGACAGCCTATAGAAAAGTGAACAGGAAGTCCTGAAAGTTGTCTCCCTTTGAAAAATGGCAGAAAAATGTGCCAGGTGTTCCCATTCCCCTTAAATGGAATGATTTCTTAATTAAAGGCTTAGCCTCAGTTCCAAGTGGCTAGGGCTTCCTTGGGTTGGAAATGCCCAAATCGAGACCATAGTCATGAAAGATTCTTGTAATCTAAAACACCAAGAAACAAATGTTATAGATGTCACCGAGGCGATTCTAACAAATGTCTATAACATTTGTTTCTTGGTGTAATGACGGGGAAAAGGCCTTCTATTACCCATCAAACTCCTGACTGGGATTCTTTATAATGGCAAATTCTTTGGAATGGCACAATTATAGGGAACAAATACTGTCATTATAACTAGGGTCCTCTGTATAATGACTGTAGATGTCATACAGTTACAAAAGACAGGTTCAAAGTCAAACATGCCAGTAAAAACCCTCCTACCAACAGAGTAATTTGCTTATCATTATCATAACACATCTGTGTCCTAAAATGGCATCTTTCATATCAATTAAACTAGCATTTTCCTATGCAAAATGTTTAAAATTTTCTTTTTTCTTGTCCAAATATAAATTGTGGGTGCCCATTATAAGTGCCACATTGAGTACCAATAATCTATGTTTTTGAGCAAGAGTAAGGACAAAACACCATCTTACATTACAATAAAAATCCTAAAAATTAGGACACCTTAAGGACTTGCTGTAATTCTCCTAAAATTTTAACAAATTTGTTTTACGATCCAGCAAAGAGTCCAAAAGGTGCAGACAGAATGGCAAACAGTACAGACTCTGATCTGGACCTGCACTGTTTGCTTAAGCCTATCTGTCCTAATACTTAGGATCATTTTGGAGTGAGTGAGTGAGTTTTAGTTTTACGTCCCACCAACAGCTAAGGTCATACGGAGACGGGACCTCGGTTTAAAGACTCAACCGAAAGTCTGGAGAAGCCCGGGATCGATCCTGCGATCCCTGGTTTACAAGGCGAGTAGCGTAACCACTGCACCACGGAGGCTTCTAGGATCATTATGGAATGTCAAGTAATTTGATTGGGTGATAGTCAGGAATGGGAGTGGCAAAATTAATTTATTCAGCAGGATAAGGGTTAAGATAATGATGACATGCAAAAACAGCTACACCACAACTTCATTATTACATGGTTGGAAGATTTTGGATATAACAAGGTTGGAAGATGGATCCCAAAAATGCATAGATTATATAGAAAAATGACCATAAATGGTCATTTTTCTATATAAGCTATACAGTTTTCTTTGGCTATAACACAGTTGATTAACTAAAACGGTTTTTGCTTTGGACCCCATTAACAGTGTTATAAAAGGGTTGTGGTGTATGAATCAATACCCTATCAAAGGTCACTAATTGTCTAATGTTTTGGAAATAATTCTCATCACATCATTCATCCAAGTCAACTAAAATAACATGCAAAACTAAGCTGCATATTAACCCTTTTTGTACCAAATGGAATCTTCCTCCTTATATATAGCAGGAGTCCACTTCAAAATTTAGGGGTGTCAGGTTGTGTTTTCTTCAAAATTTATGTGGAAAATGGCTGAACTTTTAGCAAACAGTGGAGGCCCTGATCAGACGCTGCGTTCTGTAGCGTCTGATCTTGGCTTGCACTGTTTGCCAGGGTACCCATAATGGGGTTTCTGCTACTAAATGGGTTAAAGCTTACCAATTTGACAGCCTGAAATGTTGTGAACCTGAGTTCTAGACCACAAAGAGTAATACAGATATCATGGGACAGACACAAACCTCTAAGTATACCATAATTCCAATTCTCAATCATTATTTACATTTTGCGCAGTTTGATTGGTTGAAATTTTTTTTATACTTAGATAAATTCCAAGAGCAAGAATCTCATAACTATAAATATCACACAGTGACAGGTAGTAATATAATGTGATGTCAAAGAGCACTCACACGTTATGTTATTGTTTATGAAGTGACTTCAACATCACTCAATTAAAGATGAGAAACTATTGAAAACATAATGTTAGAAGACAAATAAACTGAATTTACATACTTGAAATTTTGTTCGCTTGGATTTCTTTCAAAGATGCCAGCTTATAATTGACTAATCATTCTGCCATAGCATTCAGTTCATTCTTACGCTTTCGAAAAAATTCCTAAAATTGACCATTTTTGTGACATTTTTAACATTTTGACGACAAAGTAGGAATTATAAGGAATGAATTGATCATTTCTATCGATTTCATTGAGTGAATCACTCAGAAACTTAGCATGATGCCTTTTGGGCTTCATGCAGTTTGTGAGTGATCGCCGGAGTTTACACATTGATAAAATCTACAAAAGTGAAATTCATTCCTATAACATCTGTATTCATGAAATGTATGTTGTGGCTACAGAAGACTCTCGTTATGTTCCGCAACAAATTAGCGCTATAAAGAATATGCCGCTACAAAGAATCTCAATAAGGAGTAGTATAATATGTAATTCAGGGCCTTTTTCCCTCAATCACTCCAATAAACAAATGTTGTGGACATTTGTTAGAATTGCCTTGCTGTGGCAATTCTAACAAAAAGACTCGCTGAGGCAATTCAAACAAAAAGACACAATATTTGTTGTTGTTGTTTTTTTTAAGTAGTAAAAAATGAATATTCTTGATGACTCCCATCTTGAGCTAATCATTCGTTCTATTGAAAATGTCATTGTTACAAGTATTGTCATTCCATTTAATGTCACTGGCCTCGGTAGCTCAGTCAATTGCTCGTCTGACTGGTGACCAGGAGGAGTTAGGTTCGATACCTGCCGGGGTTGGCAAAATTCATTCTTGGAGATTGATCATAAAATCTTTTCTACGGTCATTCTCTGCCTTCCGCTGATTCAAGGAGGGCAATTGTCAGTTTCTGGCGAAAGAATGTGCACTGTACTGGTTAACTGCTTACGTATAAGCCTGCCCAGGAAAAGTGTGGATAGGTAAACTGACCGGCTCAAAAATGACCTAAATAGTGTTGACTGGGCAGTTAAACACCAAAACAAACAAACAACTTACATGAAATGTTGGTATAAAGAGGGTAACTTGTACTCAACAAAATTATCTAAGTGTGGTGATTCTAATGAGTACCTATTAAGGGGAATGAATACACCTTCAGTGGAGGCAACTCCTGCAAAAGTATTTTTGTCTCCCCATGTCAATAGGGGTCAACTCTTAAAGGAAAGAATTTGTTCCTGAAGTGCAAATTCTTTCCTTTAGAATTGACCCCTTTTTCTGTGGGACAGAGCTTATGGAAAAGCGAACAGGAAGTTCCGAAAGTTGTCTCCCTTTGAAAAATGGTGGAAAAATCTGCCAGGTGTTTCCATTTCCCCTCCGTAACAATGTTCTATGAAAATATGGATGTGGTGATTCTACTGCATACAGCCACATGCACAACCACTAAAGAAGGCTAGATATCTCTTTTTTTTTACTTCATAAAACACCTACATGCATGCAAATTGAAAACTTTAAAGGTGCTGGCAAGAAATTGCCCACAGGTGGCATACTTATGCTGATTGTTTTGTGAAGAAATCGCTTGTAAATTGTTTAGGCTCAAGATGATTTCAAGTTTTGTAGAAGCATCATGCATAGAAAATAGAGAGAAATTTTCTTTATATACAACAAACAAAATGCAAACCATCTTCCATATATGCAACTATGAATTACCCTACCTGTCTTATCTGTAAACAGAGCAAAGAAAATCATATATTAAATTGTTTAGAAGACCATGTAAAATTCCTTTGCAGTGGTGTGAATGAGGAGAAAAGCTATTTTGTGAAAACAGAAATTTTTAATGCGCAACTTATTTTTTCTATTTATACCTTTTTTGTAATTTCAGTTTTATGGCCTCCTCAATATTATTTCACTTATACCAAGCCTATCCTTAATGAGAACTAGGCATAAACTTGAGTACCTGGAGAAAAAGTAACTGATCTTCTGTTACTGAACTTGACATCTCACATCTGACATGAGGCTCAAACCCACATTCGTGAGACCTGGGCCCAGATGTCCAAAACTAATGATGCCATTAGCTAATGAATCGTTAAAACTTTGCTCATTCAATATGGCAAATATACTAATATTTTTGCTTAAAAAAATTGTGAGTAACTTTTGCATATGCAAATGCTATTCCCATTTTTTTAGCAAAAATAACAAAATTTTAGATATTGTACTTGCTAGAACAGTAAACAATTTGACCACTAACAAGCTTGTTAAGCTAACGAGGCTTTGACCAACTGGACCCTGATGTTTAAAAGTCAGTACTTATAAAAATCTTGCTAGTATAAGAACTGACCAAGAGATTATAAATTTTCTTTCTTCAACTCTTTACCAAATTTTTGAGGGTCTCCCCTCTTCATCAGGGTTATATGGACACCACAGTCTATAGTTTACATGAATTTCCAATATGCAAAGTCATGTAAAATGTAGTGTCCATATAACCCTGGTAAAGAGTTGAAGTAAAACAAGTGGTTGGTTATTATTATTCCCCTATGGAAAAAATCTACAATTGGGTACAAATTTTCTTATACGCCAAACTCACTTAAGCATGAAATTCTTCATGCATACCGTAAAAGTCCTACAAATTCGGAGAGCTTAAGGACTTGCTGTATTTCTCCTAAATTATTTATAAATTTGTCTCATGATCCAGGAAGGAGTTCAAAAGGTACTGACAGAATGGCAAACAGTGTAGACTCTGATCAGACTGCTCCTTCAGGAGCAGTCTGATCAGGGTCTTCATTGTTTGCTTAGGCCTGCATGTCCCCATAATTAGGTTCATTACGGTATAAATATAAAATGACAACAATTTTAAAATCTATGAGCAGGCGAAATATTCTCTGCTGATTTGAGCTGGACGATTCCTTCATTTGTTTGTGTTCTAATGATTATTAGCATTAAAAATTTCATGCATAACTAAGTTGCGCATGAAAAAAGCTATATAATCTAAGGCAAGTTCATATAGGCAATATTATAACTGCTCAATGGTGACTCTTACAGAGCTGGAAAATTCCAATCGTCCACCTGCCTATGAAATTTACCAAAATCTATGTGCCTTTGGTCATGCAGGACACGTTTTTTGAAGAATTTTCCAGCCCTGCCATTGTAACCAGGAGGTTTGAATAGATCTTAGCACTGAAATCAATGCATATCTGAAACAAATGAAAATTATACTTCACATTGTGAAAATATCATGACCATTTTATTTTGACAGTAGCAGCCTGGTTTACTCTTTTGGCCGTTGTTTTTTTTTGTATAAAATGAATATATATATTTTACCTTTTTCTGATAAATATCAAACATATTCCATCTTGTGTGTTGAAAACATCAGAACTTTCACTCATGTTTCACACTCATGAAAATTCTGATGTTTTGAACAGACTCGATGAAATGTTTTTGCTATTCACCTTAAAAAAAGTATATATCCTCTATTTATTCCTTCAGTCTGGTATTTGTAATGTCAGGCGACAAAATTAACCTTTCAAGTGCAAATCACAACAGCACTTAACCCTTCTCTTCCTGAATATTCATTTAAGCCACACCCATTACTGTCTATCAACCAATCAAATTACTTGATGTAATTTTTTGCTACAAATTCATAAACTGAATGCCAAACAGTGTAGATCCTGATCAGATGGTCCCATGATCCCAGTCCAGATTCAGTCTGATCTTGGTCCACACTGGTTGCCTGTTTGAAAATATATTTTTAAAAAGTTTGATAGAAAATTCAGCAGATGGCATTAGCAGACAACATTTTTAGATGCATTTTTTTCTCCGCAGCTTTAGGGTTAAATATGTTTTGAGAAAAAAAAAGTCTTAATTTTAGATTGTCTTAATGGCGGAATAAAAAAAAAAATTATTACAAGATAAGTAAAAGAACTTACATTTTTGATGTTGACGTCAGCTCCATTTTCTATGAGTAGATCTATAGCCTGAAAAGAAAACCAAAAATCAACAGTTTATCCTTAAAGTGGCAGTCATGACAAGCAGATAACATTTTCAAAGTATCCTTTTTGCTTCTTCGAAAATCTTCTCAGATACATTATGTGGAATTAGATTGTCGACTGGCCTAGAATTTTTCTTGGTACTATATAAGAGTTCAGTTTACAGCATTTTTCATTAAATTTACATTTTTTTTCAGTTTATCTTTATTAACCCATTGTATACTATACTCAGAGGCAATAAAAAGTATACAGTTTTTGATTTGGAATACCGGATCTTGTATTGCCGTTTGTAATAAAATTTGCCTATGTCCGTTTTTCCCAAACGTCTAAGTTTGTAAAACTCCAATTCTTTTCCTGTTACAGTCATTCATGATGGAGTTATTGCCCTTAATTGAAAATCAATATTTCCAATCAAATCTCGTGTTGTACATGACAGTTAACTCTATGCACACCGCAAAAGTCATGTACGACTATTCATCGATAAGACCACATCATTACTTTGCCATTTAACCCCCAAAACAGCTTCAAATTCAATTGGAATTTCTGCCTGTTCCGGATTATCTCCCTTTCAATTAAAATGATAGTGAATTAAATAAGTCTTTTTCTCAAATCGTGTAAGAGATTTTCATTCGAAACTTTCGCATAATAATTGTTTTGCTCGGCATCTTTATGCTTACTCCATACTGAACCCTCTAAAATTGCTCAATAAAAAGGTAATTGCCAATACAAATCCCATAGAAACATAATGCATCCAATCAAAGAAAGAATGTAAAAGGTGAAACTGCCATTTTCGTGGACAAAAGATGCTGCACTTTACCTTGTTTTTAATATCAATATGCGCCATATTCTGGCCAACCAGTTGCCCTTCTTTGAATTTGTTTCATTAAAAATCGTTTATTGAATAACACTTATTCGAAACACATGTTTAAAGGGAAGCTACTCAAGACAAAATATTGGATCAGACCCCCTGTCCATTTCAAGCGATGCATTTTCATTATCATTTAATCAATTTTAACAGAAAATATTGCAAATTATGCGGAATTGGTTGTTCTTAATTTATGGTGCCTCATATGTATGTAGAAAGGGAGACTTTGGTACGCAAATCGGCATTCAGTAACCTGTATACTTACTTTTGCCTCTCAGTATATATAATGGACTCTTCCATTGCTATATGTTTGACAAGTCTATTTGCCATATAAGGGGTGTCAGGCCAATATTTTTGTTTTTATTCGATTTTTGACGGAAAATTCTGTTAGCAAATAGTGCAGGTCCTGATCACACGCCGCTTTCTGCGGCATCTGATCTGAGCCTGCACTGTTTGCCAAGGTACCCTAGGGGTTTTCCCGCATGTAATGGGTAAAGTTTGCTTAATTCAAAATGTGGTTTTTACTGACATTTGCACATGTACAGATACATCTTCTCTCCATAAAATGCTATACCATATATTTACCGTTTGTATTCGAACAGACAGGCCTGAGCAAACAGTGCAAACCCAGATGAGATGCCGCAGAATGCGGCGTCTCATCAGGGTCGACATTGTTTGCCACTCACCCCGCTATTCTTAGACACAACATTAGACATTCTTTCGTGGAGATTGAAATCATGAAATCTTTTCTACGGTCATTCTCTCCCTTCTGCTGATTCAAAGAATGTACACTGTACTGGTAAACCGCTTACATATAAGCCTGCCCAGGAAGTGTGGATAGGTAAACTAACCGGCTCAAAAATGACCTAAATAGTGTTGACTGGGCTGTTAAACTTAAAACAAACCAAACTAAAAATCCATGCTCAGAAACGGAAGGTATGCAAGAAAAAGAATCATACATGGGTGTGAGGGGTTGATAGAAAAATCCATCCCTTAGGATCACTGTCCGGCATCACTCGGCAAGCCTCGTGATGCTGGACAGTGACCCTTGGGATGGATTTTTCCATCAATCCCTCACACCCATGTAAGATTCTTATATTCCAGTACAAGTCATAACAATAAGTACCATTATGATCCTAAGTATTGGGACAGAGAGGCCTAAGCAAACAGTGCAGACCCAGACCAGACTGTCTGATCAGGGTCTACACTGTCTGCCATTCCATTTGCACCTTTTGTACTCCTTGCTGGATCATGAAACAAATTTGTTAAAATTTTAGGAGAATTACACCAAGTCCTCAAGGTGTCCGAATCTTTAGGATTTTTATGGTAGTTAGGGGAAATTTGGGAGATTTTGTCCTTATTGTATCCTGAAAAGGTTTTTATTTGTACCCATCAGCATTGCCTCAATGAGGGTACTCTAATGGGTAACACAACATATCTTTATTTTATAGAAGATTGAAAAAGATATCCATAAATTATCTGCATTATGCCTCCTTACTTGATGCTATGTTTTTCCCTCAGTGGCTCGATTTGTTTGTTTGTTTTGGAGTTTAACGGCCCACTCAACAAATTTAGGTCATTTTTGAGCTGGTCAGTTTACCTATCAACACTTTTTCTGGGCAGGCCTATACGTAAGCAGTTAACCAGTACAGTGCACATTCTTTCGCCAGAAACTGACAACTGCCCTTCATGAATTAGCGGAAGGGAGGTAATGACCGTAGAAAAGATTTCATGATCAATCTCCACGAAAGAATGTTGCTGACCCCGGCAGGTATCGAACCCCCGTCCTCCTGATCACCAGTCAGACAGGCATCCCACTGAGCTACCGAGGCTCGAACTATCCCTGTTTTTTTCTAGAACAAGATTCAATGGTGAAAAAGTTCTTTGAGCCATTGAAGTTTGACTGTTTCTATATGATTTTCTCATTCTGCTAATAATCTAACCCTTATGCTGCCAAATAAATTAATTTAGCCACACCCATTTCTGACTTTCAACCAATCAAATTACATCTACTTGATACATGTACAATGTATTTGCTCAATTCACAGACTGCATAAAAGTGTAGATCCTGATCTGGATCTACACTGTTTGCAAAGGCAGGGGTTGTCATGTTCAACAGAATAAGGGTTTAGATCTTAATTTACCATTTTTACCTTGTATTGTCCATTCTGTACAGCCTGGCATGCTGCTGAATAAATAAATTTAGCCACACCCATTTCTGACTGTCAACCAATCAAATTACATCTACAGTCCAATCTGTATTAAGCAACCACCTATGGGATATTCAAAAAGTGCTTGCTTAAGACAGGTAAATTTTAATGAATTTTCCTTTTTTGGGAACTGAATGCATGCTTGTGCTTAAGACAGGTTGCTTGCTTAATAGATGTTGTTTGTTTGATTTGAGGTTTAATGTCCATGTCAACACTGTAAAGGTCATTTTGGAGACGTTGCTTCAAATTTTGTGGGAAATGACATCTCAAGCCCTGTCGCCCAATGAAACCAATAGGGTTTATTAGCATCGCACCGCGGTTCCTGGACAGGCTTAGATCCTCTAAGCGGTTTACCAGTACTAGTGTGCAGGCAGGATTCAGCTCTGCGTGGAAGCATCATGCAGCCCATATATTTCTTCAAGCCCCTATGGGCGGGGGCTTGCTTGCTTAATAGAGGTGGCCACTAAGACAGGTTTAACTGTACTTGATACATGTACAATGTATAAGCTCAATTCACAAACTGCATGACAAACAGTGTAGATCCTGATCAGATGGCTTCTTCAGAAGCCATCTGATCTGGATCTACACTGTTTGCAAAGGCAGGGGTTGTCATGTTCACCAGAATAAGGGTTTAGATCATAATTTGCCATTTTTACCTTGGTTTGTCCGTTCTGTACAGCCTGGTGTAAGGTACTGGTTCCCTCATTATCAACATGGTTCAAGTAGGCTTTGCTGTATAGTGATCCCTGCACAGCCTTAACTGAAAGATTTTGAAAACATCAATGTAAAGTAGGTTTTTTGTTTGTTTGATTTGAGGTTTAACGTCCCCGTCAACACTGTAAAGGTCATTTTGGAGACGTTGCTTCCAATTTTGTGGGACTTTTACCCGACATTGAGATGAAATGACATCTCATGCCCTGTCGACCAATGAAACCAATAGGGTTTATTAGCATGGACGGTCCGCCTTGCACCGCGGTTCCTGGACAGGCTTAGATCCTCTAAGCGGTTTATCAGTACTAGTGTGCAGGCCGGATTAAGCTCTGCATGGAAGCATCATGCAGCCCATATATTTTATCAAGCCCCTATGGGCTGGGGCCAATTGTAAAGTAGGTACACAACCGTATTTACCCCAAACATTCCAACACCTCAACTTCTTACCATACTTGTTCTAAAATTGGATCGAGTACAATTTACTACCCAATGTGGTGTCTAAAAATAGCTGGATGAGTGGAAAAACCATATTAGACCCAGATAAAATGCTGCATTTTATGGCTTTAAACTGTTTGCTCAGGCCTGTATGTTAAAATATGTATGTTAAATATGGTGCTTCGTTTTTTTGAGTACCAAAGCAAAGTGTATATGGTTAAAAAATATTTCATTCCAAACTGACAGAACTGGTAAGTTGATTTTGTCTGTGTGTAGGCTGGAAAGATGGTTCTGAATGGGAACTTGGACTGTTTTTTTAACCCTTAAATTCCTCTACTTTAAGCAAACAGTGTGAGTGAGTGTTTGAGTTCAACGTCTCACAAACAGCTAAAGTCATACGAAGACGGGACCTCGGTTTACAGACTCATCCAAAAGTCTGGAGATTGATCTTGCAACCCCTGGTTTACAAGGCGAGTAGCATAACCACTACACCACGGAGGCTTCTTAAGCAAACCGTGTAGACCCTGATCAGAACTGGGTATTCACTGCTTGCCAATGTCCCAGTTTATGAACCCAGTCCATGTTTTACAGATTACCCTCTCTACACAGAGCTATGACATCACAACATGAAGAATTGTGCAACTATAAATCAAAGCACTGTCAGCATCGGTTGGTCCATTGTCTCTGAGTGAAGGCTTCGAAAATGGTCCTGAATGGAGACTTTGACTTTTAGTTTAACCCTTAAATAATGCATTAGGCAAAAAGTGTTGTACCGTAAAAATCCTAAAAATCTGGACACCTTGTGGACACATGCTGTAATTCTCCTAAAATTTTTACAAATTTGTTTCATGATCCAGCAAGGAGTCCAAAAGGTGCAGATGGAATGGCAAACAGTGTAGACCCTGATCAGACTGCTCCTAAAGGAGCAGTCTGATCTGGGTCTGCACTGTTTGCTTAGGCCTATCTGTCCCAATTCCTAGGATCATTATGGTAGATTCTGAACTGATCCTGAACTGATGCTCAACACTGTTTTTCAATGCCCCAGCATATGAGCCAAGTCAGTGTTTTACAATAAGCTTTCTTTTACACAGCACTGACATCACAAGAATGACATGGCTATATATAACTATTACCTTAATTTCGTACAAATCAGTGACAGTCAGGTGGACATCAGCAATGTAAAGCTACTGTGCTTCATATTTTGGGGTTCAATGACAAACAATAAACCCCAAAAGCCAATACCCGGATTTTGTACAAACTTTATTGTCACATGGACAATTGCAGGGAAACTTCTATATCACTTAGAAAGTGTTAAGATAACAATCAAAGCCTGTGCAAGCCGGTGTGCATGTGTGACAAGCAAAGACTCAGATCGGCCCCCGCCCATAGGGGCTTGAAGAAATATATGGGCTGCATGATGCTTCCATGCAGAGCTGAATCCGGCCCGCACACTAGTACTGGTAAACCGCTTAGAGGAATTAAGCCTGTTCAGGAACCGCGGTGTGAGGCGGACCGTCAATGCTAATAAACCCTTTTGGTTTCATTGGGTGACAGGGCTTGAGATGTCATTTCATCTCAATGTCGGGTAAAAGTCCCACAAAATTGGAAGCAACGTCTCCAAAATGACCTTTACAGTGTTGACGGGGACGTTAAACTTCAAATTAAACAGACAAACAATCAAAGACTCAGATCAGCTAGCACATATGTTGGGCATATTGGTCATGTGACCAAACTTGTAATAATCAATTTTCATTTCCTTGTTGCTAAAAGCTTAAAAATGAAATTTGGTTACAAATGGCCCAGTGGTTTCTGAGAGAAACAATTTTTTAATTTTTTATCTGAACAACCTTGGGCCAAGGTCAAGGAATGACCATGACCTTGAATAATCATGAAGTTTCATTTATTCATTTGGCTAGTAACTGCATCTACATATTTTTAGAACACAGTCTGCAATAGTTTCCGAAAAGTACACAGTTTTGATTATTTCACAAAGTGTTGTACCGTAAAAGTATCAGAGGCAAGTGCACTAGCCACTGAGCTACCACGCTTTATCAACAAATCACTGATCAATTTCTTAATCAAAATGCTTACTTTTATTGACAATCAGTTTCATAATTTCAGTGAGGCCCTCAGCGGCAGCAAAATGCAATGGTGATCCATCACTCACATCTCTGGCATCAGGGTTGGCTCCTTTCTCTAACTGAAACAGATAGAAACAGAGAAGTTTGAAGTACAGCCGGAAAATGCATGTTTAAATGGCCCAAATCAAGTATCCTAAAAGGGGAACCAGTCTTCGCCCCCTTCAGCTCCCCTTCTAGGTAATAATCATAGTAAATTTAAACCATTAAATTGTAACATGCATGTTTAACCGAATTTCAAACTCCTGTGAATGGTAAATAGCCCTGAATTCTGACCATCAGTGTACCATAAAAACAAAAAAATTCGGACACCTTAAGGACTTACAGTAATTCTCCTAAATTTTGACACAGTTTTACGATCTTGCAACGAGTCCAGAAGGTACAGACGGAATGGCAAACAATGTGGACTCTGATCAGACTGCTCCTTCAGTTCTAAGTGCATGGCCAGATCCAAAACATGTCTTATCTTTTTCTGACCTGGAGTACATACCGGTACTATTATGCCTGAAATGGAAGGATGGTCAGGTCCAGATGGTGCAAATTATACTGCAGTATCTGCCTTGTTGCTCAATTTTTCAGTAGTGACCAGATATTATCTATTGTCCTGATAATAAACAAATATAGGTATAAAATCAAACTTTTCTTATTTTCACCATACTGGTACATAAATCTAAACCTAACAAGATTTTGATTAAAAATGAAGTTTTCATTTCTTTTTTACACACGATATTAATTAATGATTTTGGTAGTAAAGAAAATAGGGTATGAATGGAGTTGAATTAATTGTTAGTCCCTTTACTGGCTGTATGTACATAATGTTGCATGCTGCAGGAGCAACAATGCTTTATTACAGAATTTAGGGTCATAAACCATACTGTAAATTCATATTCAGGGGAAGAAATAGATAAGACATGTTCTAGATATGCGAAATCAGCAATTTAATTAATCCTTATCTTGCTGTTCACCACAACCCCTATCTTTGCAAACAGTGTAGATCCTGATCAGATGGCTTCTTCAGAAGCCATCTGATCAGAATCTACACTGTTTGGCATTCAGTTTATGAATTTGTAGCAATAAATGACTTCAAGTATTTTGATTGGTTGACAGAAGGAAATGGGTGTGGCTTATATGAATATTCAGCAAGATAAGGGTTAACACATGCAGTGCCAATCTTGACAGGCACATGACATTTACAAAGTATTTTTTACTTATTTTTCATCTAAAATACTTAATGCTCGACATTACATTTAAATGAACTCTTTGGCAGATGAATCACATGAAATATCAAATTTTGTTTTCTTTGAAAAGAAATAATAAGTTAAGCTGAGATTGCTATTTACTCTCTAATTTTCCTTGTTGAATAGAAGCCAAACTTGAAAATTTCACTCACAAACTTTTTACATGTACAGTTGAGTCCGGTAACATTGCACGGCCGTTTACTTTGCGCAACCTGCATTGACATTTTCAATAACTTTAACCCTCACAATTTCTACCACCACTACCTGTGCATCTGCATAGGATTTTTTCCAATTTGCCAAAATACGAAAAGACCGAAAATTTCCAAACCCAAGACTGAGTTTAAAAATAGGCAAAGGGACAAATGATCTGTATCTAAATTTACTGCATATAACAACATTGCAGAATATCTAATGAACAACTTGTTACCATCAACGTTCGTGTTCAACCAGCACAAAACACTTAATGTGCGCAATGTTGGGCGACAAAATTGGTAATCAAATTTCAAGGGGTATCCCTTTTCATAGAATTATATCTCCCGCCAGTTAAAAATTCAGAGGCCAATTTCTATTGCAGCAAGTAGATAAGGAAGTGTTGCAATCGTTCTGATTATGATTGTTTGAAAGGTGGCTTTAACAAAGTCACACGAAGGTATCAAAACCTTATGTGCGCAATGTTACCGGACTCCATCGTACAAGTATTAGGCAAAGAAAATGTTTGACCATTAGATGTCTTTTCCTCATTATTATCTATTGTATTAACCCATAAAATGCCGATTACGACTATTGTCGTCTGCTTTGATATCTGCCGATTACCTTAAAAGTATTTTTGCGAACAGTGCCTGAATGCAAAAATATTTTTAAAATGTTTGCAAAAAAATTCAGCAGACAACATATTAAGCAGACGACATTTTCAGATGTAGTTTTTCTTGGTGTTAAAAATGAATGCACAGCCACAAATGGGGAAGAAAAGGAATGGTTGGTTCTTCTTACCTTTGATTTTTATTTATTGATAACTCAAACTGGGATAACTCATTTACCATGGCTAATTCAAACTCATTCTAAAGTCCCAAAAAAATTCTTCCCATAGCTCCAGATATCCATACAATTAAGACTAACGATTTTTCCTGATCCGATGTATGTTGTGTGTAATCATTAGAATTGCCTCACTGAGGCAATTCTAATGAGTACACTCAACATTCCTTTGTTCGTTTGAGTTGAGGTTTAATGTCCCCGTCAACATTGTACAGGTCATTTTGGAGACATTGCTTCGAATTTTGTGGAACTTTTACCCGACATTGAGATGAAATGACATCTCAAGCCCTGTACCCCAATGAAACCAAAAGGGTTTATAAGCATGAATGGTCCGACTTGCACTGCTTTGCCTTGGCAATCTTAGATCCTCTAAGCGGTTTACCAGTACTCGTGTGTGATCAGTTTCAGCTCTGCATGGAAGCATCATGAAGCCCATCTATTTCTTCAAGCCCCGATGGGCGGGGCCGAGCAACATTTTTTTATTTCATTTAAGACTGAAAAACGTATCTTAAAGCCAGACCCACTATGCTTCATGGCCTGTGGCTATGATCATACCTCAATAATTTAAGCTAACCATATCTGAAACAAATTTTCAAGGTTGAAAAGGTATTCTGGCTGTATTTGAATTAAATGACACCCTTAAATATTAATAGACAACCACTAGGTTGGATGGATGTGTATGTAAAGTCATGACATTTAACTGCAACATCACATCAATATCTGTGCAATGTCATGACGCTGCACCCGGTTGCACGGACACTGATTTGACGTTGCCCTAACGATGAGTGCCTGCTCGGCGTATATGGTTGTGATGTATCGGTTACTTCTTTAAAGATAAAATTTTCATTGTCTTACCTAAAGGCTAAAAACCATTTCTTTCAGCATCTCTGACAATGGTACAAGCAACAAATGGCCCCATATTGCTCACCTGTGTACCAGAAAATCATTAGTGATGTCTAGAATCCCATCAGGGCTGGGCTACATGGTGCTTCCAGGCAGAGCTGGAACCAATCACACATGAGTACTGGTAAACAGCTTAGCGGTTCTAAGCCTGCCCAGGAAAAGTGTTGCCAGTTGGACTGATCATGCATATAAACCCTATTGGTTTCATTTGTCAGCAGGTAAAAGTCCCACAAAGCTGGAAGCAATGTCTCCAAAATGGCCTACACTATGTTGACGGGGACGTTAAACCTCAAACCAATAAAAAATCTGTGGTTTCCCATTATAAGTCTAATGGGCCTGTGGTTTCAGAGAAGAAGATTTTTGAAGTTAATCCATTGTAGTCTCTGGGAGCAAAGGAGCCCTGCTACATACTAAATATCTAAGCTCTGGGTCTTATGGTTTCAGAGAAGAAGATTTTTGATGTTTTTTCCAGTATAAGTCTACAGGAGCTAATGAGCCCTGGGGCGTGGCCAAGTTGCTATATACTAAATTATACAAGAGGGCCATGATGGCCCTGGATCGCTCACCTGATCCATAGTGTAACAAGTGGGCCCCAGAGAGGGCCATTATTGGCCCCAGGGCTTTAATGTACATAATGTTGAGGGAGGTCTTAAAGGTGAAGCTTCATACCAAACATCAACAAAGGCTAAAATTTGAACAATCTTGTCAAAGGTCCACTAGATGAAGCTACACATCAAATATCAAAGACCTGGGCCTAGCGGTTTCAGAGAAGAAGATTTTTAAAGATTTTCCCTATATAAGCCTATGTAAAATCAAAGGGCCCCGGGACAGGGGCATTTTTTGCCCCAGCACTATAGTTTGAACAATCTTGGTAGGGGTCCACTAGATGAAGCTTCATACCAAATATCAAAGTTCTGGGCCTTGTGGTTTCAGAGAAGAAGATTTTTAAAGATTTTCCCTATATAAGCCTATGTAAAACCAAAGGGCCCCGTGGCAGGGGGGGATTTTTTGTCCCAGCACTATAATTTGAACAATCTTGGTAGGGGTCCACTAGACGAAGCTTCATACCAAATATCAAAGTCCTGGGCCTTGTGGTTTCAGAGAAGAAGATTTTTAAAGATTTTCCCTATATAAGCCTATGTAAAATCAAAGGGCCCCGGGACAGGGGCATTTTTTGCCCCAGCACTATAGTTTGAACAATCTTGGTAGGGGTCCACTAGATGAAGCTTCATACCAAATATCAAAGTTCTGGGCCTTGTGGTTTCAGAGAAGAAGATTTTTAAAGATTTTCCCTATATAAGCCTATGTAAAACCAAAGGGCCCCGTGGCAGGGGGGGATTTTTTGTCCCAGCACTATAATTTGAACAATCTTGGTAGGGGTCCACTAGACGAAGCTTCATACCAAATATCAAAGTCCTGGGCCTTGTGGTTTCAGAGAAGAAGATTTTTAAAGATTTTCCCTATATAAGCCTATGTAAAACCAAAGGGCCCCGGGGCAGGGGCATTTTTGGCCCCAGCACTAAAATTGGAACAATCTTGGTAGGGGTCCACTAGATGAAGCTTCATACCAAATATCAAAGTCCTGGGCCTTGTGGTTTTAGAGAAGAAAATTTTTAAAGATTTTCCCTATATAAGCCTATGTAAAACCAAAGGGCCCCGTGGCGGGGGCATTTTTGGCCCCAGCACTATAATTTGAACAATCTTGGTAGGGGTCCAGTAGATGAAGCTTCATACCAAATATATAAGACCTGGGCCTTGTGGTTTCAGAGAAGAAGATTTTTAAAAATTTTCCCTATATAAGCCAATGTAAAAGCAAAGGGCCCCGTGGCGGGGGCATTTTTGTCCCAGCACTAAAATTTGAACAATCTTGGTAGGGGTCCACTAGATGAAGCTTCATACCAAATATCAAAGTCCTGGGCCTTGTGGTTTCAGAAAAGAAAATTTTTAAAGATTTTCCCTATATAAGCCCATGTAAAACCAAAGGGCCCCGTGGCGGGGGCATTTTTTGTCCCAGCACTAAAATTTGAACAATCTTGGTAGGGGTCCACTAGATGAAGCTTCATACCAAATATCAAAGACCTGGGCCTTGTGGTTTCAGAGAAGAAGATTTTTTAAGATTTTCCCTATATAAGCCTATGTAAAACCAAAGGGCCCCGGGGCGGGGGCATTTTTGGCCCCAGCACTGTAATTTGAACAATCTTGGTAGGGGTCAACTAGATGAAGCTTCATACCAAATATCAAAGACCTGGGCCTTGTGGTTTCAGAGAAGAAGATTTTTAAAGATTTTCCCTATATAAGCCAATGTAAAACCAAAGGGCCCTGTGGCGGGGGCATTTTTGTCCCAGCACTATAATTTGAACAATCTTGGTAGGGGTCCACTAGATGAAGCTTCATACCAAATATCAAAGTCCTGGGCCTTGTGGTTTCAGAGTAGAAGATTTTTGAAGATTTTCCCTATATAAGCCTATGTAAAACCAAAGGGCCCTGGGGCGGGGGCATTTTTGGCCCCAGCACTATAATTTGAACAATCTTGGTAGGGGTCCACTAGATGAAGCTTCATACCAAATATCAAAGACCTGGGCCTTGTGGTTTCAGAGAAGAAGATTTTTAAAGATTTTCCCTATATAAGCCAATGTAAAACCAAAGGGCCCCGTGGCGGGGGCATTTTTCGTCCCAGCACTCAAATTTGAACAATCTTGGTAGGGGTCCACTAGATGAAGCTTCATACCAAATATCAAAGTCCTGGGCCTTGTGGTTTCAGAGAAGAAGATTTTTAAAGATTTTCCCTATATAAGCCTATGTAAAACCAAAGGGCCCCCGTGCGGGGGCATTTTTGGCCCCAGCACTATAATTTGAACAATCTTGGTAGGGGTCCACTAGATGAAGCTTCATACCAAATAACAAAGACCTGGGCCTTGTGGTTTCAGAGAAGAAGATTTTTTAAGTTTTTGGTGAAAAAAATCTGTTTTTGGCTCCTGTGACCTAGATGTGCAACGGACCGGAACCATTTGACCCATATTCAAACTTGACCGAGATATTGTCATGATGATCATTCTGAGCAAGTTTGATTAAGATTGGACCAAAATTGTGGCCCCTAGGGTGTTCACAAGGTTTTTATATGATTTGACCCGCTGACCTACTTTTTAACCCGATATGACCCATATTCGAACTGGACTGAAATATTGTCACAATGGTCATTCTGAGCAAGTTTCATGATAATTGGACCAAAACAGTGGCCTTCAGAGTGTTCACAAGGTTTTTCTATGATTTGACCTACTGACCTACTTTTTGACCGGACATGACCCATATTCAAACTTGACCAAGATATTGTCATGATGATCATTCTGAGCAAGTTTGATTATGATTGGACCAAAATTGTGGCCTCTAGGGTGTTCACAAGGTTTTTCTATGATTTGACCCGCTGACCTACTTTTTAAGCCGACATGATCCATATTCAAACTTCACTAAAATATTGTCACAATGATCATTCTGAGCAAGTTTGATGATGATTGGACCAAAATTGTGGCCTCTCGAGTGTTCACAAGGTTTTTCTATGATTTGACCTACTGACCTACTTTTTTACCCGACATGACCCAAATTCGAACTTGACCGAGATATTGTCATGATTATCATTCTGAGCAAGTTTGATGATAATTGGACCAAAACTGTGGCCTCTAGTGTGTTCACAAGAAAAAGTTTACGCACGGACGACGCACGACGGACGACGGACGACGGACGACGCACGACGACGCCGGACATCTTACTGTCACAAAAGCTCACCATGACCTTCGGTCAGGTGAGCTAAAAAGAAGGTCACATAGCTAAGGTCAAGGTCACAGGTCAAAATTTTATGTATAAGTGGGAAGGCAATGTCACAAGCAACCTACATGCCGAATATGAAAGCTCTACCTAAAACAGTTAGAGAGTTATGATAAAGTAGGTGACAGGTCAAGGGTCTAAGTCACAGATCAAAATTTATTGGAAAGGCAATGTTATAAGGAATCTACATGCCAAATGTATAGGCTCTATGTCCAATGATTAAAACTTTATGACACAGTAGGTCAAAGGGCCAGGTAAAGGTCAACATTTTTTTATGAGTGGAAAAACAATGTCGCAAGGAACCTACATGCGAAATATGAATGGTTAGAAAGTTGTGATAAAGTAGGTCAAAGGTCACAGGTCAAAGTCACAGGTAATTTTTTGTGCGAGGGATAAGGCAATGTCGCAAGGAACTTCCATGCCAAATATGAAGGCTCGATCTCAAATGATTAAAAAGTTATGGTAAGTAGGTAAAAGGTTCAGGGTCAAGGTCACAGGTCAAAATTTTTTGTATGCAAGGAGAGGCAATGTCACAAGGAATCTACATGCCAAATATGAAGGCTCTATCTAAAACAGAAAGTTACAACAAAAGTCGGTCAAAGATCACAGGTAAAGGTCACAGGTAAGTTTTTGTATGAGTGGTAAGGCAGTATCACAAGGAACCTACTTGCCAAATATGAAGGCTCTATCTCAAATGGTTAAAAAGTTATGATTAGTAGGTCATAATGTTAGGGGTCAAGGTCACAGGTCAATTTTTTGTATAAATACAAAGGCAATGTCACAAAGAACCAACATGCCAAATATAAAGGCTCTACCTCAAACGGTTCTAAAGTTATGATAAAACAAAAACTAGTGTTCACAAGGTTTTTCAATGATTGACCTACTGACCTACTTTTGGACCCGACATGAGTCATATTCAAACTTGACTGAGATATTGTCATGATGATCATTCTTAGCAAATTTTATGATGATCGGATCAAACCTGTGGCCTCTAAAGTGTTCACAAGGTTTTTCTATGATTTGACCTACTGACCTACTTTTTGATACCACATGACCCATATTCGCACTTGACTGAGATATTGTCACAATGATCATTCTGAGCAAGATTGATGATGATTGGACCAAAAATGTGGCCTTTAGAGTGTTCACAAGGTTTTTCCATGATTTGACCTACTGACCTACATTTGACCCGACATGACCAATATTCAAATTTGACCGAGATATTGTCATGACAATCATTCTGAGCAAGTTTAATGATGATTGGACCATAA
The DNA here is from genome assembly GCA_963580285.1 of Lucinisca nassula. Lineage (NCBI taxonomy): Eukaryota > Metazoa > Mollusca > Bivalvia > Lucinida > Lucinidae > Lucinisca > Lucinisca nassula. The sequence goes on from OY757011.1 coordinate 32,168,338, forward strand.
CTGTGCCCTCTAGTGTGTTCACAAGGTTTTTCTATGATTTGACCTACTGACCTACTTTTTGACCCAACATGACCCATATTCAAACTTGACTGAGATATTGTCAGGATGATTATTCTGAGCAAGTTTGATGATGATTGGACCATAACTGTGCCCTCTAGAGTGTTCACAAGGTTTTTCTATGAATTGACCTACTGACCTACTTTTTGACCCGACATGACCCATATTCAAACTTGACCGAGATATTGTCACAATGATCATTCTGAGCAAGTTTGATGATAATTGAACCATAACTGTGCCCTCTAGAGTGTTCACAAGGACTATCTATGGTTTGACCTACTGACCTACTTTTTGACCCTACATGATCCATATTCGAACCTGACCGAGATATTGTCATGATAATTATTCTGAGCAAGTTTGATGATGATTGGACCAAAACTGTGCCCTCTAGAGTGTTCACAAGGTTTTTCTATGATTTGACCTACTGACCTACTTTTTCACCCGACATGACCCATATTCGAACTTGACCGAGATATTGTCATGATGATCATTCTGAGCAAGTTTGATGATGATTGGACCAAAACTGTGGCCTCTAGTTTGTTCACAAGAAAAAGTTTACGCACGACGGACGACGGACGACGGACGACGCACGACGACGCCGGACATCTTACGGTCACAAAAGCTCACCATGACCTTCGGTCAGGTGAGCTAATAAGGTCGGCACTTCATGGTTTCAGAGAACATTTTTTGAAGCTTTTTTCCATTATAAGTTTATTGGAGTTAAGGGGCCACAGGATTTGGCCAATTTGGACCCCAGGGGCATGATTGGCAGGAATTATGTAGGCAATTAATTATTAAGGTGACCATTTCATGTTACTACATACTAAATATCGAAGCTCTGGGACTTATGGTTTCAGAGGAGAAGAGATTTAAAGTTTTTTTTTCCATTATAAGTCTATGGGAGCTAATGGGCCCATGGGCGTGGCCAAATATGACCTCAGGGGCATGGTTGACAGGATTTATGTAGGTGACCACTTGACATTACTAAATGCTATATATTTAAGCTCTGAGCACTGTGGTTTCAGAGAAGAGTTTTGAAGTTTTTTTTTTCCAATTGTAAGTCTATAGGAGCTAAAGAGCCCTGGGTGTGGCCAATTGGGATCCCAGGGGCATAAATGGCAGGATTTATGTAGGTGGCCACTTTACAATGCTACATACTCTGGGCGTTATGGTTTCAGAGAAAAAGATATTTGAAGTTTTTCCCATTATAAGTCTAATGGGCCTATGGGCATGGCCAATTTTGACCCCTGGGGCAGGGTTAGCAGGATTTATGTAGTTGACTATTTTATGTTGCTAGATACTAAATATCTAAGCTCCGTGCTTCATAGTTTCTGAGAAGATTTTTTAAGCTTTTTACCATTATGAGTCTATTGGAACTAAGGGGCCCCAGGGCGTGGCCCATTTGGACCCCAGGGGCATGATGGGCAAGATTTATGTAGGTGACCACTTGACGTTACTACAAGTTAAATATCTAAGCTCTCAGGCGAAGATTTTTTAAGTTTTTCCCATTGTAAGTCTATGGGAGCTATATGTTGCCATGGCAACCAGAATTCCAATCCAATCAGCCCAAAAACCTTATGCAGCCTTTCCCCCTACCTGATGATGTTTCTCATGAAATTTGATCAAGATTGACTTGACATTGCTACAAGCTAAGTATCTAAGCTCTGGGCCCTGTGGTTTCAGAGAAGAAGATTTATGAACTTTTTTTCCATTATAAGTCTATGGGAGCTAAGGGGCCCAGGGGTGTGGCCAATTTGGACCCCAGGGGCATGATGGGCAAGATTTATGTAGGTGACCACTTGACGTTACTACAAGTTAAATATCTAAGCTCTCAGGCGAAGATTTTTTAAGTTTTTCCCATTGTAAGTCTATGGGAGCTATATGTTGCCATGGCAACCAGAATTCCAATCCAATCAGCCCAAAAACCTTATGCAGCCTTTCCCCCTACCTGATGATGTTTCTCATGAAATTTGATCAAGATTGGCCATGGGGTATTAGAGATACATTTATTTCAAAATGTTTACGCACGCATGACGGAAAAAAAATGTGATCACAAAAGCTCACCTTGTCACTACGTGACAGGTGAGCTAAAAAAAAATAAATAAACTGTAACTCTTACCAGAAACTTGGCAACTTGAACCTGTTTTAGTTGAATAGCCTCATGAAGGGGTGTCAGTCTGTCTTCATCTAAAGGGTCAACTGGACAGTTCTCTTGGGATAACAGCAGCTGAAAAAAAATATATGGAACCATTTTAGTGTACTTCAGTCGTACCTTTACCTGTTAAACCATTTTGTACTGACTTATGTAGTCAACCCTCTTAATACCTACATTCGTTATAACAACAAAACTTAGCTCAAGGGTTAGCCTTGGTTCTGACTGGCAAGGGCTTCTACAGGGTCGGAAATGCCCATATCTAATCCATAGCCATGAAATATTCTTGTAATCTAATACTTGTAGAGATTTGTTAGAATCACCTCATTACTCCAAGAAACCAATGTTGTAGATATTTGTTAGAATTGCCTCAATGAGGCGATTCTAATAAATCTTTACAAGATTTGTTTCTTGGAGAAATGAAGGGGTAATAGCACTTTATTACCTATCATAACTGGGATTCTTTATAACAACAAATTCCTTAAAACAACAAAATATTAGAGAACAAATACTGTCCTTATAACGAGGGTCCTCTGTATAGCAGTAGTCCATTTTGAAATATCGGGGGTTTCAGGTTAGTTTTAGAAATCTACCAGTTGTTAAGAAACTAGCTGAGCAACAGTGATGGCAGAATGTCTATCTATCTTTTTATTATTTTTATTTCACAAGTACCTGATGATCTGTCTGCTAGCAAAAAAAAAAAAAACTTTGAAAATGTCTTCTGCTATAACCTGTGCTTTCAGAGTTAAAAGAAAATACGACAAAACCTCTTTATAATCAGTTTGCAGAAACATTCATAAATGTCATGTCTGGGAAAATTCTTGATCTTGGTTCTAGCAGCACTTGCCAGTATCCTGCTTATTTAGCCCATTTTGGACTGGAAACCCCAAAAGGGGTATTTGGCAAACAGGGCAGGCCCAGATCAGATGCCACAGAATGCGGCATCTGATCAGGGCCTACACTGTTTGCGAAAAATTCAGCGATTCTCCAAATAAAATTTTATACAAAGCAGAAGATTCCATTAGGTACAAAAAGGGTAAGACTACCGGTCAAAGGAAAATAATCATGGTAATTATGACAATAACCCTTATCATGGTGCATATTTCAATATGCTACACTCATTTTTCAGCTATTTGTGTTTCAAGATTTCATTTTTTAACCATGGACAAAAACAGTATAGATCCTGATCAGATAAACCAGCAGATCTGGATTTCTACAGCTTTTTTCAAAATTGATATATATCCGTTCAGCATGGTGAGGGTTAACCCATAAAATGCCAATCAAGACAATTGTCGTCTGCTTTGCCATCTGCCAGTTACCTTAAAAGTATTTTTTTGCAAACAGTGTGGGCCCAGATCAGACTGCTCCTGTAGGAGCAGTCTGATATGGGCCCATACTGTTTGCCTGTATGCAAAAATGTTTTTAAAAAGTTTGAAAAAAATTCCTCAGATGATATAAGCAGACGACATTTTCAGATGTTTTTCAAGGTGTCTTGCTTCCTTTACCTTTCCAGTCAGTTTACTGTATTTACTGTATGTATTCAGACCGACAGTCCTGAGTAAAAAGAGTGGACACTGATGAGATGCCACAGAATGTCGCATCTCATCAGGGTCTACACTGTTTGCCATTCCATCTGCATGTTTTGGAATGCTACTTGCTATTCAATCAGTGAATAATTAAACATATCCCTGGGTAGGATAACCTAGGTAGGATATGAATTTCTATCCCAGGGTTTAGTCTAGGATTTTCAGTATCGTGTGTGCAAAAAAGGCTAGGTTGTGACTAATTAGATATACAGCCTGATTTCAGTATTCTCTGACACCATATCATGTAAACAAGTCTATGAAATGAACATCCCCTAAAGCCCACTTTATACAGAGAAAACTGTGGTTTACGGGGGGTATACATTATTTTCTTATTTCTGCTCCTAGACATAGGTTGTGGGTACTCGTTAGAACTGCCTCAGTGAGGCAGTTCTAATAAGCACCCACAACCTATGTTTGCAGTATAAATATGAAAAATATCAGAAAAGTAGCCATTCTGGAGATGTGAAAAATCCACTATATCGCATAGGTGTGTTATCCTAATGATACCAACAGACACATGTTTTCTCTTGTTGCAGATCTTTATGACAGAAGATCATGAAAGAAAGCCAAAAATATAAATAATAGTGAAAGGTGTTGTTGAAAACATAAAAAATATAATTCATTAAAACCTGACATATTCAAGCAGTTTACATTCCACTGCCAGAGCAGTTTTCTTAAACATTTATTTTTTTTTCACCAAATTTGCTTTTAAGCTCCATTAACATTCCTATTTATCTCTACTGCAATTTTAGCCTTTCAGCTGCTAATCAGACAGCGGATGACATTTCCAACGCATTTTTTTTCTCAGAAAATACAAAGGCTTGACATTGCATGCAAATCATCTGTGGGGCAGATGATTCACACTAAATCTTAAGCTGTTTTTCTCTCTGAATAAAAAAAAAAAAAAGAGAAAAATGAAAATTGTCATCTGCTCAAGTATTTTCTGTAGCACTTGAAGGTGCTAGTATTCTACAAGTCTGCCTCTCACCCGTGCTCAGAAATGCATTTCCTCTATTGTTTGATTAACTGTTTGTCATTGCTATAATGATCCTAGGTATTAGGACAGACAGGTCTAGGCAAACAGTGTAGATCCTGATCAGACTGCAGGAGCAGTCTGGTCAGGGTCTACACTGTTTGCCATTCCATCTGCATGTGTTGGATTCATTGCTGGACCATGAAACAAATTTGTTGACCCTCAAAACCCTGAGAAAATCTACATCTGAAAATGTTGTCTGCTGAATCTTCATGTAAACTTTTTAAAAATATTTTTGCATACAGGCAAACAGTGTGAACTCAGATTGCTCCTAGAGGAGCAGTCTGATCTGGGTCCACACTGTTTGCAAAAATGACTTCTAAAGTAACCGACAGACGACAAAGCAGACGGTACTCAAAGATAACAATACTGCAGCCTTTTCTTGCTAATGTACACATGACTGTCGCTGACCTATGGAATTAAACTGCATGCTTTTAGGTTTTGTGTACTGTTTAATAAACAGACCACAACGGAAATAAAGGAACCTTCAAGCACTGGAAAGTGTTGTTCAATACTGAATTGGCTAAACAAAGCAGTCTAAACCTTTAAGCTACCAAGGAAAACAACATCTGAAAATGTCGTCTGCATATGTCAGGGGGAACAACCTACGTCATAGCAGAGATGTCGTACCCATTTCAGAAGCGGCCATATTGGTGTAAATAGGGAAATAAAATGCTTCAAACTAGATATGTACATTACGAGTCTTCAGAAAACATACTGCAGCTGGTAATGAAGAATATTTGCATCCCATCAGTGAGATAATTCCACTTTGAAAAATTGAAAAGGCTTCGATAGCTTCGCCACAAATTTTGAATCGGCGCTGTAAACAATGGTAGTTCCGACATCATTGCCAAATCAGCTTGTGTCGAATTATTTAAAGAAAAGGTCACATTTCTGAGACAGATTTCAGTACGTTTGATTCTTTTATGACCTAGTGCACCGACTGCGCCTACTTGTTGTGGCAAATGTCTTGTGTGTAGCCAACGCCGGCAAACCTACGAATGGTTATGACGTCACTGCTCTGACGTAGGTTGTTCCCCCTGTATGTCTTCTGCTGAATCTTCTTGCAAACTTTTTAAAAATATTTTTGCATACAGGCAAACAGTGTTGTAAATTGGTTTTAACCCTTATCTTGCTGTTCACGACAACCCCTATCTTTGCAAACAGCGTAGATCCAGATCAGATGGCTTTTGATCAGATTTTACACTGTTTATCATTCAGTTTGTGAGGTTGAATAAATATGCATTATATAATGTAATTTGATTGGTTGATAGGCAAAGTTAATTTATTCAGCAGAATAAGGGTTAATTATACAATCTCAGCATGTGCAGTTAATCAAATGCATTCCTCTAAAACTCCTAAAAATTTGGACACCTTGAGAACTTGCTGTAATTTTCCTTAAATTTTATCAATCCAGCAATGTGTCCAAAAGGTGCAGTTAGAATGTCAAACGTTGTAGACCCTGATCAGACTGCTCCTTAAGGAGCAGTCTGATCTGGGTCTGCATTGTTTGCTTGTGCCTATCTGTCCCAAAATTAAGAATCATTACCATATATATATTTATTCACTTTGTTAAAGTTTCTTTCACATGCATGTACCTTAACACAAAAATCCCAAAGAAAACTGCAGAGCGGATAACATGTTAATTACATGTATTTTCACAGCCTCCGTCCATCGGGGCTTGAAGAAATAGACGGGCTGCATGAATTCCTTCCAAGCAGTGCTGAAACCAACCACACACGAGTACCTGTAAACAGCCTAGAGGATCTAAGCAAACCAAGGCAAAACGGTGCAAGTCAGACCATCCATGTTTATAAACCCTATTGAGATGTCATTTCATCTCAATGTCGGGTAAAAGTCCCACATAATTGGAAGCAACATCTCCAACATGACCTATACAGTGTTAACGGGGACTTTAAACATCAAATCAAACAAACAAACAAATATGTATTTTCAGAGAGTATCAGATGACATTTTATGTAAATCAATGGCTGGAAGAAAATCAAATACGAACAATTCACATGAAATTCTCTGAAATCTTCAAAAGTAATGAAAAATATTTTAATATGACACCTGCAATACATATTCATGTTTGGTAGTTAAACAAAGGAATAATTTAGACTGGTGTGATTTCACAGCAATTAATCCATTCGAGCCACAACATAGGAAAAGGCGGCCCCCGCCTATCGGGGCTTGAAGAAATAGATGGTCTGCATGATGCTTCCACGCAGAGCTGCAACCCACCGGCACACGAGTACTGGTAAAATTCTTAGAGGATCTAAGCCTGCCCAGGCAAAGCGGTGCGAGTCGGCCAGTCCATGCTTATAACACTATTGGTTTCATTGGCCCGCAGGGCTTGAGATGTCATTTCATCTCACTGTCTGGTAAAAGTCTCACAAAATTGGAAGCAACGTCTCCAAAATGACCTTTACAGTGTTGACGGGGACGTTAAACCTCAAATCAAACAAACAAACATAGGAAAAGGACCATTCGCACATTCTTAGGTCAATGTCAGGAAACGATGTAAAAGTGAAAAAGTGATTACTTGAGCATTTTTAGCTCACCTGTCACGTAGTGACAAGGTGAGCTTTTGTGATCACTTTTCGTCCGTCGTCCGTCGTCAGTGCGTGTGTGCGTGCGTGTGTGTGTGTGTGTGCGTAAACTTTTTCTTCAAATGACATCTCCTCCTAAACCACTGATCGGATTTTGACCAAACTTCACAGCAATGATCCTTAGGTGGTCCCCTTTCAAAATTGTTCAAATGGTTCTGGTCCACTGCACATCTGGGTCACAGGAGCTAAAAATAGATTTTTTAAACGAAAACTTTAAAAATCTTCTTCTCTGAAACTGCAAGGCCCAGGTCTTTGATATTTGGTATGAAGCTTCATCTAGTGAACCTCTACCAAGATTGTTCAAATTATAGCCCTGGGGGCCAAAATGCCCCCGCCCCGGGGGCCTTTGGTTTTGCATAGGCTTATATAGGGAAAATCATTAAAAAATCTTCTTCTCTGAAACCACAAGGCCCAGGTCTTTAATATTTGGTGTGAAGCTTTACCTGGTGGACCTCTACTAAGATTGTTCAAATTATAGCCTTGGGGCCAAAAATGCCCCCGCCCGGAAGGCCTTTGGTTTTACATAGGCTTATACAGGGAAAATCTTTAAAAATCTTCTTCTCTGAAACTGCAAGGCCCAGATCTTTGATATTTGATGTGAAGCTTCATCTAGTGGACCTCTACCAAGATTGTTCAAATTATAGCCCTGGGGGCCAAAATGCCCCCGCCCCGGGGGCCTATGGTTTTACATAGGCTTATATAGGGAAAATCATTAAAAAATCTTCTTCTCTGAAACCGCAAGGCCCAGATCTTTGATATTTGGTGTGAAGCGTCATCTAGTGGACCTCTACCAAGATTGTTCAAATTATAGCCCTGGGGGCCAAAATGCCCCCGCCCCGGGGGCCTATGGTTTTACATAGGCTTATATAGGGAAAATCATTAAAAAATCTTCTTCTCTGAAACTGCAAGGCCCAGATCTTTGATATTTGGTGTGAAGCGTCATCTAGTGGACCTTTACCAAGATTGTTCAAATTATAGCCCTGGTGGCCAAAATGCCCCCGCCCCGGGGGCCTATGGTTTTACATAGGCTTATATAGGGAAAATCATTAAAAATCTTCTTCTCTGAAACAGCAAGGCCCAGATCTTTGATATTTGGTGTGAAGCTTCATCTAGTGGAACCTCTACCAAGATTGTTCAAATTATAGCCCTGGGGGCCAAAAATGCCCCCGCCCTGGGGGCCTTTGTTATTACATAGGCTTATACAGGGAAAGGCTTTAAAAATCTTCTTCTCTGAAACCGAAAGGCCCAGATCTTTGATATTTGGTGTGAAGCTTCATCTAGTGGACCTCTACCAAGATTGTTCAAATTATAGCCCTGGGGGCCAAAATGCCCCCGCCCCGGGGGCCTATGGTTTTACATAGGCTTATATAGGGAAAATCATTAAAAAATCTTCTTCTCTGAAACAACAAGGCCCAGGTCTTAAATATTTGGTGTGATTAGCTTCACCTGGTGATCCTTAACTAAGATTGTTCAAATTATAGCCTTGGGGCCAAAAATGTCCCCGCCCCGGGGGCCTATGGTTGTTCATAGGCTTATACAGGGAAAATCTTAAAAAATCTTCTTCTCTGAAACCACAAGGCCCAGATCTTTGATATTTGGTGTGAAGCTACATCTAGTGGACCTCTTTCAAGATTGTGCAAATTATAGCCCTGGGGCCGAAAATGGTCACACCCTTGCACCCTTTGGTTTTTCATAGCCTTATATAGTGAAACCTTTAAAAATCTTCTTCTCTGAAACCACAAGGCCCAGGTCTTTGATATTTGGTATGAAGCTTCACCTAGTGGACCTCTACCAAGATTGTTCAAATTATAGCCCTGGGGCCAAAAATGCCCCTGCCCAGGGGGCCTTTGGTTTTACCTAAGCTTATGTAGGGGAAATCTTTAAAACTTTTCTTCTCTGAAACCGCAAGGCCCAGGTCATTGATATTTGGTGTGAAACTTAATCTAATGGACCTCTACCAAGATTGTTAAAATTATAGCCCTGGGGCCAAAAATGCCCCCCATCCCTGGGGCCTTTGGTTTTACGTATGGTTATACATGGAAAATCTTTAAAAATCTTCTTCTCTGAATCCGCAAGGCTCAGATCTTTAGTATTTGGTGTGAAGCTTCATCTTGGCAACCTCTTTCAAGATTGTTCAAATTATATCCCTGGGGCCAAAAATGCCCCCACTCTGGGACCCTTTGGTTTTCATAGGCTTATATAGGGAAAACCTTTAAAAAATTTCTTGTCTGAAACCAGAAGGCCCAGGTCTTTGATATTTGGACTGAAGCTTCATCTAGTGGACCATTACCAAGTTTGTTCAAATTATAGCCCTTGGGCCTAGAATGTACTGGAGACACTAATTCTCAGGTGAGCGATTCAGGGCCCTCAGGGCCCTCTTGTTTAAATAATCTTTCATTTTCGAGTTTTATCCTTTGCCAAAAACAAATAAATCCTGAAACTGATGTCAATAAGGGTACTTTCATGAAATACTGAATAACAGAGTATCTTAGTAAAATTAAAAATGTTTTGTTCTTTGAAAAACTGGTCTTTCTGAAAATCTAAATATCGCATACCCATGCAACTTTTTTAATGAATGCATCAAGGCCCATTTTCTAATGAATGGAATCGTATGCCTTATATAAATAGGTGTCCAATTCGAAATTTAGGGGTGTTAAGGGATGGCTGCAAGTTCTGCAAACAACAGGGTTCAGAATTTAACTTTTTTGGCTGGCATAAGCTTTTGAAGTATGCTGAAAGTTAACAAAAATGCTCTGTGCTTTGAAAAAAACTGGTCTTTCTGGAAATCTTAATATAGCAAACCCATGCAATTTTGTCTGAATTAAGGGACGTTTTCTTGCATCAAGGCCCACTTTCTAACGAAGGCATATATATATGCCTTATATAAATAGGTGTCCAATTCAATGTGTTAAAGGATGAATTTATTTAAAACAAGAGGCCCATTGGAAACTATGCTCACCAGAGCTCAGAGAGAGAGAGAGAGAGAGAGAGAGAGAGAAGAGAAGAGAAGAGAAGAGAAGAGAAGAGAAGAGAGAGAGAGAGAGAGAGAGAGAGAGAGAGAGAGAGAGAGAGAGAGAACTTTAGGGACTTTATGAAGTGGAGGTGGTGGAGCATGGACCCAAAGGAGCCCTGGTTGCTATCACTGAATGCATCATATCATAAGGAACACGCCTATATATAGTTTAGGGGTGGGGATCTGTACGGTTCCCGTTATATAAGGCCTTTCAAACAGTGGAGGGGCTGGGGCATGGCCAGAGAAGATCCCAGGAAAGCCCAAGATTGCTGTCACTGAATTTGTCTTATCATAAGGACCAAGAATATATATGGTTTAGAGGTGAGGATCCGAACGGTTTCTGAGATATATGGCTTTTTATGAAGTGGAGGGGTAGGGCATGACCAGGGGCACCCCTGAGGACCTACATGTTGGTGTCACTGAATGTGTTTTATCATAAGGAACATGAATATATATGGTTTTGGGGTGGGGCTCTGAACAGTTTTTCAGGTATATGGCCTTTTGTGAAGTGTCGGTGGGGCATGGCCCCAGGGCACCCTGGCAGACCCCTAAGTTGGTGTCATTGAATGTGTCTTATCATAAGGAAAAAGAACACATATGGTTTAGGAGTGGGGATCTGTAAGGTTTCAGAGATATTGGGCCTTTTATGAAGTGAAGCAGGTGGGGCATTGCCCCGGCACATCCTGAGGGACCCCCAGGTTGGTGTCACTGAATGCTTATTATAAGGAACAAGAATATTATATGGTTCAGGGGTGGGGATCTGAATGGTTTCTGAGATATATATGGCCTATTTTGAAGTGGAGAAGGTGGGGCATGGTCCCAGCACAACCTGGGGGACCCAGATTGGCATAAAAGCATATGGCTGAGAGACGTTTACTCAAGAAACATTTCTTTGAAAGTTTTGTCAAAATATCTGCAATGACTTGGCAGTAAATGCCATTTTTCAATTTTCCCCATTACAAGTCTATGGAAACTCTAATTTGCCTTAGCAACCAAACTAAAAAGCTAATTGTCATAAAAAACACAGATGAAATTTGGGCTCAGTCGGCCCAGTGGCTTCAGAGGAGATGTTGTTTGAAAATGTTGCCAGACGCAAGAGACTAAATTAATCGCCAGATGAAGACGACAGACAACTGTAAATCCTCTATATAACAAATGTTTAGTACATGTAATATAAGAACACTTTCAGACATCACAGGACCTGACAGTAAAGAAGTAGTCATCTCCTGGAATGTAACTATCTTCCGACTTTCCACAAATATGAAAACTGGTATGTTAACCCTTAAGACCGTGAGAAAAACTAAATCTGAAAATGTCGTCTGCTTTTGTCGTCTGCTGAATCTTCTTGCAAACTTTTTAGAAATGTTTTTTTTTTTTTTCATGCAGGCAAACAGTGTGGATCCAGATCAGACTGCTCCTCTGGGAGCAGTCTGATCTGGGTCAACACTGTTACCAAAAATGACTTTTAAAGTAAGCGGGAGATGAAAAAGCAGACGACAATTGTCGTGGGTTAACAAGACTGAACTCACCTCTAACATTTCTTGATGGCCCTTCCTGGCTGCATGGTGCAGAGGTGTTTTCTGCTTGCAGTCTCGACATAACACGTCTGCTTTGTACTGCAGTAAGATCTTGGCAGCTTCCAGTGAGTTGTACTTGGCAGCAAGATGGAGGGGAAACATCTCATATGGTCCAGAAACATTTGGATCTTGAAAAATACCATAATGATCCCAAGTATTGGAACAGATAGGCCTAAGCAAACAGTGCAGACCCTGATTAGACTGGCAGAGCAGTCTGATCAGGGTCTACGCTGTTTGCCATTCTGTCCGCACCTTTTGGACACTTTGCTGAATCATGAAACAAATTTGTTAAATTTTTAGGAGAATTACAGCAAGTCCAAAAGGTGTCTGAATTTTTTCAGAGTTTTACGGTACCTGAATATTACCACATTTTGTATTGGAAACTTAAGATTTACAAGTCTGTGTGATAAAAATCCATGTAACCCCTACTTTATATAGAGAAAATAGGTGTACATTATCTTTCTTATTTCTGCTCCAAGACATAGGTTGTTGGCGCTCATTTGAACTGCCTCACTGAGGTGGTTCTAACAATTAAGCATCTACATCCTATGTTTTTTGTATGAATAATATAATATCACAAATTTTCATCTGAAAATTAAATATTTTGAAGATATGAAAAAAAAATGCACTATATTGCACACACATGTTATTGAAATGACTGGCAAACAGTCCACCGGCCCAGGCTGTGATCTGATCGTATATTCCACTCATCACGTGAACAAGTCTGTGAAATGCAGACCCCCTATACCCAACTTTATGTAGAGAAAACTGGAGTTTACGGGGGGTGTAGGTTATTTTTTAAATTTTTGCTCCAAAACATAGGTTGTGGGTACTCGTTAGAACCCCCTCAATGAGGCGGTTCTATTAAGCACCCACAACCTATGTTTGCAGTATTTATAAGAAAAATATCATGGATTTTCATCAGAAAAGTAGACATTTTGAAGATGTGAAAAAATGCACTATGTCCCACGGGTTTGTTATCGTAATGGTTTGCAACAAGTTCAGCCATTTTCTAAATAAATTTACAAAACTAATTCAATCAGACATCCCAAAATTTTTAAACCGGCTCATGTCATATATAAGGTCAGGAAGGGTAAATGATGACAGCATTCAGGGTTATATGCAGAGTTTAACCCATTGTATACTAGTGAACTCTTCCATTGCTGTATGTTGGACAAGTCCATTTGTCATATAAGGGTTACTCATTTTTATTCCATTTTGATAAAAAAAATCTGTTAGCAAAAAGTGAAGGCCCTGATCAGACGCCACTTTCTGCGGCGTCTGATCTGGGCCTGCACTGTTTGCCAAGGTACCCCTTTAGGCAATGGGATTTACCTCAACTAATAAATAAGTTCTACATTGCCATAAAATTGCAGAGTAAAAGACTTATGATATATCCAATACATATATTTAGGCTTAAGGTGAAATATTCCTGGACAAGTTTGTTTGTATTGAAGTTTTAATGGCGCAGTCAAAACTATTTTAGGTCATTTTACCTATCCACACTTTTCCTGGGCAGGCTTATACATAAGCGGTAATACAGTGCACATTCTCTTGCCAGAAACTGAAGACTGCCCTTCTTAAAACCAGCGGAAGGGAGAGAATGACTGTAGAAAAGATTTCATGATCAATCTCCACGAAAGAATGTTGCCGACCCCAGCAGGAATCGAACCCGCGTCCTCCTGATCACCAGTCAGATGCGCATCCGACCGCGCTACCGAGGCCGGCATTACTAGGCAAGAAGAAAACAAGAGATGTCTTTCGGGCCCACTGCATGCTAATTTCGCAGAACCATTTTTCCAGTCATAATTTATGCATTGATATAATATCTGATATGACAAACTGAATTTTGCAACATAATTTCATACATATCACAAAATCTGGGATTTCTAGTGAAGTGGCACTGCAAAATGACATATTAAACAGTCACTGCACCATTAACCCTTTTTGTACCAAATGGAATATTCCACCTTATATATAGCAGGGGTCCATTTCAAAATTTAGGGGTGTCAGGTTGTTTTCTTCAAAAACCATTTGAAAATTGGCTGAAAATTTTGCAAACAGTGTAGGCCCTGATCAGATGCCGCAGAATGCGGCGTCTGATCTGGGCCTGCACTGTTTGGCAACTACCCATTTTTGGGTTTCCGGTACTAAATGGGTTAAGTTACAATCCCATTAGTATGTCTGGGTAATGAACACCCTTGAAACCTCATCTTTATACACAACTATACAGAAAAGTGGGCTTTACATGGATATACATGACTTTCCTTTTTTCTTATGAAAACACAATGTGGGTTCTGTTTTAATGAGTACCCACAATCTATGCTTGCAGCAGAAATTTAAAACTAAAAAGATATCACAATTTTTGACCAGAAAATTTGTTTTGTTTTGTTTGATTTGAGGTTTAACATCCCCGTCAACACTGTACAGGTCATTTTGGAGACGTTGCTTCCAATTTTGTGGGACTTTTACCCGACATTAAGATGAAATAACATCTCAAGCCCTGTCGCCCAATGAAACCAATAGTGTTTATAAGCATGGACGGTCCGACTCGCATCACTTTACCTGGGCAGGCTCAGATCCTCTAAGTGGTTTACCAGTACTCGTGTGCGGTCGGTTTCAGCTCAGCTTGGAAGCATCATGCAGCCCATTTATTTCTTCAAGCCCCAATGGTAAATGTCAGTTTTCAAGCAATGGAAGAATTCACATTGTCGCATAAGAATGTTTTCATAATGGTATAGCAAATGTTGCAACAATTTTGTATCAAACTGTACCATTTAAGGTACAGTCATTGTAACATGTGCATCTAAATTGCTTTGATTACCGGTAGTTACACTATTATCACCGTCCATAACTTGCCAATTAATAAAATAAATGCTGCAGTTCAACCAATCAAACAATCTAAATTTTCAATTATAAGCTCTGTGCAAAAACCTATTAGGGTTTCAAGCACAACATCTTTTGCACAGATAAAAATTGATCAGCATAACATTTACTTAAAATATCATAGGAGTGAGTGAGTGAGTGTTTTATGTCCCACCAACAGCTAAGGTCATACGGAGACGGGACCTCGGTTTAAAGACTCATCCGAAAGTCTGGAGAAGCCCAGGATCAATCCTGCCATGCCTGGTTTACAAGGCGAGTAGCATAACCACTACACCACAGAGGCTTCTAAAATATCATATGAACTTAATTGAGAGGCTGCAGATGACGTCACACACATACAGTTATCTTTCTTTCTGGAGACACCAAAGTTAATTTCCAACAGAATTTTAATGTACTTTTCTTGTAAATAACTCTCTTGTCCCTTAGAAAATTATGACATAACCTTAATAATTTTATTTTTATGACCCTTAAAGGTGCATTATTGAGCTATCTGGAAAAAATGCTTCCAAAAATAAAATACATAAAGCCGGTATTTTTCTTTAAAAACAATAAAAATGAATGCATTTTATGCAAAAATGTGAACAATTATGATGACAGGTAAACGAGTTTGAGAGGGATTCCCTAACTAGGTGTCGCACACTAGTTAGATCTATTTTTAGTTTGTGACAAAAATAGAATCCCCATATATGACGTTATGCGACATTCATTTTTGGCCTTGTTTGCTTAGGCCATGCCTGAATCGGAATAAATATGACGCTGAATACCATGCCATAAGTAACGACACTCAGAGACGATACTGTCGCCATGTATGTGTAAAGTGACAGATTTATTTTTAGAACAGATGTTCTGAGCGAAGGGTAAACACGAATGAAAACGACCATTTTCACAAAGTTCTGAAGCTGTGTTTGACTCCAAAAGTGTACACATGACAAAGGAGTATGCATTAAAGATAAAAAACAGAAAAAAAATTTTGAGACCCGGTAGCTCAATTTTGCACCTTTAAGAACAATATCAGTCACATATTAACACCTTCAGTGCTTTTATTACTGAGGGTTAATTGGTCAAAAATGAATAAATTTGTACACAAAAACCTGTCTGGTGTCACCAATATGGCGGATCAAGGGGGAAGAATCTTACAAAAATGCTATGTCTGCAACCTCTTAATTGGTTGAATAGCAACAGTATTTAGTAAAATGGCATGTTGTAGCCAGTGAAAGTTCAGAAAGTTAATCTTAATTTCCTTAGGCTAGTTAGTCAATAATTAATTGATGATATTCATTTTGTAATGTATTTAGGATTTTAGGCTAAATGATGATAATCTTGTCAATAACCCATAAAATGCCAATCACAACAATTGTCATCTGCTTTGTCATCTGCCGGTTACTTCAAAACTCATTTTTGAAAACAGCGTGAACCCAGATCAGACTGCTCCTCTCGGAGCAGTCTGATCTGGATCCACACTGTTTGTATGCAAAAATATTTTTAAAAAGTTTGCAAGACAATTCAGCAGACGACATTAGCAGATGACATTTTCATATGTTTATTGCATTTTGCAATGTATTTAGGATTTAGGCTAAATGATGATAATCTTGTCATTAATAATTTATAAGTTTCAAAATGAAGCAAAACTTGTTGCATAACAACTGTAGAATGTTAAATGTCCTGTCTCTGCATTTTCAAAGTACAGTTGAACTTTGATAACTCAAACACCTTTGGGACCATGAAATAGGGATAGTTTAAACTTCTCAGGTTTAAGACGCCGACAAAAACTACATCTGAAAACGTCGTCTGCTAAATTTTCTTCGCAAACATTCTAAGGCAAACAGTGTGGACCCAAGAGGTCCTAGAGGAGCAGTCTGATTTTGGTCCACACTGTTTGCAAAAATGACTTTTAAAGTAACAAGCAGACGAAAATTGTCGTGATTGGCATCATAGTTTCAAGTCATGCAGCATAATGGATATCACTTTAACAGCTTTACGATCTTCTATATAATAAAGATATGCTGTGTGTAATCATTACATAGAATTGCCTCATTGAGGCAATTCTAATGAGTGCACACAACGTACATGTACCTTTTACAGATCAAATCAGGAAAAACCTTCCTAAAATCTAAATATATGGATATCTGAAGCTATAGGGAACATTCTCCAGGGACTCAAGAAGGAGTTCTAATTAGCCATGGTAAACGAGCTATCCGTGTTCTAGTTTTCCAAGATTCACTGGTACAGTAATTCCTTACTGTCAATAAGCAGTTTTTAAGAAATGGAAATGGCCGTGGATGCTAGCATTTTCCTAGCATTTTTTATAAACCCGAGCAACAGGATCCTCGGGCTAATGTGGGGTGCTAGCATTTTTGTAGCAACTTTGATACCACCTGGGAACCATGAAAATACAAAAAATCCTATATTAAGACTAGCTTTGGTACTGTTCAAAAGTGGTCTATATAAGACCACTTTTGAACAGTTCCAAAGGTGGTTTCTTACTTGCAGGCTGTAGAAAACACAAAGAATACTGATCTTTTAAATATGATTTTTAAAGTGTGTGTGTGTGTGTGTGTGTGTGAATTTGGGTTTAACGTCGCTTTCAACAAGTGAATTTGGGTTTAACGTCGCTTTCAACAATTTTTCAGTCATATCACAACGGTGTCTGGTTGCGACAGGGAGCTCAATGCTCACTTTTATAGTGCTGCCTCACTGAAGTATCATGTCCCAGAAACATTACATGATACCACACCCAGTCACATTATCCTGACACTGGGTCGACCAGTCCTAGCTCTACCCCGTAAATCTGAGTGCCAAGCGAGGAGCAACTCGTACCATTCTTAACAACTTTGGTATGTTGCGGCCCGGGATCGAACCAGTGACCTCCCGTTCCCCGGAGCAGACACTCTACCAACTGAGCTATCGGGGCCGGTTGTTTTTTTAAAGATGACTTAGCTTTAATTTGAGCTGGTCTTATTGGAATTTCCCTTACCTTTCAAAAACTATGTACATGGGAGGACCTGTATGCTGATGACCTTGTCATCATAGCTGAATCCCTTGAGGAATGTGTCAGGAGGCTCTTAACTTGGAAAGACGCAATGGAGGCGAAAGGGCTGAGAGTGAACGCAGGAAAGACAAAGATCATGATCTGTGGTACAGGTCTGGACCTCTTGCAGAGTACAGGCCAGTTCCCATGCGCTGTATGTCGCACTGGAGTGGGCAGCAACAGTATTTTTTGTAATGGCTGCAAGTTCTGGGTGCACAAGAAATGCAGTGGGCTCAAACGCTTGATAGAGGACCCTGATTACAGGTGTACACGGTGCCAAGGAACTGCACGCCCCTTAGATGGCAGACCACAGAGGGAAGTCCAAGTCGGATCCGACAAGCTGGAGGTTGTAGCTTCCTTCTGCTACCTAGGTGATATGCTCTCAGCAGCGGGTGGTTGCGACCTTTCAACTACAACACGTGTGAAAACAGCCTGGAAGAAATTCAAGGAGTTGCTACCAGTTCTCTCTTCCCGCCACCTCTCGTTCAAGACACGTGGCCGTGTGTATAGCTCTTGTGTGCGGAGCGCAATGCTCCATGCCAGTGAGACATGGCCATTGACAAAGCCAAACCTCCAACGTCTACAGCGAAATGACAGGGCAATGATCAGACAGATCTGCAATGTCAAGCCACAGGACACTGTCACCATCAGGTCCAGTGAGTTACTTGAGCGCCTTGGCATTGAGGACCTGGACCTCATCCTGAAAGAGAGAAGACTTCGCTGGTATGGACATGTGGAACGCTCCAACGGTGCAGTCAAGACTGCCTGTGACATACAGGTAAGTGGAAAGCGGGGGCCAGGAAGGCCCAAGATGACCTGGAAGCAGCTAACAGAAAGAGATTGCAGAGAATGGAAGCTCTCTGCTATCGATCCTCATGATAGACAAGCCTGGAGATCTGGTGTAAGATCTGCCATGCGTGCAGCAAGTCAGCTACCTGGAAGGGGGCCCACTTATGTGGACGTTGCCCCTGTACCTGCACGTTAATCAAAAATCCGTTGATGATGATGATGGACTTGTTCAAATAAATGTGATTAACTGCTTTTAACCCTTATCCTGCTGAATAATTTAATTAGCCACACCCATTTCTGACTATCAGCCAATCAGATTATATGATATATTTTCTTTCAAATTCACAAACTGAATGACAAACAGTGTAGATCCTGATCATGACAAACAGTGTAGATCCTGATCAGATGGCTTCTTCAGAAGCCATCTGATCAGGATCTACACTGTTTGCAAAGGTAGGAATTGCCGTGAACAGCAGGATAAGGGTTAACATATGTATTTCATCAAAACTACGAGTACATGTAACACCCACATTAGTTATATGACATAGCTATAATTTTTATGGAAGCGAATTCTTATTTTTTTCAGCGAAAATAGGCTTCTTACGTTACATGTGAATCGTCGGTCTTGAAGACCATTCACATGTAATGTCAAATCTTATTTTCTCTTCGAAAATAATCAAAAAAATAAAACTGCCGTCTGCTCTTAAAATTTACATGGTGCTTTAAGGGTTAAGGCTGTAACACGTCAGACCAATGCAAACATAAAAGATCTTGAACAGCTGTAGTTAAATGCAGAATCTGATCAGGGTTTACACTCACTATTTTTTGTTTGATTTGAGGTTTAGCGTCCCCGTCAACACTGTAAAGGGCATTTTGCTTCCAATTTTGTGGGACTTTTACCCGTCATTGAGATGAAATGACATCTCAAGCCCTGCCGCCCAATGAAACCAATAGGGTCTATAAGCATGGACGGTCCGACTCGCACCGCTTTGCCTGGGCAGGCTTAGATCCTCTAAGCAGTTTACCAGTACTTGTATGCGGGTCGGTTTCAGCTCTGCGTGGAAGCATCATGCAGCCCATCTATTCCTTCAAGCCCCCATGGGCGGGGGACGTACACTCACTAAATACACATACCAGCTTTGCAGTCCAGTAGAGCAACAAGGCATTGCACTTTGTTGTACTTGGCGGCAATATGAATAGGTCGGTTCCCAGCATTGTCTATACTTGTGATGATATCTGCAGTGGACGTCAGCTGACTTTTCAATTCTTCAACAAGATTTTCTCTTATAATCTGAAATTATTGAAGATACTGTTGGCTTATATTTTTCAGGAAGATAAAATAATAAACCTTTAGCCGATCGCGCGATCATAACAATATTATATGCTGGATTTACTGCTGATGTATTTTCAAAGTCCATCACTAAAACACGCCCATATAATTTTGATCCCCTTGAACCCCACTTTTTTTAGTAAAACTGGGGTATACAGAGGTTATTTTTCTTATTTCTGCTTTAGAACATAAATTGTGGGTACTCGTTATACCTGCCACGATGAGGCAATTCTAACTGCCTTGATGAGGCAGTTCTAACAAGTACGGTACCCACAATCTATATTTTGAGCAAAAATAAGAAAAAAAATCACAATTTTTCATCTTAAAATTTTCAGGTTTTTTTGGCCGTAAAGTTAAAAATGTACTTGTATAGGCATGTTTTCGTAATGATCAATGCAAAGAGAGTGGACCTAGATTAGATTGAAAAGTTTGCCAAGAGATGCACCAGACAACATAAGTAGATGACATTATCAAATGCACTTTTCCTTGATGCATTACAGGTAAATTAGAGAGGAAACAGAAAGAGAGAATCTATTAGTATTAGGTGCAGGCTGATTAAGGAGATAATTGGTATGCACAAGATGCAACTAAATAAATGAGTAATGTGCAAACAATGTTAGTTTACAAACTGTTTACAAACACATTCAAGTTTTTATCCCTAACTTACTTATATGTAAGTTTCAGGAAGATCCATTAAAAAAAAGGCATTTTCAGCAATCAAGGGGACATAACTCTATGAGATATAGACAGACCTCGCCATTTTTCGAACTCATCCGAGCTTTTATCCCTCACTTACTTATTTGTAAGTTTCAAGAAGATCTAATCAAAGCTGAAGGGGCTATGGTGATGACAATGTCAAAAATAAGCATTTTCAGAAAAGTAGGGGACATAATTCCGTAAATAATCGACAAACATAGTTAGTTTTGGAATTCATCCGAGGTTTTATCCCTGACTTACTTTGTAAGTTTCAAGAAGATCTGATCAAAACTGAAAGGGCTATGGGGATGACAAGGTCAAACATAAACATTTTCAGCATAGTAGGGGAAATAACTCCATAAGTAATTGACTGACATTGCTAGTTTTCGAACTCATCCAAGTTTTTAGCCCTGAATTACTTGTTTGTAAGTTTCTGGAAGATCTGATCAAAACTGAAGCGGCCACAGTGATGACAAGGTCGAAAATAGGCATTTTCTGCAATCAAGGGGACGTAACTCTATGATAGATAGGCTGACCTTTCCAGTTTTCCAACTCATCTGAGCTTTTATCCCTGACTTACTTGTTTGTAAGTTTCAAGAAGATCCGATCAAAAGTGAAGGGCTACATATAGTGATGACAAGGTCAAAGCATAGTAGGGGAAATTACTCGGTGAGTAATCGACCGACATCAACAGTTTTCGAACTCATCTAAGCTTTCATCCCTGACTTTCTTGTTTGTAAGTCTCAAGAAGATCCGATCAAAACTGAAGGGGCTACGGTGATGACAAGATCAAAAATAGGCATTTTCAGCAACCAAGGGGACGTTACTCTATGATAGATTGGCAGACCTCCCAGTTTTCAAACTCATCCAAGCTTTTAGCCTTGACTTGCTTGTTTGTAAGTGTCAAGAGGATCTGATCAAAACAGAAGGGCTACGGTGAAGACAAGGTCAAAAATAAGCATTTTCAGCAATCAAGGGGACTAACTCTATGACAGATGGGCCAACCTTGCCAGTTTTCGAATCCATCCGAGCTTTTATCCCTGACTTACCTGTTTGTAAGTTTCAAGAAGATGTGATCAAAACTGAAGGGGCTACGGTATTCACAAGATAAAAAATAGGAATTTCCAGCAATCAAGGGGACGTAACTCTATGATAGATTGGCCGACCTCCCCAGTTTCCAAACTCATCTGAGCTTTTATCCCTGACTTACTTGTTTGTAAGTTTCAAGAAGATCCAATAAAAACTGAAGGGGTACGGTGATGACAAGGTCACAAAATAAGCATTTTCAGCAAAGTAGGGGACATAACTCTGGAAGTGATCGACCAACATCGCTAGTTTTCGAACTCATCCGAGCTTTTAACCCTGACTTACTTGTATGTAAGTTTCAGGAAGATCTGATAAAAACTGAAGGGGTTATGGTGATGACAAGGTCGAAAACAGGCATTTTCAGCAATCAAGGCAACATAACATAATGGGCCAACTTGGCCAGTTTTTGAATTCATTCGAGTTTTTATCCCCAGCCATCTTACATATAAGTTTAAGAAAAATCTGATCAAAACTGAAGGCGCTACGGTGATGACAAGCATTTTCCCATTGTAAGTCTATGGGACCTTGTGGTTGCCATAGCAACCAAAGTTTTCGTTCGATTTCGAAAAAGAGCTTATGTCAGCAATGCCCAACCAGAAACATAATACAGATGAGAAATGGTTGAGATCAGCCTGCCGGCTGCAGAGATATAACTGGTTAAAGGTGTGGATGGATGGACGACAGATGGACGACCCACTATACTATAAGCTCCCATGGAGCCTTCAGCCCAGGTGAGCTAAACAAGCTCTAAGTTAGCAGTCAATGATAGGAGATTCTCCTAGAGGCAGAAGTCGTTTCTACTGCAAACAGCTAATACAATAATTAACACAAAAAGTATGAAAAAGAGAAGACCAGGTTCGTGTCTTTTGATATCAAGTTTATCAGGCAAGGCTTTGAGAGCGCTTGTAGAATCGCTAGGCGTGCCGAGCGATTCTACATGCGTTCTTGAAGCCGAGCCTGATAAACTTGATATCAAATGACACAAATTTGGTATAGCTATTTATCAGTATATCCCATTATTCACTCTTTATATATGCAATTTACATTAGGGCAGTTATCGATTATCCACAGAGCATCTCAACATTCCGGCATGCAATAATCGGTCCATAATCATAGTAAAAACTGACCGTAGTTTTTGCCTATGATACTTTTTCAAAGTAATATTTCCAATTCTTCCAGTTTTTATGACATTTTTGACATTTTTTCGGGTATTCTGGTACAATCATAAAAGTGTAATATCACATTGACGTGATAAAGCTGACTTATCCTGAGATAGCATCTCTTTATCAGGTCAATGTGTTACAATGCAATATATATAGGGCGTAACTGATAAAGTTTCATCCAGTGTCAGTGTTGTGGTAAAGATATTGTATAGCACAAAATGCTTCCAGCCAGTTAGTGATTTTCTCTGGGTACAATGGTTTCTTCCACCATGACTGACTGAAAAATTCTGTGATATATTTTTAACCATGACTTACCATAACAACTTTAACCCTTTTTATACCAAATGGAATCTTCTTCCTTATATATAGCAGGAGTCCATTTCAAAATTTAGGGGTGTTAGGTTGTGTTTTCATCAAAATGTTTTTGGAAAATTAACTGAACTTTTAGCAAACAGTGGAGGCCCTGATCGGACGCCACATTCTGCGGCGTCTGATCTGGGCCTGCACTGTTTGCCAGTGTACCCGTTTTGGGGTCTCCGGTATAAAATGGGTTATAACTGAGAAAACTTAATTGTATTAGTCCCCAAATTTTAACCCTTGTTCTGCTGAGCCCGGATATGCCTTTTCTTTGAAACAATGTAGATCCAGATCAGATGGCGCCTGAAGAAGCCATCTGATCAGGATCTACATTGTTTGTCATTCAGATTGTGAATTTGTTGTAATAATTTGCTACAGGTAAACTGATTGGTTGATAATCGGTAGTGGGTGTGGCATATATGAATATTCAGCAGGACAAGGGTTAACATCTGTTTTTTCTCTATGGTGATGTGTCAGAACACTGCTGACAAAACAACAAATAATGTAGATCCTGACCATACTGCTCTTCAGGAGCAACTTGAACAGGGTCTACACTGTTTGCTCAGGCAGTACTATCTAAAAACTCGGTGTAATTATGGTAAACTGTTAAATTCATCATAAAATGACTGTTTGAGAATTTAAACCCCTGGCAAGTAACATTTGGCACAAAGATTTGCTTTGGAATTCACAAAATACTTCTGAAAAAGCCATTTTGTTAGTTTATGATAGTGTAAAAGCTAATAAATAGAGGATCTTCCATGAGTAGTTGTTCCATACAATAATTTATGAAAAGAACACTTGACGAGTTTCATAAATTTCATATGAAATGATCACGAGTATAAGATTCTGTTTATCAATTAATGATTTTCAATCATAGTTTTTGCCAAAGAAATTTAATGGGAACGGATACACCTTCAGGGGAGCCAACTCCTGCAAAGTATTTTTGTCTCCCATGTCAATAAGGGTCAACTCTTAAAGGAAAGAATTTGCTCCTGAGGAGCAAATTCTTTCCTTTAAGAGTAAACCCCTTTTTCAGTGGGACAGGGCTTACAGAAAAGCAACTTTGAAAAATGGCAGAAAATGTGCCAGGTGTTCCCATTCCCCTTAAACATTGTGTTCATATCATTTAAATGACATGACATTACGATGATAATAACAAAATAGTGTAATTCCGGCCTAAAAAAGAAAATGAAATGCCCAAAAACTACAAATGTGTCAATACGACACTGATGCCCCCACCCAGGGGCCACCTTACCCCACAAAAACATGTTGCAAAAACAGCTGTCAATGGACAGCATAGCTCATCTGAAAAAGTGTCCTTCAGGTCACATGCATACATGTAGGTGTTGATATTGCTGATTGAGCCTTTGGAGAAATAACTATCATCATACCCAATATGAACCACATGCATAAAATAGTTTGGAAAATATGAGCTCTTAGAAACGTTTTCATTAAAATTTTTCTAAGTCTGCAACCTTGACCTTGAGGCAACGGGCAGGGTCAGTGGTATGGCTGAATGAAACTTTGGATCTGTATCTATCAATATTCCAAAAAATGAAGCCAATTCATAATATGGTTTGGAAAATATGAGCCCTAAAAACTTTAGAAACATCATAAAACTGAGTCTGTGACCTTCAGGTCAGGTCGGTATGGCTAAATAAAACTTTGGACCTGTAACTATCATGATACCAACTATGAAGCAAATCCATGATATAGTTTGGAAAGTATAAGCTCTTAACAAACTTCAAATTAAAAAATTTCTATGTCTTTGACCTTGACCTTT
Source organism: Lucinisca nassula (assembly GCA_963580285.1). Taxonomy (NCBI): domain Eukaryota; kingdom Metazoa; phylum Mollusca; class Bivalvia; order Lucinida; family Lucinidae; genus Lucinisca; species Lucinisca nassula. The sequence goes on from OY757011.1 coordinate 32,193,486, forward strand.
AGGTCATGTGCATCGGTGGGGGTATTGCTGAATATCACTTTGGACTGGTATATATCATCAAACCAAATATAAACCTAATGCATCATATGATTTGGAAAATATCAACTCTTAAAATATCTAACTAAAAATTTCTAAGTCTGTGACCTTGACCTTGAAGCCATACGCATGGGTGGGGGTATTGCCAAATAAACTTTTGGTTTTGTATCTATCATCATACCAAATAAAAAATATTATAAGCATAATCCATAATATGGTTTGGAAAATTTGAGCTCTTTAAAATCTTTAATATTAAAAATTTCTAAGTCTGTGACCTTAACCTTAAGGTCATAGGCATGAGTGGGGGTATTGCTGCTGAATATAACATTGGACCTATATCTATCATCATAACAAATATGAACCAAATCCACCATAAAAGTGAAAATAACACAGTTTCTGCTTTGGACCCCAACAGCAGTGTTACAAAGGGGTTGGGGCGTACTTCAATGAACATTAGAAAATCATCTTCATTTCTTAAATGAAAGCTACCATAAAAATTCTAAAAATTCGGACACCTTGAGGACTTGCTGTAAATCTCCTAAAATTTTAACAAGTTTGTTTCACAATCCAGCAAGTAGTCCAAAATGTGCAGATGGATTGGTAAACAGTGTAGACCCTGATCAGACTGCTCCTTCAGGAGCAGTCTGATCTGGGTCTGCACTGTTTGCATTAGGTCTGTCTGTCCCAATACTTAGGGTCATTATGGTAGCAGGTAAGTCAATACTGATCACATGTTTACATATGTTACCTAGCCTTGCTGAATTTGATGGATAAGTGGCTACCCATGAAAACCGGGCTCATTAAAGTGATTGATCAATTAATTAATACCGTCATCCAATGTATGATTCAAATACATAATAATTATGTCTGCATAAACTTAGCAAAAGAAACTATGGTTTCTTCTAACTAAGGTTTCTTCTGTCATGGTTTGTCTTTGAGTGTGTGTATCGCTTATATCTTTCTGTTTTAGATAGCCAATTGGCCATTTTGTAGGACAGTATCTGTCCTTTTGGCTTTCCGCTATTGATGTTTCCATTAGGTTTTAGTTATTTAATGTTTGTGTTTCTTTCCCTTTGGTGTCTCTGATGGGAGGTGTAGGTTAATTGTATTGATTCCTTATCACTGCCTTCACTTCTATTTTGTTTATATATTTGTTCATTATTCTGTAATATTCTGCTGATACTGTTTGTGGAAAAAATAAAAAAAATGTTGATGGCTGCCTTTCCATATACACATGTATTCTGAATAGATTTGATTTCTCACAAATATCAAGCCCAATCACATGCAGAGTGTGCATACCTATCTCACATGAAACATGAAAACATACCTATATAATTTTGGCCCCCTTAAACCCCGACTTTTACATCACATGAACAAGTCCGTGAAATGAAGACCCCCCTCAACCCGACTTTATATAGAGAACAAGCACAACTTCCCAAGGTCTTAGTAATAATGTTGTGCAAACTAGATAAAATGTTGTGGGAACAAGATAATATCTTGCGCGCACAAGACATTAAGTTGTGCAAAGAAAATATTATCTTGTGCGCACAATGGGGACAACATAATATCTTGTTCGCACAACATATTATCTTGTGCCCACAAGATATTAAGTTGTGCGAACCAGATATTATCTTCTGGGCTGCACACAAGATAATATCTTGTCCGCACAACATAGATCTTGTATGAACAAGATAATATCTTGTGCGCACAAGATAATATCTTGTCCAAACAAGATAATATCTTGTCCAAACAAGATATCTTGTTCCCACAACTGACCAAGGTCTATGTTGTGCAAACTAGATAATAGGATGTGCAAACAAGATATCTTGTGCACACATGACATTAAGTTGTGGGAACAAAATAATATCTTGTGAGTCTGCACAAGATAAATTATGTTGTGCACACAAGGTATCTTGTGCACACAAGATATCTTGTGTGCACAAGATAATATCTTGTTAGCACAACATAACATGTGCGCACATGGCCCCCGCCCATAGGGGCTTGAAGAAATATATGGGCTGCATGATGCTTCCACGCAGAGCTAAATCCAGCCCGCACACTAGTACTGGTAAACCGCTTAGAGGATCTAAGCCTGTCCAGGAACCGCGGTGCGAGGAGGACCGCCCATGCTTATAAACCCTATTGGTTTCATTGGGCGACAGGGCTAGAGATGTCATTTCATCTCAATGTTGGGTAAGAGTCCCACAAAATTGGAAGCAATGTCTCCAAAATGACCTACACAGTGTTGACGGGGACGTTAATCCTGAAATAAAAAAAAACAAAAAACTTTTGTACAATTTTGCTTCATGCTTTTTTAGGGTAAACCCCCTAACTTTGGGCCCAAATCAAGATTTTCGTAAGATTCGCACCTTCCTCTGCAAAATACCTGAAGTTTGCTTCCCCTGTGTACGGTCCTGATACCGCTCAGGCAGCCTAATCAGAGTCAACACTGTTTGGATCTGTGACTTATAAAGAAGGCAGCAGATGACAAAGCAGACAAAATTGTTGTAACTAGTACCTTAAGAGTTTTAAAAAGTTTTAAAAATGGACCTACCTTTCCAATCATTTTGATTCTAGCATAAATCCAGAACTATTTTTCCAAAACAAGTAAAACTATTTTACCCTATCACTTTTCATTACCAATGAATATCACATAGGCATCGAATTTCACAGATATTAAATTTTTAAGTAGCACACAGCAGATGACCATCTAATTTTTGTACCAAATGAAATCTTCCTCCTTGTGTATATCCAGAGTCCATTCCAAAATTTAGGGGTGTCAGGTTGTGCTGTCATCAAAATTTATTTGGAAAATGACTGAACTTTGAGTAAACAGTGGAGGCCCTGATCTGGGCCTGCACTGTTTGCCAAGGTACCCATTTTGGGGTTTCTGGTACTAATGTATTTCTCAGAGAAATTTTTCAGAGAAATGTTAAGGCTTAGCATTTCAATTTATGAAATGTGAAGTCTGAAGTAAGCAAAAAGTACTAAAAAGCTATCTGCTAGGGTGCCTGAAGTCCCATGGCAAATTTTACAGCTGACAATTTTTGATATTTTACAGTGAAAATAAGAATTAGCATTTCACGTTATGTAATGTGAAGACTAATTTTTTTTAAAAAATAAAAAAAAATAAAAAATCACTCTGCTAGCTGTTTTAAAGACCAATATACAACTCAATGAAAGCTGCATTAAGTTTTCATCAGACAAAATTCTGGTCAATTTGTAATGCTATTGTTTTGTATTGGCACATTATAACTCATCCTAGTCTAATGTCAACAGTCATTATGAGTAAAAGAATCAGCTTCAACACTTCACCTGTATTGGCAACCTGTACCTACGGTTGATGACCAAAGGTATTGAATTCGTCATTAACCCATTTTGTACCAAATGGATGATGATGATGTTTTCGAGTTTAACGAAGCGCCAACCCTCTTTGTGGGTCATAAGCATCAATCGATTAATGATAAAAAATTGTACCAAATGGAATCTTCCTCCTTACATATAGCAGGAGTACCATTTCAAAATTTACGGGTGTCAGGCTGTGTTTTCCAAAATTGATTTGGAAAATGGCTGAACATTTTGCAAATAGTGTAGGCCCTGATCAGACGCCGCGTTCTGTGGTATCTGATCTGGGCCTGCACTGTTTGCAAGGGTACCCGTTTTGGGGTTTCCGGTACAAAATGGGTTAATGACCAAAAGTATTGAATTTGTCAATAACATTGCCCTCAAGCTGGAACCAACACATAAGCAAGTCATTGAAATAAATACCCCATAAACCCCACTTATATAGAGAAAACTGGCATTTACAGGGGTATAAATTATTTTTCTTTTCCTGCTCCAAAGCAAAAGTTGTGGGTACTCATTAGAACTGCTGCCTCAATGAGGCAGTTCTAATGAGCACCCACATCTGTTTGGTGTATAAATAGGAAAAAAATCACAAATTTTCACCAGAAAAATAACCATTTTGAAGATCTGAAAGAAAGCATTATGAAACATTAATAAACACCTCAAAATGGTTGAATCTTTAAATTACTAGTATATTACTAGCCCCCGCCCATCTGGGCTTGGAGAAATAAATGGGCTGCACGGTGCTTTCACACAGAGCTGAAACCTACCAAACTTGAATACTTTAAACAACTTAGGTCTAAGCCTGCCCAGGAAAAGTGATGCAAGTCGGACCGCTTTTTAAACCCTAGGGGTTACTATGCGCAGTAGGGCTTAAGATGTCATTTCATCTCAGTGTTGGATAAAAGTCCCACGAAATTGGAAGCAACGTCTCCAAAATGACCTAAATAGTGTTGACGGGGACGTAAAACCTAAAGTTAAACAAACAAAAACTAGTATATTACTTCAGCCATAATCAGCCTAAAAGTAAAATTTATTGGGAAAGGACACACTTTCAGTGGAGAAAGGTCTTTTGGTTTGTCAATCGACCAAAATCCACTAACTTCAGAAGCTTCCCACCTGCTATTGTTCATGTGATTATGTATATAATCCAGGTACCAGTTATTTATAGCAGTGCTAGTCTTCTCCCTGTGACTTCAGAGCGTTGTGCCAAAAAACAAAATCTGAACTGGGCTTGTTTGTTTGTTTGATTTTAGGTTTAACGTCTCCGCCAACACTGTAAAGGTCATTTTGGAGACGTTGCTTCCAATTTTGTGGGACTTTTACCCGACATTGAGATGAAATGACATCTCAAGCCCTGCCGCCCAATGAAACCAATAGGTTTATAAGCATGGACCGTCCAAGTTGCACCACTTTGCCTGGGCAGGCTTAGATCCTCTAAACGGTTTCAGCCCTGCGTGGCAGCATCATGCAGCCCATCTATTTCTTCAAGCCCCTTTGGGCGGGGACTGGAACTGGGCTTGTGAACTGAGTCATTGGGAAACAGTGAAGACCTAGGTTAGACATCACAGAATACTGAGTGGACCTGCTGACATCGGGGCTTGAAGAAATAGACTGGTCTGCATGATGCTTCCACGCACATGAGTAGTACAGGTAAACCGCTTAGGGGTCTAAGCCTGCCCAGGCAAAGTGGTGCAAGTCAGACCGTCCATACATATTAACCCTTTTGGTTTGTTTAGGTGGCAGGGATTGAGATGCTATTTCATCTCAATGTCAGTTTAAAGTCCCACAAAATTGGAAGCAATGTCTCCAAAATGACCTAAACAGTGTGGACAGGGATGTAAAACCTCAATTCAAACATCAAACGAACAAAGACCTGTTGACAAACGGGCAGCTGAAAGTTAAACCTATAGCACCATCAATTAACCCTTTTTGTACCAAATGGAATCTTCCACCTTATACATGTATATAGCAGGAGTCCATTTCAAAATTTAAGGGTGTCAGTTTGTGTTTTCTTCAAAATGTATTTGGAAATGGCTGAACATTTTGCAAACAGTGAAGGCCCAGATCAGACACTGCAGAATGCGGCATCTGATCTTGGCCTGCATTGTTTGCCCACTTTGGGGGTTCTGGTATAAAATGGGTTAAATCATTGCAAACAAAAGTTATTGGTCATTTACTAAACTGAACACAATTTTCAATGAATAAATTACAAGCTGGGAATAAATTGAGAGGTGAATTTGCTAAATGACCATTTCAAATATACCACAGCCTCTCATTATGCAAACACGCCTATACAAATACATTGCCACCTTTATCGCCAAAAAAATAAACATTTTATGCTGAAAAATTGTGATATTTTTCTTATTTCTGCTCTAAATATAGAATGTGGCCCTCGTTAGAACCGCCTCATCGAGGCGGCTCTAACGAGTACCCACAATCTATATTTTAGAGCAGAAATAAGAAAAATAAGGTATACCCCCGGAAACCCCAGTTAAACTATATAAAAGTGGGGTTCAAGGGGGTCAAAATTATATAGGCGTGTTTTCGTGATGTTTTATCTCTTATCCTGCTGTAAATTTATTTAATCCAATTCTGATTATCCACCAATCAAACTGCTCGATATAAGGCATTTGTTCAATTCACAATTAAGAAATCTACAAGGTAGAAGTATAATATTGGTGAGTATAATATTGGTGGGGTCCATTACAGGAACTGTGTTAGTTTTAACAACCATATTATATCCAAACAAAAACGTCAAGATTATTTATATAATCTATACATTTTGGGGATCCATTTTGGGGATCCGTCTTAAATATTATCACATTTTTTCAACAAATTTTTTTTTTTTCCTGCGCTTACTAGTTGAATTAATATTTAATGGTTAAGTGTTACCGGTAGTTGATAAATATTTCATTAAAACTTAATTCAACCATTCAGTACAGCAAAACAATTACATGTAATATTTTTGTTGAAAAAAAATGTGATTTTTCTTTACAGAAAAAATCACTGTTACAGTATTAGACAAAGTACTGCCAAACCTCTTTGTAACATTGTTCATTATAACATGATTTTTGGATATAGCACACTTTTAAAGATGGATAAAAAAAACTGCCACAATATATGGATTATAAAGAAAAATGACCAAATATAAATACACCACAACCTCGTTATAACTCGGTTCATTATAAAACGGTTTTGGATATAACACAGTTTCAAGACAGGTCCCAAAAATGTATAGATTATATAGAAAAATGACCATAAATGGTCATTTTTCTATATAATCTATACATTTTGGTTTGGATATAACACGGTTGTTTAACTAACACGGTTTCTGTATTGGACCCCATTAATAGTGTTATAAAGAGGCTGTGGTGTAAATACATTTTTGCTTGCATCAGACAAGGTTGTTTAACACGGATTCTGCTTTCAACAACTTGACTCATGGGCACAGATAAAAATACGAAATGACATGCTTCACCATCTTTAGATCAACCTGCACATATTCCCACCGGACCCAGACGGAACTGGTTAGCCACACGCATTTCTGATTTTAAACCAATCAAATTACTTGATATGTAAATTACATAGCTCCAGGTGGTCCACACCCATCAGGGCTTGAAGAAATAGATGGGCTGCATGAAGCCCCCACGCAGAGCTGAATCCGACCACACACGAGTACTGGTAAACCGCTTAGACAATCTAAGCCTGCCCAGGCAAAGCGGTGCGAGTCGGACCGTCCATGCTTGAAAGTCCTATTGGTTTCATTGGGCGGCAGGGTTTGATAGGTCATTTCATCTCAATGTCAGGTAAAAGTCCCACAAAATTGGAAGCAATGTCCCCAAAATGACCTTTAGTGTTGACGGGGACGTTAAACATCAAATCAAACAAAACAAGCATAGCTCCACATAAGGCGTTGTTTTTTTTTCATCTGAAAAACAATGAAATTTTTCTTTATATTATTTCTGTGTGAAAACGTTTGTTGTGGGTACTCATTAGAAGCACCTCGCTAGGCATTAAGGCCCTTCTAATGAGTACCCACATATTTGTGCAGAAATAAGAAAAATAACATATGGATACCCACTCTTAAATTATCTGGGGTTATGAAGTTATTTACACAAACTCACAAACTGAATGTCAAACAGTGTAGATACAGATCAGAGAAGCCATCTGATCTGTGCCTACACTGTTTGAAATAGGTAGTGCATATTTGCCAGGACAAAGGCCGACCACAAGTCATGTGTCAGTAGAAAAATATACTCTACCAAACAGATAACTGTCATAATTCATTCCCATGTGAGATTCCATAACTGGCTCAATCTGATTTTATCTCCGGAGACATCATTGCTGTCTGTGTTAATCTCATTGTTCTTGCTAATCTTGCCTGCTTCAGCGGAACTTTGTTTTACTCTGTCAAAAAAGTTCTCCCAAGAGACATCACCATTTACTTTTGTCATCGGAATTTCATCAAAATCAGTTTCCACAATCAAGAAACTTTTTATTTGTGACCATTTTCATCATTTAACCCTTATCCTGCTGTTATCGACAACCCCTACCTTTACAAACAGTGTAGATCCAGATCATATGTCTTCTGAAGAACCCATCTGATCAGAGTCTAAACTGTTTGTCATTGAGTACAAACAGTGTAGATCCAGATCTGAAGAAGGCATCTGATCAGTGTCTAAACTGTTTGTCATTCAGTACAGTGTAGATCCAGATCATATGGCTTCTGATCAGTCTAAACTGTTTGTCCTTCAGTTTGTGAATTTGAACCAAAACAATATATCATGTTATCTGATTGGCTGATAGTCAGAAATGGGTGTGGCTGAATTATTCAGCAGGATAAGGGTGAAATAAAAGAGTTGCTACAGCACAACGTAGCTTGCCTATGTGACCCTTGTTCATCAAATTATTGCCAAAGTTGGTATTTTTCAAGCAAAAGTATCAAGTTAGAAAGTCTGTGAAATAAACACCCTTTTAAACACCACTTTATAAATTATAGACAGCTGGAGGGGGTAACCAATATTTTTCTTATACATGTATTTGAAACTGTCTTGCAACTAATTTCAGGTACTTTCTAACATAATTTGTTTGTTACTTTAAGAAAAGTATGCATTCATTTTCCGAACTATTTTTTATGTGTAACATTGTCCTGATTGTGTTGTTCGGTCAAGCTGCAAGTCAACACATTGAAAAAATAAAATTTTCAAGCTTTTTTCACCAAAACATATTACATGCATTGGGCTTCTGTGAGTTTTAACCAGCCTACACATTGGTAAGTAGGTGACACAACAGATCATTTAATAGATTAAATAATATAACCTTTGTGTTGTCCAGAAGTTCACCTGTCAAAAAATCACTGATTTGTTTATGGTGGCTCATGTGAACCAATGTAACAAACCAATGGGTAAAAATCATTTCTATACCATTGCAGTTTTTGGCAGTTGCACAAAGTTTCTGGTGCTGAACAGGCTGCTTTCAGTCCTTCAATTCAAATATGGGGATAGACTGTTGGCTTCTCTTAATTTCAATTTTTTGTTTTTGATTTATCAAGTATCAAATCACCCATCCTGTAAACACAATCAGTAACACAGTGAAACTTTGGTGCAGTGATTGCATGAATTGTTATAAATTGCATGACTGTTTGTTTGTTTGATTTGAGGTTTAACGTCCCCGTCAACACTGTAAAGGTCATTTTGGAGACGTTGCTTCCAATTTTGTGGGACTTTTACCCAACATTGAGATGAAATGACATCTCAAGCCCTGTCGCCCAATGAAACCAATAGGGTTTATTAGCATGGACGGTCCGCCTCGCACAGCGGTTCCTGGACAGGCTTAGATCCTCTGAGCTGTTTACCAGTACTAGTGTGCTGGCCGGATTCAGCTCTGCGTGGAAGCATCATGCAGCCCATATATTTCTTCAAGCCCCTATTAGCGGGGGCTTAAATTGCATGACTGAAATATATAAAATGAATAACTGAAAGCATCAAAGAAGGGCAATCATTTTAAAAGCTAAATGCAAGAGATTTCAACACCTCAACCCAATCAATGAGCTTGTTGCCAAATTGGTACGACTGGTCATTTTTGGCTGTCATACACTGGATTTAAAATAGTACCAGGTGAGCTAATTATATTTTTTTAATTTTTGGGAATCGTTATTTTTCAGTCCTTTTTAGGTATTTTACTTGAAATTCCTCTGTTGCAGTACCTAAAGGCAACCTTGAGCCACATTTCTATGATAATATTTTACACATTGTGGTTCTGTGGATTGAGATATCATTTTTTTGCAAAACCAAGGAAAAATGCAATAAATTACTAAAATGGTGACTTTCGAATAAAAATCTTTGGCTTCCATATTCTTACATTTACATGGACTACCATCTGATGAAAAATCGTTTTGGGTAATTATTTGCAAATATGATTTTTTCGGTACCTCAAATATAGCTAACTAACTGTATTGAGGAACCTTAACTAACACGGTCCGTTGGTTGGACCTGGAGTTCCGGCTGAGGTGTACCTACTTTCATATGATGGATTTTGTTTGTTTGAGGTTTTACTGCACGGTCAACACTATTCAGGTCATTTTGGAGACATTGCTTCATATTTTATGGAACTTTTACCTGATACTGACATGAAACAACATCTCAAGCCCTGATGCCCAAACAAACCAAAAAGTTTATATGTAGGGGTTTGAGGTTTTATTGCACGGTCAACACTATTCAGGTCATTTTGGAGAGGTTACTTTCAGTTTTGTGGAACTTATACCCGTTACTGACATGAAACAACATCTCAAACCCTGACGCCCAAACAAACCAAAAAGATTTATATGCAGGGAAGATTCAACCCACACCACTTTGTCTGGGCAGGATACACCCTCTAAGCTGTTTACCAGTACTCATGTCGGCTTCAGCTCTGCATGTAGCATCATGCAGCCCAATCTTTTTCTCCAAGCCCCGATGGGCGGGGCCCCTCAAATCATGGACTACAATACTCGTGTGCGGTCGGTTTCAGCTTGATAATGCTTTTGCACAGAGCTGAAACTGACCAAACATATGAATACTGGTAAACCGCTTAGGTCTAAGACTGCCCAAGCAGTGATGCGATTCAGACTGTATAAACATACAAACCCTAGCTGTTTCTTTGAGCAGTATGGCTTATGGTGTCATTTCATCTCAATGTCGGGTTAAAGTTCAGCAAAATGGGAAGAAACGACACCAAAATGACCAATAAATTGTTGACAGAGATGTAAAACCTCGAAACAAACAAGCAAAACGAAACCAAACTTGCAGAATGCAGAAGTCTTCAGAAGTCATCAGTAGTAGGTATACATGTTGGTGATGATATCCATGCTAACCAATCTTAAGGAGAAATCGTTCATGTGGGTCATGCCCAAAGAAAACTGTTTTCAGATAATTATGAAATTTGAAATGCTCATAAAAATTAATATACAAGAGGCTCAAAGAGCCTAACCGCTCACCTGAGGAACATTTTAGTTAGCCGTTTGTCTCATGGTCTTTGAGCATACCATATTCGCCCTAATTACCGCACCGTGCGCTTAGTTTTTTCAAAACCATGTCAAAAAATCACAGTGAAAAATCTACCTAATTAGCGCACACCTGTTGTGAAAACAATAGCTTCCGAGATGATGCATACTGATATTTAATGGGACGGAAAAGGATACTAAGCATTGCCTTCACTGTTGAAGAAATAACGGTAAGTTATTTTTATCGATTTACTGTGAGAGCTTCCAGGGGGAGGTTACTGTAAAGTGTGCGCTTCTGCATTTCCTTTTCAAAATTAGCTTAGGTGTGCGCTTATAGGAGCATGTGCGGTAATTAGGGCGAATACGATAATTTTTTTTTTAAGTTCTTCCTAATGGGACACGGCATTGTCAATTTGGACCCTAGGGGCATGTTTGGTAGGATTAATGTAGGGGACCACTTGACATTGCTACATGCTTAATATGTAAGCTCTGGGCCTAGTGGTTACAGAGAAGAAGATTTTTAAAAAAAAAAAATCCATTATAAGTCTATGGGGGCTAAGGGGCCCCGGGGCGTAGCCAGTTTAGACCCCTGGGGCATGATTGGCACAATTTATGTAGGGGACCACTTGACATTGCTACATGCTTAATAAGTAAGCTCTGGGCCTAGTGGTTTCAGAGAAGAAGATGTTTTAAGTTTTTCCCATTGTAAGTCTATGGGAGCTATATGTTGCCATGGCAACACCAGTTTCAATCTGATCTGCCCCAAAACATTCTGCATCTTTTCCCCCAACCGGATAATGCTTCTCATATTGGGCAAGTGGTTTTAAAGATATACTTATTTGAAAATGTGAACGGGTGCTGGACTATTGGCATACTAATACCTCACATGAGCCTTTTGCTCAGGTGAGCTAATAATACTAGCGGTTTCAGAGAAGAAGACTTTTTAAGCGTTTCTTTCCATTATAAGTCTATGGGGGCTAAGGGGCCCCGGGGTGCGGCCAGTTTAGACCTCAGGGCCATGACTGGCACAATTTATGTAGGGGGACCACTTGACATTGCTACATGCTTAATATGTAAGCTCTGGGCCTTGTGGTTTAAGAAAAGAAGATTTTTAAGGTTTTTTTTTTTTTTTTCATTATAAGTCAATGGGGGCTAAGGGGCCCCAGGATGTTGCCAGTTTAGACCCCTGGGGCATGATTGGCACAATTTATGTAGGGGGCCACTTGACATTGCTACATGCTTAATACTAGAATACTGTCGATGGCGCGCAATCGCAAATCCCCACCCTTTCTACAGAGGGGCCAAGTACCGAAAACCCCTCATCCCGGGCCCTTATTTGACCCCAGGGTCAAAATATTACCTGTATTATATTCTACTAATCATGCCCTTCAATCTGACATGCCACATACCGTATTCGGGTGTGTATTACCCGCATTTGCGTACTACCCGCACCCCCCTTTTTTGCCAAAATCTGGGGGGAAAACTGTTATTCTGTTGTATTACCCGCATGGAACATTTGCTGAAATTTTTGTGGATGCGTAAGTGAGAAAAAGTAAGAATTTGGCCAGTTTTTGTAACACAAAACGGAACGCGCGATCGTCTTCAAAAGGCGGGAAAATGCACGTGCGTGCGAGTATCACCAGAAAGCATGTATTTTGCATTAAAATGTTGAAAAAACTTTACCTGTTCACCATTGTACGCGGCCCTTTTTTGGGACATCGGCAAACAGTGCAGTCCCAGATCAGACACCTCAGAAAGACGCCGCAGACGTCTCTTTTTTGGGACATCGGCAAACAGTGCAGTCCCAGATCAGACACCTCAGAAAGACGATTTACACTGTTTGATGATTTATAACGGTTCAGTTATGACACTATTGTTAATCCCTGTCATATAATTGCCACCCTGCGGTGCGTGTCGATAAGGTGTGAAAATATGGTCAAGTTATGTCTCTAATTTGCGTTTATTCCCCAGTCATAAAATTTAATCCGCAATCAATGTGAAAATTATTTAATTGCTCCTAAGACGAGTTGCTACTACTATTCTACTATCTCGTAAATGGTTATGTTTTGGCGCAAAATAGCAGACGCTTGGCGAGAAAAGTTGAACACTTTAATTTGTGTTAACACACCTGTATGCTGTTGTTGGTATTGACACGGAGCTTACGGAAAACGCTGTTTTCAACAACCGTTTTGCTATCGAGATTTTTTTTACCGTTTCCAAACAATTTTTATGAGAGAGATACGCCCCATTAAGATAAAACAATAGACACGTGTGGGGTTGCCGGGATCCGATGACGTCATTTACCGATCGCGTGCAGAAAAAAAACGTAGCGGTGGTTTGTGGGCGGCGGTTTTGATGCCGGAAAACTTTGATGTTCGCATTGAACTTGCTTGTTTATTTCGTTTTAGGAATAATACTCACAAAATCGGGCTTGCTAGTAATTGAGATTGTTATATTACTCATGTGTAAGTAAAATTGAGTGGACAATTAAACATTTTTTTATGTCGGGAATCGTCAAAGGATAGAGCATAACACGAGATGCATCGTATTTTCAGCTGACAAAAGTAAAAATAAAATGGTCCAAAAATAATTCGGGCGGATTACCCGCACCCTGAACTTGGGCCTGTGATTTGAGGGAAAAAAACTGCGGGTAATACACGCCCGAATACGGTAACTATGTTCCAAAAAACTCAAATTTTGACCCTTTGACCCCTCCCCCAGGGCCCCAATCTGACCCCAGGGTCAAAATTTTACTTGTATTGTATTCTACTAATCACCCCCTTCAATTTGATTGTCCATATGACTATATTCGGTAAAATTTGAATTTTGACCCCCTGACCCCCCCCCATTCCAAGTCCGACCCCTTTGGCATGACCCAGGGGTCGCAGCCAAAATCCCGTTCAATATGTGTTACATATATCAATAATCATTACTTATGCAAAGTTTGGTTTCAAAATCTATAAAATTTACTTTGAAATTGAATTTAATTGATATTTGAACTTTTGACCCCTCCCCAAGGCCCCTGGGGGCATGGCCAAAGATAAATGTGACGTTGCACACCCTCATCATGTAAGGAAGCTGTGTACCAAATTTGGTTACATTCCGACCAGTGGTTAAGGAGATAGCGTGACTGACAGAGGGACAGGCGGTCAGACAGTAGGGGACCACTTGACATTGCTACATGCTTAATGTAAGCTCTGGACCTAGTGGTTTCAGAGAAGAAGATTTTTTAAGCTCTTTTTCCATCATAAGTCTATGGGGGCTAAGGGGCCCCGGGGCGTGGCCAGTTTAGACCCCAGGGGCATGATTGGCACAATTTATGTAGAGGACCATTTGACATTGCTACATGCTTAATATGTAAGCTGTGCCTAGCGGTTTCAGAGAAGAAGATTTTTTAAGCTTTTTTTTTTTTCCATTATAAGTCTATGGGGGCTAAGGAACCCTGGGGCGTGGCCAGTTTAGACCCCAGGGGCATGATTAGCACAATTTATGTAGGGGACCACTTGACATCGCTACATGCTTCATATGCAAGCTCTGGGCCTAGTGGTTTCAGAGAAAGATTTTTTAAGTTTTTCCCATTGTAAGTCTATGGAAGCTACATGTTGCCATGGCAACAAGAGTTTCCACCTGATCTGCCTAAAACATAATGCATCTTTTCCCCCAACCTGATAATGCTTCCCATGAAATTTAATCATGATTGGCCAACTGGCTTTAAAGATATACTTAGTTGAAAATGTGAACAGACGACGGACGCCGGACCATTGGCATACTTATACCTCACATGAGCCTTCGGCTCAGCTGAGCTAACAAACTGATATGGTGATTTTTAATGGCAAGATGTGCTCACAGCAGACTCAGATCAGGCTTTGCATCTACATTATGATCAGTTTTTGTGGATGTCTGTAGATATAAAGTGGGGAAGGCCGTGTTCTTACTGCATGAATGTGCAGCTAATTTGTGTCTTCCCCATCACATGAACAAGTCCATGAAATGAATACCCCCCATAGCCTCACTTTATATAGAGAAAACTGGAGTTTACAGGGGTATACATTATTTTTCTTATTTCTGCTCCAAGACATAGGTTGTGGGGAAGCGTTAGAATGAGGTGGTTCTAAAGAGCACCCACAACCTATGTTGGCAGTATAAATAAGAAAAATATCATGGATTTTCATCAGAAAAGAGTCATTTTGGAGATGTGAAAAAATTCACTAAGTCGCACAGGTGTGTTATCATAATGCCTGCACATGCTCAAAGATACATTTTTGTTTGGTATGTGGAAAAGTTGTGACATTTTTCTTATTTATGCTCCAAATTTAGATTGTGGGTACATAAAGGAGTATATTTTTTTACCGTCTCGATAGATCAGTGGTTAGCGTGTTTATGATGATAGCTTGTGGGTTCGAATTTGGCCAACAGAGGCAAGGTATGTCCTTTGGCAAGACATGTAATGCTGCTGCCCCACTCCATCCAGGTGTAAATGGGTAGCAGTGGTGTAAAAGTCACTGCCTCTCTCACATGCGCGAGGTAACATCCGGAATGAGTGTTCGAGAGTGATTCAAATAAGCTTGAAGCTTTCATCGCAATCGAACTAAAATAAATTAGAATAAACTAAAGGAGTACCACGATTTTGTATCAAAAACAAGAGGCAAGAATTCTGCCAAAGGCTATTTCGTGCCTCTGATTGAAGTTCTTGAGATTTGGACATGAACATTAAAATTTTGTGTAGATGCTTGGTTTGACGTAAATGTTGATGGATTTAGATACAGTTGAACAAACAGATGGAAAAACAAAAACAAACCCTTAGATCATGCCATGTTATAACGCTCTAAATGCTGATAGCTATTTTTTCAGCATATGACATTTTCAAATATTTTTTTTATCTTTCCCAGAAAACAGGATTTTTACAATATCTCATTCAAATTGTCAAATACTGTTTTCTGGCAAAAAATAAGGTAAATATTAACAATTTGTCATCTGCTGAATTAGCCCAATGCGTGGTAAAGGTAAAGTGGACTTGACAAAAATGTATACCCTGGAAAACTCGATGTAAAGTGTGGTTTGAAAGGCTGTCCCTTTCTGTTAGGGTGATGGCTAACTAGACTACAACAAACTTTTCCTGTATATGTGAGCTAAAAGAAAATGAGCCCCGACATAGGAAAAGAGCCATTCTTAGGGCAATGTCAGAAAACGGTGAAAAAGTTTTTCAAATAATCTTGAATTTTCAAGTTTGGTTTTATCCTTTGCTAAAAAACTATTTAAAACCATAAGACATCGGTTTCACATGCTTATATTACAAGTCATGTGACACTACCCTCCAATTTTTTCGCATATTGCTTTCATTTTGCAGCCACCAAAGCAACCCAAAATCATGTGCAAAAACAAAAAACGTGCATTTGATTTCCTCGTCGAGGGTTGGTTACTTCCATTGAAACCATATTTCTATTCAAGCAATACATATATTAAAGCCAGTTTTTAGTATTTCAACATTTTGCAAGCCTAAAAATATTACACTTTACTTAGTCATAATTCTCCAAATCAACATAATAAGGGTACTTTCATAAAATATTGAATAACTTGCTTAAAACATGGAGTATTTAATAAAATAAAATGTTTTGTGCTTTAAAAAAACTGGTCTTTCTGGAAATCTACATATAGCATACCCATGCAATTTTGTCCGAAGGGATGTTTTCTTGCATCAAGGCAAGATGCCTTAATCACTTACCTCAATTTCACAAGGTCCTTTTTGTTGATGACTGTTTAAAGATGGCCAATCAGGTTTCTACTTTCAAGCTTGTGCCCTACGATATTCCAAATCAGAACACCAACCATATAGAAGCTTGACCCCATTGTGCACTACGGTGCACAACTGGAGTTGGAATATAGAGGGACAAAAGCTTGAAAATGTACTTTGGTGTCTCAAAAGGGGACATTCTTGCACATCAGATAAGGAAATATATTGTTTTAGCCTGGGATAGAAATTTTGTTCTTACCCTGGTGTTCTTTCCCAGGCAAATAAGATAAGAATAGTGCATGAAAAATAAAACATTGAATAAACTAAAATAAAAAGTTTTGGTGGTGCTGTGCAAGAAAAAGAATCTAATACGTTGTTCTGTTCTGACGCCCATCTACAATAGAACCTGATATCAGATTCTTATAATATTCACCAATATCATTGCTATAACCCTGTTATTATATAGCTATGAATATTAAGCGACATTACCAGTAGCCTTAGCCTCAATATACTCGTATGTATTTTATTAGAAAATAACATAGCAGCTTTTTTCATGTGACATCATTGTCATAAGACATAATGTCATCAGAGGCAACATCATCTAACAGTTAACCCTTGTCCTGCTGAGCCCAGATATGCCTTATCTTCCAAACAATGTAGATCCAGATCAGATGCTTCTGAACAAGCCATCTGATCAGGGTCTCCATTGTTTGTCATTCAGAAATTGAATTTGTTGCAATAATTTGCAAGTTGTAAGTCATCTGATTGGTGACTTATTGATAAACTATTCAGCAGGACAAGGGTTAAGTTCGAAGGGATATAATAAGAGTGCAGTATCAAGCGTGATATCACATGACTGATCCTCAAATTTTTGTTCATTTCTAATCATTCGATATTTATAGCTATATAATAATGGAGAATTACTGAGCTAAGGTCATTAACATTTCAAGACAAAATCAAAGCTGTGCTAGGGTCACCTTTCCCCATTGTATATCTGCTGCACAAACGACCAGCTAGCTGATTGTATCTCCTCAATTCAGGGCAAAAAGATACATCTGAGGACAGTTGTTCAAAGCATTGCTAGCTTAACAAAGTTTGTTAGCTGGCAAACTATTACCTGTTCTAGCAAGTAAAATATCTAATATATTCGTATTTTTGCTGAAAAAATGATAGTAAAAGCTACTCACATTTTTACAGAAAAATATTAGCAAATTTGCATTATTAAATGATCAAAGCTTTAACAATATGTTAGAAGCCTCCGTGGTGTAGTGGTTACACTACTCCCCTTGTAAACCAGGGATCTCAGGAACGATCCCGAGCTTCTCCAGACTTTCGGATGAGTCTTTAAACCGAGCTCCCATCTCTGTATGACCTTAGCTGTTGGTGGGACGTAAAACGTAAAACACTCACTGAACAATACATTACCTAACAACCTTGTTAGTTTTTAACAACTGGACCCCCTGATATATTTTCAGCCATTTGTTGCAAGGGTGACTGCCTTTATTCCAACTTCCTGTTTGGTTAACTGTTATAGTTCGAACAAATTGACCTGTGACTGGTGAACTCTATTAACATAATTTCACACCCGACTGAATGCATGTATTTATCTTTGTCGTTTTCCGAAGATGGCGATATTGTTATACAATACATAGTGGTCTGTAAATGGGTCGCAATTCATGAGATGCCGAAAATTCATGAATAGTTTACGAAAGCCGACGTATTAGGTGATAGCATTGACTAATTTATTCCTTGCATGTCAAATTGTTCGCACTATATTTGATTTTGTTTGTTTATTTGATTAGAGGTTTAACGTCCCCATCAACACTGTATATGCCATTTTGGAGATGACGCTTCCAATTTTGTGGGACTTTTACTCGACATTGAGATGAAATGACATCTCAAGCCCTATCGCCTAATGAAACCAATAGGGTTTATAAGCATGGATGGGCCATCTCTCAGGGCTTTGCCTGGGCAGGCTCAGATCCTCTAAGCGGTTTACCAGTACTCGTGTGCGGTCAGTTTCAGCTCTGCGTGGAAGCATCATGCAGCCCATCTATTTCTTCAAGCCCCAATGGGCGGGGGCCGGCACTATACTTGAGCACATTTAAAATAAAGGGTCAACTCTTTCCTTTAAGAATCGTTCCCGAGACAAAATATTTTTTGAAAGAGCTGCCTCCCCTACGTGTGTATTCATTCACATTAACTCTTATCCCAATGAATAATTAATTTGTGCACAATCCATTTCTGACTTTAACCCCATCAGATTACTTGATGTAATTTATTCCAGCAAATTCACAAATTGAATGGTAGTTGCAAAGGTAGGGGTTGTCGTATTCAGTGGGATAAAAGTTAAGGCAAAAATATTTCATAGCGGGTATCCTCTTTCCCTTCCAGTATTATTCAGGACCTTACACTTGTGCTGATTTCTGGTGAATTTTACAAATTTCATATGAAATGACCACAAGTGTAAGATTCTGTTCATCATATAATGATTTTAAATTGGATTTAAATGTGTAAGATCAAAAGATTTCATTAGATTTGTTTGTTTGTTTGATTTGAGGTTTAACGTCCCCGTCAACACTGTAAAGGTCATTTTGCAGATGTTGCTTCCAATTTTGTGGGACTTTAACCCAACCTTGTTCGAATCGCACCGCTTTGCCTGGGCAAGCTTAGATCCTCTAAGCGGTTTACCAGTACTCTTGTGTGGGATGGTTTCAGCTCTGCGTGAAAGCATCATGCAGCCCATCTATTTCTTCAAGCCCCGATGGGCAGGGACCGAGATTTCAACAGAAAACATGGGGTTATCACAGATGGCGTCACAGTGTTATGCACCAGTAACCATGTTTTATTACACATGGTTATAAGTTTATTCACTAAATAACATCAACCATTACGCAAACACGCCTACAGAAATACATTTCCACCTTTATCGCCGAAAAAGATGAAAATTTTAGGATGAAAAATAGTGATATTTTTCTTATTTCTGCTCAAAATATAGATTGTGGGCACTCTTTAGAACCACCTCATCAAGGCGGTTCTATCGAGTACACACAATCTATATTTTAGAGCAGAAATAAGAAAAATAAGG
Organism: Lucinisca nassula; assembly: GCA_963580285.1. Classification (NCBI taxonomy): domain Eukaryota; kingdom Metazoa; phylum Mollusca; class Bivalvia; order Lucinida; family Lucinidae; genus Lucinisca; species Lucinisca nassula. The sequence continues at coordinate 32,213,169 of OY757011.1, forward strand.
TATACCCCTGGAAACCCCAGTTTTATATAGTGGGGTTCAAGGGGGTCAAAATTATTTACCCGGTAGGCGTGTTTTCGTGATGATTACCGGTATTTGATAAAATATGATCTGTCATCTAAAATATTGTGGAATGATAAAATCACGATAGATTTCTCCCACTTTATCTCATTCAACAACTTTGTGTGGGCCTCTTACAAGGGTTTATCTTTTCTTGTCTTTGCATGGACATGATACCATAGTTCATCTTCTTTCTTCCAGTCTAAGAATATGATTTAAGGGAGTCTGATATGAGGGCTGTTCATGATTCATGAGACTTGATATTGTATCTCAGTTGCTATGTGTATATTAGCACCACAGGAATGTTATTTATCATTTGACAAATATGAGAATCTATTAAATTTGGTAATCCATTGCTGGATTAAAAATGCAAATAAGTTAGACCAGCCCCTTTAACGGTCACGTACTATGTCCTTAAAGCCATCATGTTTGCTGATGGCAGATTATTGACATTTTTTTTTTAAAAAAAAAATTGTGAATAAAATGTATTTTATTCCTACGTGTCATATGATAAATAGAATCTTGCATTCATGCTAATGTATTTTGGAATTTATTAAACTTGCTGAGGAAAAGGCATAAAATGCTTGGCAAAATCTTGAATTTTATCTCCTTCCCACAATTCGCTTAATGAATTCAATAATACATTAACACTCATATAAACCTCACCATGAGAAAACCTGTTTTTGTCATCTGCAAACATAAAAGGTGAAGATCAGACTGTGCATCAGCACAGTCCCATCAGCAACTTGTGTTCGCTGTCTGGCCAGTAAGAATTTCAAAACTTTTTCTCCTCAGTGAAGCATAGTAGCCTGATTTGTAAGGCTGGCACAATTAATCGGATAATCAATTAACTGATCGATAAAATGCACAAAAATGATGTTACTTATTTGCTACTAATAATGTACTCCCCAATGCTGTGATGACGATGACAAACAGTGCAGACCCTGATGAGATGCCACATTCTGTGGCATCTCATCTGGGTCTACACTGTTTGGTCAGGCCTGTCAGTCTAAAAAACAAACAGTAAAGCATAAGATATGGTAAGAGTCATGCTCCGACAGAGAGCCAGAAGGTTAAAATTACGACCAAATCTTCACTGATTACTGATCAATTATCGATCATAATGGCAGCACTTATAATCTATTCAGCTCTGATTAGCCAATCTTGCCAATATGTGTCTCTTACCTAACGTTTGAGAGACCAGAAGCCTGTTGTTCAAAACTAATAATGTCATAGGCTAACAAATTTTTAAAACTTTGATCATTTCATATGGCAAATCTACTTACTACATGTACTATTATTGCTGAGAAAAATTTGAGTACATTTTTTTTCAGCAAAAATAACAAAATTTTAGGTATTGGGCTTGCTAGAACAGTTAATAATCTGACCACTAATGAGCTCCTTAAACTAACAAGGCTTTGAACAACTGGGCCATATTTAACCACCAGCCATAGAAAGCCTGTTTGGCTAAGAAGACCTAAATAGGTTATTCTACAGCTATGTAGAATTCTTAAAGAATAAGCCATATCTATTCCTCTTTGTTTTCTTTTTCAAACAGCATTTCTATTTTTTTATCCAAGAAAGTACAGTGAAACTTTGATAGCTCAAACACCAAGGTTATTTCTAACTTGTTCTCGAGTCATTCGAAACAATTTCCCATGCCGGCCTCGGTGGCTCAGTCGGATGCGTGTCTGACTGGTGATCAGGAGGACACGGGTTCGACTCCCGCCGGGGTCGGCAACATTCTTCCGTGGAGATTGATCATGAAATCTTTTCTACGGTCATTCTCTCCCTTCCGCTGATTCAAGAAGGGCAGTTGTCAGTTTCTGGCGAAAGAATGTGCACTGTACTGGTTAACCGCTTACGTATAAGCCTGCCCAGGAAAGTGTTGATAGGTAAACTGACCGGCTCAAAAATGACCTAAATAGTGTTGACTGGGCTGTTAAACTCCAAAACAAACAATTTCCCATAACTGCAGATGTCAATATATTTGTCAGACTTCAATGAATTTTCTAATTCCAACTTCTACACGTATATTATAATTATGTACTAATTAGAAATTAGAATCGCCTCAATGAATACACACAACATACCTAAACATGCCACCCTTGGCTCGAACCACGATGGCTCGAACCCTCGAACTCTAAGCCTGGTCCCTATAGTGCATTTTCTATGTAAAATCCCACCGATGGCTCGCACTAATTACCTTTTTAAAAATTCCAATTTTATCGATCAAGTCACGCAGGCGCGTGATCAGTATCATAATACGGACCAAAAATACGGCTCATCATTCACTCTTAAATTATGAACGATAAATGTACCGGAAGTCACCAAAATCGCTGCAGCTGTGATATAAAATCATAGTACACAAAGATGGATCTTGCCGAGTTGGACTCCAATGGCTCGAACTACCGATGGCTCGAACTGATGAAAGCCTACACAGTAATCATGTAATTATACTAGGGGTCTTTAACCTGCACAGGGAATGACTTGACCATGGCTCTCCCTGTACAGGAGGGCTCCAGTTAATGTCTGGATACAAAGGCCCTGCAAATGATGCCAATGGAGCGTGTTTGGACACCGAAATTTTATCGCTGCTGTTGGGGATCGAACCGGGGCCCTCTAGCATCAGAGCTATCATGCTCCACTATTGCTTGACTGCAATTCTTCAGTCAAAACAAGTAAATTCTAAATGATCTCATGATGTGAACCTGCTTTTCATTCTTTAATTATAAATCCATGGCTTCAGATAAATGCCAGTAATGTATCAATGCTTTCCTATTGAAAGGAAGCAGGCAGGCTACTCCAGGGATCAGACAGTCACAGCCCAAAAAGCACAATCACAATCCATGCAAATTCAGCAAAATTCTAGCCTTTTGGATGGGAATTTAGACATTCCTGCAAAAAATACTTGAAGAACCATGTCTAAATTTAGATGCCCATCTAGTTGATTTTCAAATCAAACTTTGGATTCAAGGAAACTGAAGTGCAAAGATTTTATATTTGTCTCTTTCCCTTGGGTTTGTTTGTTTGTGTTGAGGTTTAAGTCCCTGTCCACACTACTTGAGTGGATCTCCACTGAAAATGAAGACTTGCATGCCCTGAAAGTTTATCCATTCCTTATACCAGACAATCAGGTACTGCTAGGGCTGGCTAATCAGAGCTTAAAGGATAATCGATTATCAGTCCTGCTATTGTGATCGACTGATTATCAATTAATTTATTTATTCAGAAATTTTTGTCACCATAAACTTATTTACACAATATGGCTAAATGATCGAAAACATAACAGTTCATAAAATGAATGAGACAAGGATTGAGTGTAGGCTTGGCCTATTATTGCTCTCACTTTAAAATTAGTTGATCATAACTTTACGTTTCTGGCTTTCTGTCTGACCATGACTCTTACCATGTTTTACTTTATGATATGCATTTGGGCAGACAGGCTTTGGTAAACAGTGTAGAACCAGATAAGACAGTGCAGGATACAGCATTGGGTAGTAACCTGAACCAAATAATCGATTACTAGCAAATTAGTAACGAAAATATTTTTTGTAAAATTTATCGATCAATTAATCAATTATCTGATTAATTATGCCTGCATTAGGTATCATTCATCAAATTTAAGTTTTAGGATAAATCACCAATCAGTTGTGTCTCTTTCTGGAGTATTTATTGTTATCATGAAAGATACTGATTCCAGTTTCCCACAAATATAGCCACCTAACAAGCTGATTCACATTAACAAGTCTGTCTAATGGGTACACATGTAAAACCCACAACATACAGAGAAAACTGGGGTTTACAGTGGTATACATCATTTTTCTTATTTTGTTCCAAACATAGATGGAGGGTGCTCGTTAGAACTGCCTCAATGAGGCAATTCTAATGAGCACCTACAATCTATGTGTGGAGCAGAAATGTAAAACTATTACTAACTTTCATCAGAAATTTATCAGTTTTGGAGACATGAAAGAATGTAATACACCACAACCTCTTTATAACACTATTAATGGGGTCAAAAGTAGAAACCGTGTAATAGTTAAATAACCCTGTTATATCAAAAAAAAATGTGTAGATTATATAGAAAAATGACCATTTATGGTCATTTTTTCTATATAATCTATACATTTTTTAGGATCCATCTTGAAGTTGTGTTATATCCAAAGCCGTATTATAATAAATAGTGTTATAATGAGGTTGTGGTGTATATAACATAGATTCCTATTGGTGAAGGTAACTAACATGAAGTTCATGTAGCACAGAGTGATTTATCATACACAGATAGCCAAGAAATATTATTCAGCATGTTTTATTATCCATGGTCATGATTGAGCCCTTATCGAATCAAATTTTAGCACTATATTCCAGATCGAAGCAATTTGTAAAGGTAACTACAGGGCTTGAGATGTCATTTCATCTCAATGTCGGGTAAAAGTCCCACAAAATTGGAAGCAACATCTCAAAAATGACCTTTACAGTGTTGACGGGGACGTTAAACCTCAATTCAAACAAATGGTAAAGGTAACTAACATGAAGTTCATGTAGCACTGAGTAATTTATCATATACACGGATAGCCAAGAAATATCATTCAGCATGTTTTATTATCCATGGTCATGATTGAGCCCTTATGGAATCAAATTTTAGCACTATATTCCAGATCCAAGCAATAGAAAAGCAGAACTAAGTTCTCAAAATGAGTTCAATAATAATGACTTCATAACATTTTCTTCTTTAAAACAAACAAATGTCTAGTTCTACAGTCAATCCTAGGAGGCTATGCCATCCCAGCTGCTTCTCGCTCTTGCTTTCGTCTTTCCCACACCAGACGATGCTTCTGTTTCATGTAGTAAGTTACGACATCTTTGTTAATTCCAATATCCCCATCTGAAAATTAAAGAGAACTTTTTTTGTATGTTATAAATGAGCCAGCGCATGACAAAATCTACAAGAAGGCTCGAGCGACCAGCTAAGACTCAGATCAGCCTGCGCATTCGCGCAGTCTGATCAGAGTCTTCGCTGATCGCATGTACCTACTATAGTCTAATATCTATGCAAAGAGACATATACAGCAAAAGGTCTTGCCATAGTGGATGGGTGTGCAGGTTGATTTGAGTCCCTGGTGGTTGCACAGGTCTTATTGTAGGTTTTGTCATGCGCAGGCTCAAATATGAGTTTCATAAATTTCAAAATGGCCAAGAGCCTAAGATTCTGTTTTATCATATAGTGATTTTAAATTGCATTTTATTGCTGAAAAAGTTCAATGGTGTTTCAATAGAAAGAAAAGGTTGTCACAGACCTGGGAGGAGTTGCATAGGGCGAGCGCTATAGAACGCTTTGTGACGCTTCGCTATGCAATGGTACGTTTTCAAAAAGTGCTTCGTAATAGTGTTTGGAGCTGCCCTATTCTACGGTGTATAGCAACCAGGCGAAAAAATGGCGGCGCCTGACGTCGTGACGTATTGAGTGTCTGTTTTAAGCCATTTATTTTTTTTTTTCTTCTCAATTTGAGCATAAATGACAACAGAAAACAAAAACAACCACTGAAGCAAGCACCACATTTTTTTTGGAGAATCTTTCGGGTTTGAAATCGTTCTATTCTGGCAGACATTTTAGAAGCGTTACAAAGCACGGACAAAGCGCTATATTTAAACGCTCGTCTTATGCAACTCTCCCCTGGTCATGTTATGTTCCAGTAACCATGTGTTATTATATGTACGGTCATATAATTTTTATAACCAGACAAAAAGCGCTAACTAACAGAGACATTACGTGACAAAGCAAACTATTTCACCTTAGACCCTGAAGAGAACTATTAACTTAGGACCATTCTTCAGCAGATTACAATCTACCAGTTAGCCATCTCTTTCTCTGATTTTTTTTCAGGGAGAATAAGGACTGCCATTCATTCACATGACATTGTAATATCAAGCCTTATTTATTCTGAAAAAATACTTCATATATTTTGGTTGGTCTCTGGATGTTAGCCCCCTGGGACATTTGCCCCCCCAATGAATTAATCTAAAAATGGACATTTGCCCTCCCAGTTGAAAATGCGACCTGGACATTTGCCCTCCAGAACTTATTTTTGGTATGGACATCTGCCCCCCAGTGCTTATTTTACAGGTAGACATTTGCCCCCCACTGCTTATTTCAGAAAGGGACATTTGCCCCCCAACCCGCTGCCTGATAACTCAGCCATTCCATATTTTTGTGTTATCTCTAAATAAAATAAACAAAAATAAGTCTTGCATAACCATTAACTTGCATCAAGAATAACTTTTTAACAATTTACTAATTAGCTAATCCAGGTGCATGTTAAAATAACTGCCAATTCAAGATCATTTCGATTACTTCAAGATTTAACCATCAGTGTATCCAGTGTAAAAACCACTTGAGATAGGCGTCTGACATTGGACCCTCAGTGAGGCACAAACTCAATATATGGTTCTGTAGCTGACTGGCTTAACCCCTTATCCTGCTGAATAAATAAAGCATCTCCCATTGTTGACTATTAACCATCACATTCTTGGTATGTTTTTTGTTAACTTAACAAACTGCATGACAAGCAGTATAGATCCTCATCAGATGGCATCTGATCTGGATCTATACTGTTTTCTAAGGTAGGGGTTGTACTTAACAGCAGGTTATTATGGGATTAATATTTATATAGATGGAGTAATTTATTCTGGATCTATACTGCTTGTGAAGGTAGTGGTTGCCGTTTACAGCAGGTAATTATTTATACAGATGGAGTAATTTATTGCTTAACATTTTGTATTTCTGATGATAATAAAAAAAATTCTCCTTTGTGTTAGCCCTGATCTATCTGGGGGGCAAATGTCCCTTTCTGAAATAAGCACTTGGGGGCAAATGTCCGGGTCGCATTTTCAACGGGGGGAGGGGGGGGGGGGGGGGGAGGGGGGGGGGATGTCCATTTTTAGATTAATTCATTGGGGGCAAATGTCCTGGGGGGTGCAAATGTCCTGGAATCATTTTGGTTCTTTGGGATCACTGATTCCAGAGAGGAATTTTAAAAATATTTGCGGGTCACTGATGTGGCCTAATTGGCTGAAACTAGCTAGTTTGGCTCAGAAAAATACTTGTTCCATCCAGGGTTTTCAGTTCTGTGTTGCTGTACTTGCTTCAAAAGGATCACCTTCTCATAGAACTTTGAACTTATCATTTACCACTTCCTTAGCCATGTGGTATGTTTAGAGAGAAATGTACATGTGAACAAGAGCTGTTACATGACAGCATAGCTCGCCTGTTTCACACCTTCAAGATACAAGATAAAATCAATGAACCATGAAATATAGGTCACAATGACCTATATATATTTTGAGGTTAATCATCCGGTAACATGGAACATATATTCCAAGTATGATATTTCTAAAGGAACTTGTGTTAAAGTTATAAGGCAAAATCATTGAACCACTGACCTAGATATATTTTTATGTCAACCATCTGGTCACATGGAACTTATAATCCAGGTATGAAGCTTCTCCATGAAATAGTATTCAAAACATATGGCACAATCACTGAATGATGAAATATAGGTCACACCAGGGCTGGAGAAAATATCGGTTTCCCGGTTCTGGACCGAATTTGCCCTCCATAAGCCGATTTTGACTTCAGAAGGAGGTTAAAAAATCGGTCCATAATTCTATAACATTTTTAAAAAATCGGTTCGAAAATTTCGCTAAATCAACATGTTGACCGTTTGCCACTGATAATCCAAGCATGTATACAAAAAAACGCCTACAATACAAGGTGTTAGACCAGTTCATTATCTAACCAGGTGAAAATTGGACAAGTCCACGTCGGGTTCTTTGATCTTATCACAGCGAAATTTGACCCGTGTGTCAAAATTATTAAACCGTAAACACTGGCCTCAGGCGTTATCGGCAAGCTGGCAAGGTGAGAAAATAAGGTCAATCAATGCAGGACATACGCTAGTTTGTTTACACAAGTCATTAATTTATGGCTTACTACAGAAACGGTATTTGAATATAAAATTGTGTGTGTGTGTGTGTGTGTGTGTTTTTTTTATTATTATTATTCACAGGGCGCAATTTTCAATACACACCTGTCATGTCTGAACATTGCCTTCAAGGGAAAATGCCTTATTTCACCCATTTTGAACGATATTTTTATTTAAGAAATACGCTCCATTAAAACCAATAACAAACCACGTGTGTGAATGAATTAAAATGAAACCGCATGACGGGATTTTCCGATCACGTGGCTTCAATATCGGTCGTCATTTGTAGACAAAGCTATTTGTTTCAGGCTTGTGTAATCGTGAAATATGTATTTATATTCTTTAGAACTAGGTTCGGCCATGTAAAATTTTGAAATGACTCTCATTCGGTCATGTTTTGGTTCGAGATTAAAGAAATGTTTTTTTTTCGATTTTTAACCCGTTCAAAGCGATTGTTTTTAGAAATATGCGCCCTATTAAAATTTGGGACATAAAACAGGCGTGTGTGTTACGTCCTTGGCTGCATTAATGTGTATTGTGTAAACGGAAACCGTATATGACGTAATTTTCCGACCATGTGGCTGCAAAATCGGTCGCAATTTGTAATCAAACCAATTTGGGCAAAATAAAATGCGTGAAATAAGAGAAATATTTTAAAGGTTTATATAGTGACCATCGAACTGGTCTTTGACAGCTCCACGTCGGTTGTTTCCCTTTAGCGGTCTTCAGGTTGTGAGTGACCCGGATATTGGGAAAATGAAAGTAGGTGAAATCTGGCGTAGAAAATGAAAGTAGATGAAATCGAAACGATGTGGGCAATAATTGCTGTTAATAATCGAGATACTGGTGCTCATATCCGTTGATAAGTGTAAGAGCAACATTGGTATGTAATTCGTTACGCTAATAACACATTTTGAAATTGCAAATCGCCAAGGACGTTTACGGAAATTACCGAAACCGATCGGCAATTTCCGGAATTATTGGCGAAATCTGGCTGGACCGATTTGGATTCTTCAGTTTCTCGAGCCCTGGGTCACACTGATCTAGATATATTTATATTTCATTCATTGGGTCACATGGATCTGATAATCCAGGTATGAAGTTTCTCCATCAAATAGTATACAAGATGTATGGTAAAATCACTACCGGTAAATGAATTATTGGTCACACTAACCTAGATATATTTTGAGGTCAATCATCTGGCTGCATGAAATAAATATCCCAGATATGACATGTCTCCATCAAATAGTCCTTGAGTCATAAGGCAAAATCACTGAACCATGAAATATAGGTCATACTGACCTAGATATATTTTGAGGTCACTCATCAGGTCACATGGAACTAATAATCCAGGTATGACACTTCTCCATCAAATAGTCTTTGAGTCATAAGGCAAAATCACTGAACCATGAAATATAGGTCATACTGACCTAGATATATTTTGAGGTCACTCATCAGGTCACATGGAACTAATAATCCAGGTATGACATTTCTCCATCAAATAGTATTCAAGGTAAAAAGCAAAATCACTGAAACATGAAATATAGATCACACTGACATGGATATGTTTTGACGTCAATCATCAGGTCACATGGAACAAATAATCCAGGTATGACATTTCCCTGTCAAATAGTATTCAAGATAAAAAGCAAAATCACTGAATCATGAAATAACCTAGATATATTTTAGAAGCCTCCATGGTGTAGTGGTTATGCTACTTGCCTTGTAAACCAGGGATCTACCAGGATCCCGGGCTTCTCCAGACTTTCAGATGAGTCTTTAAATCGAGGTCCCTCCCTAGATATATTTTGAGGCCAATCACCGGATCACATGGAGCAAATATCCCAGAAAAATCACTGGACCATGAAATGTAGGTCACCATAACCTTAGCCCTTGAACCAATGTCACATTGTTGGCTGATGTAAACCCCAGTGTGTCTATAACTTACGAGTGAGCTTAAAATGGCATTGTTTTACCCATTTCCCAATGAAAAGCCTAAGGAACCAAATTTGATCTTAGCATAAAATAGGTTAAGGTCAACCTAGGGTCACCATATTTGCAAATTTGGTAGTACTCAGTCACCTGATGCTACATACTAAGTTTCAAGATAATGGGCCCAGTGGTTCTGGAGAAGAGGATTTTGTTTTCTACCAAATTTGGACGTGGTGGCCATCTTGGTCAAGTGACCTGGACCATACATGCAAACTTTAGTTCTCCCATTGCCTTTATGTAGGCTAATTCTGTGCATCTGCCAATTCTGCACATAGGGAATATTTCAAAATTAAAGAGCAACATGAATTGTTTCCATTTTTCTTTGACAGACACCTAACAACTCTTCATATATCATTTTGTACGCATGGTGGACTGATAGCTGAGCAAATGAAGCCCATTTTTTTTTGTTTTTGCCTAAGGCAACACCACAAGGCCTGCTTTATCTTTGAAATACATTTCAAACAGTTATTGGACTTCTAGAGTGATCATAAGGTTTTCCTATGATTTGACCAACTGACCTACTTTTTGATCCAACATGACCCATATTCGAAGCTGACCTAGATATTGTCATGATAATCATTCTGACCAAGTTTGATGATGATTGAGCCAAAATTGTGGCCTTTGGAGTGTTCACAAGAAAACTTTATATACTCATGATGGAGGACGAACAATGGACAATGATGCCGGACATCTCACAGTCACAACAGCTCAACATGATCTTCAGTCAGGTGAGCTAAAAATATCAGTACTCTTGGCTGAAAAAAGAGTCTTATCTGGAGCTATGCAGCTTCCATGACTTCGTGTTCATTTTTGTGTCAGCTGAGTATGTTCAATATACCTGTAGATCTACCAGGAGCAATTCTTTCCTTAAAGACTGCAGTTAAATTTGACAATTTTTTTTTAATTAGTTGCCTCTCAGTAGCCTATCCCCTCAAGGGGAATGGGAACATCTGGCAGATTTTTCCGCCATTTTTCAAAGGTAGACAACTTTTGGGACTTCCTGTTCGCTTTTCTATAAACTCTGTCACACTGAAAAAGGGGTCTACTCTTAAAGGAAAGAAATTGCTCCTCAGGAGCAAATTCTTTCCATTAAGAGTTGACCCCTATTGACATGGGAGTCAAAAATACTTCTGAAAGAGTTGCCTCCCCTGAAGGTGTTCCCATTCCCCTTAAGATTTGTTTGATTTGAGGTTTAACTTCCCTGTCAACACTGTTAAGGGTCATTTTGGAGATGTTGCTTCCAATTTTGTGGGACTTTTACCCAACATTGAGATGAAATGACATCTCAAGCCTTGCCGCCCAATGAAACCAATAGGGTTTATAAGCCTGGACGGGCCGACTCGCACCGCTTTGCCTGGGCAGGCTTAGATCCTCTAAGCGGTTTACCAGTACTCGTGTGCGGGTCGGTTTCAGCTCTGCGTGGAAGCATCATGCAGCCCATATATTTCATCAAGCCCCGATGGGCGGGGCCATTCCCCTTAAGAAAACCTACATTTTATGAAGTAGTTTTCAGCAGCATCTTCATAATCTTTGTCTTCTTTTGCACACTTATAGTTCCCACTTGTAGTTGGACCCCAGTAGTAGATACATTCTGTCCGTCTCTTTCTCAGGATCTTTATAATCTGCTCATCAACCAATCTGAAATACATAGCAAACCATTATACAATCAAAATTCACTGGCTTGAAAAAGTTACAGCTGATTTAAATTCCCAACTATAAATATTAGAGAGCTGTTTTTCCCAAACACAGCGGCACCTGGACCCTGATTCGGAAAGGTAGAAAAATCCCCGACATAGCAAACTATAATACCATCGAAATTCACTGGCTTGTGGAGCATTGTGGTGCATTGGAAAAGCATCAGATTTGAGATCAAGAGGTAGCCACAGTTCGATCCTCAACAAGCGTCAAGTGCTGTTCCCTTCAGAAAGAGACTTTATCCACACTGCATATTACTGGTTTCTACCCAGGAGGAAAGACAGCCACATGGAAGATTAGTACATGTGCTAATTAACAAAATATGTTACCCTCTATAAATAAGGTACATTATCATCATTATTATTATTATCATTATTAAGCACCCTGGGGAAACAATAACATGGAAATCTTTTCTAGGGTAACTGGAAAGAAAGTATCAGGAAAAAAAGTATCAGTTTTAGGTAGGAAAAAAAGTAGCAGGAAACAAGATGTGTTTGTGAAACAAGAACATGTCCCTGGGCATGGTCATTTTTTTTTCAAAGTTGGTCACAGTTCAAAGTCAAGGTCACAGGTCAAGATTTTTGGTTTGAGTGGGAAGCCGTTGGCACAAGGAACTTACATGCCAAATATGAAGGCTCTATCTTAAACGGTTCGAAAGTTAGGAACAATAATATTTTTTTCTTTAAAGTAGGTCATAGGTCAAGGTCACAGGTCAAAAATTGTTGCATGAATGTAAAGCTATTGTTACAAGGAACCTACATGCCAAATATGAAGGCTCTATCTTAAACAATTCAAAAGTTATGAACAATTTTATTTGTTCTTTTAAGTAGGTCAAGGGTCACGGTCAAGATCACAGGACAAAATTTTTTGAATTAATGTATCATGGTCATGGTTAAAAAAAATTGCAGTAAAGCTCTTGTTACAAGGAACCTACATGCCAAATATAAAGGCTGTATCTCAAATGGTTCAAAAGTTATGACCAATGTTAACTTTTTCTTTTATGTAGGTCAAAGGTCAAGGTCACAGGTCAACATTTTTTGTGTGAATGTAAAGCTCTTGTCACAAGGAACTACATGCAAAATATGACGGCTGTATCTCAAATGGTTCAAAATTTATGACCAAAACGTTATATTTTTATTTTAAGTAGGTCAAAGGTCAAGATCACAGATCAAGATCACAGGTCAAGATCACAGGTCAAGATTTTTTGAATTAATGTAAAGCTTTTGTCACAAGGAACATACATGCCAGATATGAAGGCTGTATCTCAAGCAGTTCAAAAGTTATGACCAATGTTTTTTTTTCTTTTAAGTAGGTCAAAGGTCAAGGTCAATGTTTTTGCATGTATGTGAAGCCCTTGTCACAAGGAACCTTCATGCCAAATATGAAAACTCTATCTCCAATGGTTCAAAAGTTATGACCAACTTTAAAGTTGTCCACGTACAAACCAACAAACAAACCAACCAACCAACAAACAAACAGACAGGGCAAAAACAATGTCCCTGCTATCGCTACCGGGGACATAAAAAAGTATCAGTTTTATCCATATTCGCTTCTGATGTTACATGATATGATGATTAGGATACTTTTGTATGTTTTGACTTATTTTTCAGTTTAATAATAAATTTTGCAACCTATCACTGTAACCCATGCTTTATAAAAGGGATGAGAGGTCACTTCATCTCAATGTCTGGTAAAAGTTCCACAACTTTGACAGCCCCCGCCCATAGGGGCTTGAAGAAATATATGAGCTGCACGATGCTTCCACGCAGAGCTGAATCCGGCCCGGACACTAGTACTGGTAAACCGCTTGGAGGATCTAAGCCTGTCCAGGAACCGCGGTGCGAGGCGGACCGTCCATGCTAATAAACCCTATTAGTTTCATTGGGCGACAGGGCTTGAGATGTCATTTCATCTCAAAGTCGGGTAAAAGTCCCACAAAATTGGAAGCAACGTCTCCAAAATGACCTTTACAGTGTTGACGGGGACGTTAAACCTCAAATCAAACAAACAAAACAACTTTGATGGGCTTCATTTCATTTTGATTTGAAACATCATTCAATATATCCTAACATCCTGTCAGTCAACTGCCATACAGAAATAAATTCAAAGCACAACTGCCATACATAAATAAATTCAAAGCACAAAGTGGTGTACATTTCATTGCAGACTTCCACACTGCCAAATCGAAATACATCTTAAATGTCAATCAGAACTAAAAATGGAATAATTCTCTCTCTCTCCAGCACCCGTTCTCCAACAGCAATACAATGGAAGTGGTACATATCAATAACTCTTACACACAATTTCTCCAAGCATATGTTGTGGGTGCATGATCACCTCATCGTGACGATTCTCGCAAGCAAACATACATTTCTAGAAAGAAATAGGGAATATTATCCGTTAACCCTTACGATGTCGAGAAAAACTAAATCTGAAAATGTTGTCTGCTTATGCCGTCTGTTGAAATTTTTGAAAACTTTTTAAAAATATTTTTGCATACAGGCAAACAGCGTGGGGCCAGATCAGACTGCTCCTACAGGAGCAGTCTGATCTGGGTCCACACTGTTTGCAAAAAAAAATAGCTTAATGGTAATCGGCAGACGGCAAAGCAGACGACAATAGTCGTGATTGGCATTTTATGGGTTAATCAGCCTTCTGACACCTCCTTATCTTTAGCTATATGCCAAGGCAAGTGCAGTGATTGTTCCTGAGAATGGCTATTATTTGTGTCAGGGTGAGACAAACCCTTATTTATAATGGAGACAAAACTTGCATAGCTACAGATAAGGCGCGTTTTTCATCCAAAAAGTACTGATAGTTTTTTTATATCTGCATGCAAACATATGTTGTGGGTATTCTTTAGTAGCGCCTCAGTACCCACAACCTGTTTTCATAGGTCGTGGGTATTCACTAGCCTCTCTGAGGTGCTTCTAATAAGTACCCACAATCTATGTTTTTCGTGGAGAAATAGGAAAAATTATTATGTGGATATGCCCTCTTGTCTGGAGCTATGAACTGCATTTCATGAAAATTTATCCGTTCTCCTGAAACGCTGACTTACTTATCTCTCTTGAACTGCTCATCAGCTTCAAATCTACATACTTGATCTGTTATACCACACTGATCAATGGTTGGCACTCTTGCAAACCTACGATGATAAAACTTTGGAGATGGTTCCTTTCTGAATCGTAAAACCAAAGCTGAAAAACAAAGTATTTATTATAAGAATTCTTTACACCTCATGTAATTATCCAAATAATGTGTAAAATACAACAGTTTCTAAGTGTCAGACTGATCAGTGACACACTGAGTGAGTTGCTCAAAGAAGTAAAGGATTCAAAAGCATCAATCAAGAATTGTCTTGTAAAAAGATTCATTATGAAAACACGCATATACAAATACATTGTAAATTTGACTGCCAAAAAAACTAAAATTTTAAGATGAAAAATAGTGATAAATGTATTTTTCTTATTTCTGCTCAAAATATAGACTGTAGCTACACGTTAGAACCGTCTCAATGAGGCGGTTCTAACGAGTACTCACAATCTATAGTTTAGAGCAGAAATAAACAAGAGTTGTCAGAAGACAACAAAGCTCGCCTTTGGGTCCTAAGTTGGTCGAGGGCAATTAAAGTTATCGAAAATGAAATTTTTCTTCTGTAAAACAGTTTAACAGACTGCAGCAATCAAAAGAGAACCAGATAGTACCCTTTAGAACATATTACCTATCACTATGGGTATTTTCAGAAAAACTTTGGAATTGCTCTAGTGTCTCCATTTATTGATGAATTTTAATATAAATTCCCACAAATGTTGGGTATGATCATATCTCCAGTGAGTTTGACTTTCAGGGTCTGGGGCTGAAGGTCAAGGTCACTGTGGCTATTTTTAGAAAAACTTGTTATCACTCTAGCCCCTACATTTATTGATGGATTTTAAGATAACTTCACACAAATGTTGGGTATGATATCTCAGCTAACTTCAACTTTCAGGGTCTGGGGCACAAGGTCAAGGTTACTGTGGCTATTTTTAGAAAAAAAAAACTTTGTCATCGCCCTAGTGGCTACATTTCTTGATGGATTTTAATGACTTCACACAAATGTTGGGTTTGATCATATCTCGAGCGAGTTTGACACCCAGGGTCTGGGGGTTTCAAAATTGGAATTGTTTATAATTTGAAATACTTATCTCTCTCTTATGGCATTAATAAATCTTTTACAATTAACATACAAATGACTAGGGTTTGGGGCAAAACAACTAAGGGATGAAACCATTGGCACTTGAGCCTCAAACTTTGAATAAATTGATTAAATACATCACCTGTATATCAATAAACCTCAACATATGTGAAAACATCAAAAAATATCAATTTTATACTGATAGCTCCCATTTCACTGTGTACAAATATGGACATGGTCTTGAACTCTAAACTGGGTCATCTCGCTCCTATGCATTTTTCCAAACTCAAGCAGTTATTTTCCTTCCATCACGAAAACATGCCTATATAGTTGTGACCCACTCGAACCCCACTTATATACAGTAAAACTGGGGTTTACATGGGTAAACCTTATTGTTACGGCTCTAAAATATAGATTGTGGGTACTACTTAGAACCGCCTCAATTTTCATTTTTTCTGTGATAAAGGTAACAATGTAGTTGTATAGGCGTGTGTTCGTAATGTAACCCCGACTATCCTTCAATAGCGGAGAGCTTTCTGAATCTAGACATATGGACGACAACTTTGAAAAATACACCTTTCCAGGAGAAAATTTGACATTTACTTTTTGCACAAAGAAACATTCTTCGATTCGTTAGCCAGTGCACTTCCGTTTTCTAGTACTGTTTTGCAATATGAGCAATCTGATTGGACTGCAAATATCTGACACCGGGAAAATGATACTCTCAGACAACACCCTCAGATGATACTATTGAGAATGAATTTTAAGCATGTTTTTTTTTTTTCATTTTAAAGTTTTCAATTTAAAGTGCTAGATCTATATTTTAGTGTGTATGACTATCTAATTGTTTTATGTTCATTATAACCATTGTCTCATACTTCTTAACATAAAATATTCACAAATATTCAATGCTAAATTTCTGTGATACAATCTCTTAATGTGTAAGTAATTATGTGTATATATGTGCATGCTGTGATATATTTTAACTTGCTGTTATTTTACAATTGATTGTCAAAGTAAAAGCAATACAGGACTTATGTTGTTTTGTTGACAATATTAGACGTAAAATAAAATTATGTCTATCTTCATATACTGAGTCGGTCATATTTGGCCATTACCTCAGTAATGTCTAAAATGATGCAAGAAAACAGTCCAATCAGATCACTGGGAGCAATACACGAAAACGAAAGTACAAGAAAGCTGAAGTGGATAACAAATCAAAGAATGATTGTTTGTGCGAAAAGTAAATAAAATCGAATTTTCTTCTGTAAAGGTGAGTTTTTTCAAAGTCGTCGCCTATATCCTTAGATTGAGTAAGCATTCCACTACTGAATGATCGTCGGCTTGAAGGAAAATAATTTGAGTTCCGAAAAAATGCGTTGGAGCTAGAGGACCCAATTTAGTGTTCAAGACCATGTCCATATTTATATATTGTGAAAGCGAGCTTTCAGTATAAAATTGATATTTTTCGGTGGTTTCATATATTTTTTGGTTTACTCAGATATACAGCTGACTTATTCACAGTTTGAGGCTCAAGTGCCAGTGGGTGTTACAACTAGGGGGTAAACATCTTGTCCTGTTACCAGGCTCTGAGCTACCCACTCCCTATCAGGCACTCAATGTTGATTTGACTTTGTTTCAACATCAAGTCAACCCTTTTTGCCTACTGGTCCACTCTGTTAATGCATGAAGATTCCCTCTATGTTTGTTTCATTTTGTTTCTCTATCTCGCCATACACCCTCAAATGAGTATGATGTCTCGGTCAACTTGTAAATGCTGTAAACAGTAGACCACAAACAAACTAGCTATTACAGGTTTGTTTGGGGTATTTGAGAAAACCGAAAACAAGTTTTTACCGAAAAAAAAAACGAAAACAAATTCTCATAACCGATAACAAACTATATCATCAAGTATACCATGGTTATTGTACATTTACACATATACATGTTAAAATTTTATGTAAACAGATAATATGGCCAAATTTGGGAGAATCATTTGAAATAATAACTATTTCATTGCCTTTTTTATACAATTTTCATAGATGGACCGGGATCTACACTCGCTGGCCGCACTAACTGTTTGCCTGGTGGTTGTGATTTAAATGGATACATTATACTTAGTATCTTGATTGTATGATAGTCAGAAATGTGTGTAACTAAAACAGTTTATACAGCAGGATTCTGCTTAAGAAATTTAGTAAAAAAAGGTTTATCTGGCTAGTCATCAGGAGGTGCCAGGCTAGATAACTACCAAGTCAGTAACTTCAGGATCTACACTGCTTGTACTTACTGCTTGTCATGTTGTTTTAAGTATATCCGTCGGATGTGCCTCTCACTGGTCATCAGGAGGTCACTGGTTTGATAACAGCCCTGCTAGGAATATCTTTTCATGAAGATTGATCATTAAATCCTTTCAAATGTGACACTCTTCCTTCTACTCATCCAAGAAGGGCAGTTGTCAGTTTTATAACGAAAGAATATGCACTGGACTAGTTAACAGTATAGGTGTCTAAGCCTGTCCAGGAAAATGTGATTAAGTAATTGACTCCCTTGATATGACCTAAATAGTGTTGGCAGGCATTTTAAACTTTAAGTAACACATCAGTGGAACTGAGTGCATACTTTCATATCTTCAATCATTTTTATTGGTTATAATATATGATTTGTTCTTATTTATACTCCAAACTTATTTTTTGGCTGCTTGTAATTAACCAGAGATTCAACTTTGGTGAAGTTGATGTCGCACCTGCTCCCCACCTGCCCCACACAAAAAAATAAAAGTTTATTTAAGGCAGAAGAAATGAATATAGGGCTTTTAGAAGAATCCATAGCCTATATATGTGAGGTAAAAAACTGACTAAGTTCACAATGTGGAAAAAGTGATAAAAATTGATCCCAAGATAAAATCCAAACCACATGCACAGCCTTATACCATAGCAAAAACGATTCCAGGACATTTGCCCCCCAGGACATTTGCCCCCCAATGAATTAATCTCAAAATGGACATTTGCCCCCCCATGAAGGTTAAAAATGACTAAGTTCACAATGTGGAAAAAGTGACAAAAATTTATCCGAAGATAAAGTCCAAACCACATGCGCATCCTCATACCATGGCAAAAACACACACAAAGTTTCAAAATAATCGGTATGAAACTGTAGGAGGAGTTGTGATGACAAGAGGTACCTATCATATATCATCAAATGAAGCTTAAAAATGGCCAAGTTCATAATGTGCAAAAAGTGAAAAAAAAAATATTCTGAGAATTATATCGTAACCACATGCACATCCTCATACCATGGCGAAAACACACGCGAAGTTTCAAAATGATTGGTATAAAACTGCGAGAGGGGTTGCAATGACAAGAGGTACCTATCATATATCAATTGAAGGTTAAAAATGACTAAGTTCACAATGTGGAAAAAGTGACAAAAAATGATCCGACGATGGCAAAAACACACTCAAAATTTCAAAATAATCGGTATGAAACTGTAGGGGGAGTTGCGATGACAAGACACCCAGGGTAAAATGTTGACGGAAAGACAACCGGACGGACGGAAACTTGCACGCCTATGTCTTCCTGCTAAAGCAGGTGCGACAAAAACCGCATCCTTGCGAGGATTGTAACGGGTACCCTCAACCTATGGTTTTGAAGTTTGATAAAAAGAAATAATATATACCCATGTAAACCCCATTTTCTCTATAGGAATAAGGGTGTGTTCATTTCATGGACTTGTTCATGTGATGCGATATCCAAAGCGTTTGATATTTTAGAAATAATAGTACTGATATTCTATGAAAATTGTATAACAAGAGGGCCATGATGGCCCTGGATCGCTCACCTGATCCATAGTGTAACAAGTGGGCTGCAGGGAGGGCCATTATTCGCCCCAGGGCTTTAATGTGCATAATGTTGAGGGAGGTCTTAAAGGTGTAGCTTCATACCAACATCAACAAAGGCTATAATTTGAAAAATCTTGGCAAAGGTCCACTAGATGAAGCTCCATACCAAATATCAAAGATCTGGGCTAACTTAGTTGTTCATGAGGAGGGGTGTCAAAAGCCCTCTCAAGGTCCAGAATAAATGTGTCATCCTGCCCCCCTTTGTCCAAGATTTTTGCCCAATCATTAATAACCGTGCTCAACTGAGTTTTGCAAATATGCCTTTTCCTAAATGCATGTTGTCTGTCTGACAAAAGTTTATGTTCATCCAAGTGGGTCATGATGTTTGAGCAGACTATGTGTCCAAGCAATTTACATAGAACAAAGGTCATAGAACATAGAACCAGGCGATAATTACGAGCAAGAGCCCTGTCTCCTTTTTTATAAAAGTGGACAGATGTTCGCTAGGAGCCATTCTTTGGAAATTTCACCCGTATCGAGAGATTGTTGGAAAAGATGAGCAAAAACTGGACCTAACTCATTTGCAAGTTCCTTCAGGCCTCTAGGATGAAGCTAATCAGGCCCTGGAAGGCTGTGTCGATGGCAGTTTATGGTATTATTTTGTTTGACTTGGATTAACGTCCCCGTCAACACTTTTCAGGTCATTTTTGGAGACATACATCCCAATTTTGTGGGACTTTTACCCAACATTAAGATGAAATGACATCTCAAGCTGGTTTCATTGGGTTAAAGGGCTTGAGATGTCATTTCCTCTCAATGTCGGGTAAAAGTCCCACAAAATTGGAAGCAACGTTTCCAAAATGACCTTTACAGTGTTGACGAGGAAGTAAAATCTCAAATCAAACAAACAAAATATATCACATAACTCGGCTCCCCCCATCGGGGCTTGAAGAAATAAAATGGGATGCATGATGCTTCCATGCAGAGCTGAAACCGACCCGCACACGAGTACTAGTAAACAGCTTAGAGGATCTAAGCCTGCCCAGGCAAAGCGGTGCGAGTCGGCCCGTCCATGCTTATACACCTTAGGCCAGAAAAAAAAAACCTGTGTTTCAGGTGACTCTTGAAAAAATAATAGGGTCGGTAGGTCGGAAAAAAGTTTCTTTTTATTTTTTTCTTTCTAAAATGAATTATTTAATGCAACAATTTAAAAGAACTCCAGCTATGTTCTTCTTTGTTATAAATATAGATATATCAACTGTTTCAACATCACAGACTGTCAGTGTCAGGTAAAGGTCTCACAAAATTGGAAGCAACATCTCTAAAATGACCTTAATAGTGTTGACGGGGATGTTAAATCTCAAATCCAACAAGCAAATCAGAGACTGTCTTCAAAACTAAAGCAAAAATCCATAGGTGTGGGATACCATAGTCAGAGGCCTCAAAGAATTTATCATTCTATGCTGTGATTGCTTTGTAAGCTTTTGTGCTCCCTCAGACCACAATCCTACTCCTTTCACTACCTCAAATCTACCACAAAAATGTGGACAGGAGTGAACAGATAACAAAATTAAATTATTAACAGAAGTTAGGACTATGAGAACAATGACAAATGAATAGAGCAAATGATGGACCTGCAGACGATGGTGGAACAAAAGGAGTGTCGGTGATATGCTTGAGGAGCTGGAATGGCCATCGCTGGGGGCCCGTCGCGATCAGTCCTCTTTAACCTTCTCTTATAAGATACACTCCGGTATAGTGTCTCTTAATAAGGATAAATACTTGAACCCAATGATTAGTTTAACTCAAAGGAGGGCATCAAAATTAAACAACAGTCAATATCGCAGGTATCAGACCTATAGTGATGCCCGAAAGAACTCCTTCCCCAGAAGTGTTCCGCAGTGGAATAGTCTTCCCTCCTTTGTGGTAGATGCCAAAACTGCAGAGGAGTTCACAGCCCGTGTGGTGTAGATTGGGTGACTCAGAGGTATGCGTTTTAGTATGTTTGCAAGCAGATTGTAAATAGTTGGTAAGTGTAAGGATAGGATAGGATAGGATAGGATAGGATAGGATAGGGTAAGGTAAGGGTATGGTATGGTAAGGTAGGGTATGGTATGGTAAGGGTGATTCCATGATATTTGCTCACAAGACAATTGCCCACAAGACAGTTGCTCACAAGACAATTGCCCACAACCTTAATGGAAAATAGGACAATTGCTCACAACACTATTTTTATCATTATTTTATTTTTATTTTGAAAGTCTTTTATTTATATTTTCTATAGTTTATGGGAACCATTTCTTCCTGAAAATATTATGTAACAGTTAATCAGCTAGATTTCAACTAATTAGTGATAATGTAAACATCAGTAGTTGGATGAAATGACTGCCAACTGATCTTTTAACTATAATGAGCAGTAGTCAGCTTAAATTATCAATATTATATATCAAGCAGCTTGATTTTGATTGATTGATTGATTTGAGGTTTAATGTCCCCTTCAACGCTATATAGGTCATTTTGGAGGCGTTGCTTCCAATTTTGTGGGCTTTTTACCCGACATTGAGATGAAATGACATCTCAAGCCCTGTCGCCCAATTAAACCAATAACGTTTATAAGCATGGACGGTCCTGCTCGCACCGCTTTGCAAGGGGAGGCTTAGATCATCTAAGCAGTTTACCAGTACTTTTGTGTGGTGGGTTTCAGCTCTGCGTGGATCCCCTTAATCAATTAAATGTGAACTTTTTTACATGTATCACCTAAAATTGGTGACATTTAGTTCAATTTAATTACTTAATTCTATTAATAAACTATTAATATTTCAATTATCAATAACTACGCCTAGTTGAAATCCATTTATCACTAATTACATTTAGTTGAAATCCAAAGGAAAAAATAGTTTCCATAAATATAGATGATATAAAAATAAAATCATGAAAAAAATGTGTTGTGAGCAATTGTCCTATTTTCCATTAAGGTTGTGGGCAACTGTCTTGTGAGCAATTGTCTTGTGAGCAACTGTCTTGTGGGCAATTGTCTTGTGAGCAAATGTCTGCGCACCAGTAAGGGTAGGGCAGGCAGGCAGGGAGGCAGACAGGCAGGCAGGCAGGCAGGCAGGCAGGCAGGCAGGCAGACAGATGGCTGAACACTGCTCTGTTGCTATTAATGTTTTGAAGAGATAACTTGCTTGATATATCAGTTTAAAGCACGGTCAGGGAAGGAAGTTTGCTTGTCTGTCAACAATTGACGTTGTTTTGAGCAATTTTTAGACTGTTTCTGACCTATGTTTGGCAAATAAATGGTCTGTTTGAAAAAAAACAACTAATACCACATACTGATGACATTAACGAAATCGGCATCTTGGCCACTTGAAAAGCAAACAGTTTCCGTGCGTGCGAGTATCACCAGAAAGCATGTATTTTACATGAAAATGTTGAAATAACTTTACCTGTTCACCATTGTTATTTATTTATTAACCCACATATGCCCGCGGCCCTTTTTTGGGACATCGGCAATAATGCAGTCCCAGATCAGACACCTCAGAAAGACGCCGGAGACGTCCGATTTGGATTGTTGTTTTCCAGTTTCCCCGTGTCACGGGTCGTCAGCTGGTGGGGTCCCAGGGAACGAATCCATTCTGCCACTACACCGTAGCCGTTAGGTGGTATCCCCATTCCACGTTGCCGGTGAATGGGGAGACCATCGCTCGGCTCCAGCCCCTTCCGTCCGTGTCTATCGTAAGTCCGCTGCAGTCGGTCCATTTTGTCTTCTACTCGATGTTATAATTTTTGCTTGTCAATATGCCGAACCGTGTCAGAGCAGGAAAGGGTCAATTTTGATATTGGTATTTTTGTTTTTTATTTTTTTTTTATTTGATTTTTGTATATTTATGTAACGTATGTACATTTTTACATTGTTTGGTCTGTTTCCCCAGCTTGTTGAGTGGTCTATTTTTTAAGTGTATATAACTATATATGCGGGCGGATGTGCTTACCCCGCCACGGACCTGTTTTGTTTGTTTTTCTTGTGCCTTAAAGGTGGTGTTGTCCGTTTTAGGGCAAGCCCACCCGCTCACAGTTGCTGGGGGTGACAGTTTTTGTACCTGCAAGATTGTGCTAGTGGTTTATATTTTTTTTTTTGTTTTGTTTTGTCTGTACATACAATATGTAACATAATAACATGAAGTGCCAGCCTACGCGGTCTCGGGCTTGAATTCGTATTTATTTTGTTAGTGTGTGACTTCTATCGCGGAGGATGTGCAAAGTAGGCCAATCCCTTTTTATGCATTTGCCGTTTTAGGTTAAGAAAAAGTGATGCCTTCCTCGAGGTAGGATGCCGCATTCTGCAGGACCATAAGTGGGTCAGTCGCCATGTTTGCATATCATTTACGCATCCTACGTGAAGGAAGGCACCATAGGAGGAAAGTGTATTCCTGCCTAGCCATTTGGAGGCCCGAGACAACGTTTGCCGATCTCGTTTGTGTTGTTGTCCTTTTTGGGACAAGCCCATCCGCCCACAGTTGCTGGGAAGGACAATTTTTGTACCTGCAAGGTTGTGCTTGAAGATTATATTTGTGTTTTGTTTTTGTTTATTCTGTACATACAACATATAACATAGTAACATGGTGTGTTGGCTTCCGCCGTCTCGGGCCCAAATTCATATTTATTTTAGTTAGTGGGTGACCTCTATCGCGGAGGATGTGGAAGGTAGGTCAATCCCCTTTTTTGCTTTTTCGTTTGAAGTTAAGAAAAGGTGATGCGCTCCTCGACGCAGGATGTCTTATTCTGTGGGACCGTAGGAGAGTCATTTTGTGTCGCCATGTTTGCATATCACTATCACATCCTACGTGTAGGAAGGCATCATAGTAGAAAAAAAAAAAAAAAAAAAAGTATTCTTGCCTAGCCGTTTGGGGACCCGAGACAACGTTTGCCAATCTCTTTAGTCAAAGTGGTTAGTGCAAATTGTTATATATTAATCATGTAGGTTGCATACAAGCGTCCGCCTGCGCACGTGCGCAGTCGAGCGCTCCTATGCGATCTTGTTTTTAATGTTTCGTATTTACACAAATAAAAATGTTTGAAATCGCTTTTTGAGAAAACTCTTCTTCTTCTTCTTCTAACTCCAGGTTTTTGATCTCTCTTTTCTATACTATCCTCTCTACTGTATTCCTATCCTACAACTATCGCTATATCTACCTATCTAGTGTGGTTGTATGTTGTTTTAGTTTCGCATGGGTGGTTGTGTGTGTTAAAAGCCTTCCTTCAGGTTGCACTAAGTCATGCCCTAGTTAGTTAGTTAATGGCCCTTGTCTGTATTGATATGTGGCTATCTTGACCGTCTGTCTTTATTACGGTCAAGGCGCAATTTGCTGTTTTTGGTGATTTTTATGTTATGCGACAAGGGCAATACGGAGGGCTGTATGATATACCGGGCGAGATGTGGTTTTTCAGTCGTGGTGGTATGCAAAAGGCCCTTTTGAGGGCCCCCAGGTCATTCCGTTTGGGTAACCTTATAATGTACATCCTTTATACGAAAGCGAAAGTTGCGAAAAAAGAAAGAAAAAGATGTGATAAGGCGTCTTGTTTCTTATTTCTGTCCCACTTTTCTATATGCGTTCCTGAAGGAGAGGCTTTGTTTGTTAGTGTGCTGTTGTGCCGTTCTCCTTTGGGTTGTGTGGCTCTCGACCAGCCAGGCTTTTGACGCAACCCTCCAAAGTGCAAAGTCCAAGGACCACAACCACAGCGCTACGTCTCGTTCTGACCTCCCGTTTGCCTCACCCCCTCAGGAGGGGCTGGGAGACGGATTTTCCTTGTGGTGGGTCCATGCCCAGTCCCGGCGTGCTTTCGTGTGGTCCTCTTTCTGGCTGTGTGGCTCCCGATCAGCTAGGGCTTTGGTGCAGCGTTTATAAGTGCAAAGCCAGTGGGCCACAACCACAACGCTACACCTTGTCTTAACTTCTCGCTTGCCATACTGGAGGGTCGGTCGGGGCCATGGATTTTCCTTGTGGTGAGTCCATGCCCCGTTCTGCTATGGTCTTCGCACAGTGATCCAGGGATCGCTGTCACCGATAGGCACTCCTAAGTGCAAAGCCGAGGCCGCAACCACAGCGCCTATCGTTGTCTTTGTTCCCCTTTTCGCTGTGAGACGGCCGCTCTTTGATCACTACGGCCCTTTTTGGTTGGTAGCATCTAAGGTGCGGTTAGAATTTTTTTTTTTTACTGTTCTGAACTCGGGTCTCTAGAAATTTTGGTTTGAAGTATGTATTCTCGTACGGGGTGTGTTTTACGGTACAATGCGATTAAATATAGTCTGCGCCCTTAGTTTTCCCCTATATTTTGTCCAGGTAGTTTGTTTTCTCAAAGAATTTGAAGACCGCGTCCCTCATTTCCTGTGAATTTAGATTGAGCAGAGAAACCACGTTTATCTCCCCTTGGTATCCTAATGTTGTAAGTTCTCCCTTTAGTTCCCTTCTGGCGGGGCCGTATGCGGGGCACTCTGCGAGGTAGTGTTGAACACACTCCACCCCGCCACAGTGCCCGCATAATGGATCGGCCTCGCTATAGAAGATGTCGTGTGCATTTAGTCCGTTGACCCCGAGTCTTAGTCGTGTATATATGCGATCGAGCTTTCGGCTGTCACTATATTGTACCAATTTCGGGGTCAAGGACTGACAGATCGAGTGTCTTTTAGAAAGCCGTGTTGTCCCTGCCATATGCGCGCCCATTCCTTTTTGATGCTGGCCTTAATGATTGCGTATACTTCTTGTGGGGTGGGGAGGTAGTCAAGTGCCTTTCCCCGGGTCAGAGCTTCTTTGGCCAGTGTGTCTGCGCGCTCATTCCCCTGCACGTTGCAGTGGGAGGGGATCCAATCTATGTTCAGGGTGATACTTTGTTTTAGAATTTTGTGTATTAGGATATGAATGTCCTGCAGTATATCTGGTCTTGTAGTGCTGTTCCCAGAGTTTATGCTTTGTATTGAGCTTAATGAGTCTGTTAGTATAACAACACTATCAGGTTTTTGTTCCTGTATCCATTCCAAAGCTTTTTGTATGGCTATAAGTTCTGCAGTGTAGACTGTGAGGTGCTGGTTAAGTTTGAATTTTTGGTCGAAGTTTAATTCTGGTATTGTGAAAGCACATCCCGTTTCTTTTTTGTCAGCATCTTCGCTTCCATCAGTGAAAATTTTAAGCGCTTGCTTATAGTTTTCACTAATGTGTGATTCTGCGATGTCATTGCATTTTTTCTGTGATGTTTCATTTTTCTTTATGACACACGTTAGTGTTGTTTTTGCGCATAGGCTTCTTAAGTTAAAAACTTCCGGATATGTTTGTTCCGCTGTTTTGACCTGCTCGAGGTCATGGTATTTAATTAGGTCCTGGACTTTGATAATATAGGGGATCTTTCCTCTTAACCTATCTCTTTTAACATGATTGGGCATGTCGGCAATCATTTCGTTTATGGGGAGACTTTCCCTAAGACTGCTTGAGTGGGCCGAGTACTTGAGCTGCAGTTCATCCCTCCGCAGGTGCAGGGGCATGATGCTGCATTCAATCTCCAGGTCCAGGTTCCGCGTTCCCCTGTATGCCCCAGTAGCAATTCGGAGGGCTGTGGCCTGTATGCTATCTAGTTTTTTCAGGTGTGAGGGCGCCGCAGACGCGTATGCTTGGCAGCCATAATCAATTTTGCTTCTTATGAGTGCTGTGTACATTTTGATCAGGGTTTTCTTGTCTGCTCCAAAGTTTGCCCCCGAGACCGCCCTTAGCACATTTAGGTCCCGCTGGGACCTGGACACCAGGTTTTCAATGTGCAGTCTCCATGTTAGATTGCTGTCAAAGTACATGCCCAGGAATTTGGCATGACCGGCGTACTTTATTTCCTGCCCGTCATACGTCAGCCTGGGCATGCCCTTTGTAGCAGCGAAATTTCTATTGTAAACTACCACTGTTGTTTTTTCAGTTGACAATTTGAAGCCCTAATTTGTAGCCCAATCATGTATGGCATTTAACGCTTTTTGTAATGCAGGAATGGCACTTTTCGGTTTTTTCGCGGTTTTCCATACTAAGCCGTCATCTGCGAACATGGATATTTCAAGCGGTAATGCATTAAGTGTTTCCTGCAGTGTGTTCATTAATAGGTTGAAAAGGATAGGAGATAGCACCGACCCCTGGGGGGACCCGTTCTCGCATTCATAAAGACCGGACACCTCGCTACCTATTTTTACGTTCATTTTTCTATCAGTCAAAAAGTCTCTGATCCAGGTTAACATTTTTCCTTGAATTCCGAATTTGTTTAGTTTTAGGAGGACCCCCCTAGTCCATAGTAGGTCGAAAGCTTTTTCTAAATCCAACTAGAAATGGTGTTTGTAAAACACAATGCCCCCAACCTTTGCTTGTCCTTAGATGGCAAAATATTCAACAAATATTGTTAAAGACTCAAAAACATACAACAAGAATTCCCCCGAAGGCTATGTCGCGCCTGTGGAGGCGCAAAGTCACCAAACCATGAAATCTAGGTCAAGGTCAAACATGGATGCCTGCATAAAAATTTCACTCCTAGTTCCAAGCATGTACCAAGTATCATCAATGAAACTCTTAACGAGAATTCTATGTTTTTTAATTAAAGGGGAAATAATTCAAGAAGGGGAGATAATTTGGACAAGAAAAAAAATACGGGTCAACTATTTTTTCATGAGGAACTCATATATGAAATTTCAAAACACTAGCATACACGGTTCTGAAGATATGCTATGCACCAGAAAGCAACACAATTGAGTAGCAAAAAATTACAAAGGGCCATAACTCTAACAAAATTTTATCGAATTGGTTGAAAATTTAATCAGGTAGTCTCCTCCTTAGTCCCAATCACTATACCAAATATCAAGGCTGTAGCTCAAATACTTTTTGAGATATCTTGCTAACGAGAATTCTATGTTATCTAATTAAAGGGGAAATAATTCAAGAAGGGGAGATAATTTGGACAAGAAAAAAAATACGGGTCAACTATTTTTTCATGAGGAACCCATATATGAAATTTCAAAACACTAGCATACACGGTTCTAAAGATATGCTATGCACCAGAAAGCAACACAATTGAGTGGCAAAAAATTACAAAGGGCCATAACTCTAACAAAATTTTATAGAATTGGTTGAAAATTTAATCAGGTAATCTCCTCCTTAGTCCCAATCACTATACCAAATATCAAGGCTGTAGCTCAAATACTTTTTGAGATATCTTGCTAACGAGAATTCTATGTTATTTAATTAAAGGGGAAATAATTCAAGAAGGGGAGATAATTTGGACAAGAAAAAAATACGGGTCAACTATTTTTTCATGAGGAACCCATATATGAAATTTCAAAACACTAGCATACACGGTTCTAAAGATATGCTATGCACAAGAAAGCGTGACGTACGAACGGACTAACGGACTAACGGACGAACGGACGGACAAGCCAGAAGCAATATGCCCCCCAACTTTTTTAAAGTTGGGGGCATAAAAATATCGCTACCAGTGAGTGTTTCATTAGTTTTGCCTTTCGGATGGCGGATTCCAGTCTGGTGATTTGATCAATGGTAGATCTATGTTTTCTAAAACCTGATTGTTCGTTTGCTAAGAGGTTGTTTTTCTCAATGTGTGCTGTTAATCTAGATGCTACCATGGTTTCCATGATTTTACATATGGTTGATGTGAGTGAAATCGGCCTATACGATTTCGGCTCGTGGGGGTCCTTGTCTGGTTTTAATATTGGAACGATGGTGCTCTCCTTCCATTGTGTAGGGAGGGTCCCCTCGTCCCAAGATTTATTTATTAGTGCTAGAAGTTGATTTTTTGTCGGCCCCGGGGGCGGTGCTCTTTTTCTTATTAAGCGCGCTCTGTAGCTCCCTATGGGAGAAGTTCGCATTGTATGCACGGCACTGGCCAGCGCGATCTGCGTCTTGAACGGCCTGCTCAATCATTGGGTCCTGTGTTTCCCTAATGCGCCTAAAATTTGGGTCTAAATTTTCGTTACTGCAGACTTTCCGGTAGTGTTGTGCTAAGATTGCTGCTTTTTCATTGTTTTCGTGATATCTTGCTTTTCCTTGTTTTAAAACTTCTACCGGTTTTAGTGGTTTTCCATTAAATCTTTTTATTGTGTCCCAAATTTTCTTAGAATTTGTTTTATATGTGAGAGTAGACACAAAATCCCTCCAGGCTTGTTGTTTTGTTTGTGTTAAAAGGTATTTTGTTTCCTCCCTTACGCGTCTATATTCTACTTAAAGTGCGGCTGTTTTGTTTTTCCTATATTTATAGTATATTTTATTTTTCTTTTTGACTGCCTCGCTACAATTTTCATCCCACCATGGCAGGGTGTTTTTATGCTTATTTTTTGGTTGCGTTTTTGGTATTGATTTTTCACATGCCGCCATTATTTCCGAAACAAAATCCTCATTGCTTTTATCGATATTTGTGCCTTCGAGGGATATGTTAATGTGTTTAAGTTGCTGCCTAAAGAGGTCCCAGTCTGCTTTGTCTAATTTCCATTGCGGGCAGGCCGTTGCGTTACGCATTTGTGAGTGACGTTGAGCGACGTCAGGATGGGGAAGTGGTCGCTTCCCATCGTGTTGTCTCCCACGTGCCACTCACTTGATCGGCATAGTGATGCGCTGACCAGTGTTAAGTCTATGGCGCTCGTGCTTCCGCGCTCGACGTTGAGTCGCGTGCCACACCCCGTGTTTAAGATTACGTAATCTGTGCTATTTATGAATTCGACCAGTTCTAGGCCTCGCCGTTTGTCGTATGTGGGGTTGTGGTTTGTCTCCCATAGTTCATGTCTGCCATTGAAATCCCCCAAGAAAACTGATTTTTTTCCCACTTTTTTATAAATTTCATCATAATCGTCAGACGTTACATTTGTTTGGGGTGGTGCATAAAAGTTAACGATGTCTATGTTTTCATTTTGTCCAAAAAGTCTGACGATCACCACCTCTATTTCTTTTTTTGTGTGTCTAAATTTGATTTCTTCCGAATCTAGTCCTGATTTGATAAAGGTGGCTAGTCCTCCCCCATGTTTCCCCTTTTCCCTACTGAAACTGACCGGGGTTTTATATCCTGGAAGTTTTGTTGGTTTACTATCTTTTTTTGAGAAAGTTTCTTGAATAGCTATTACCACCGGTGTGTAGCCTAAAGTTTCTAGATAATGGCCTAAGGCCCCGAGTTTTGTTCCGTTTTCCTTGCCAGACAGACTACGGGCGTTCCACTGTAACACGCGGATTTTAGCAGTGGTGCTGGGATCCATAATTAGGCAGTAATATATTGTTTGTTTTAACGGCGTGAGTTTTTACGCCCACCCTTGATCCTTGGTCTAGGATCGGTGTAGCTAAAGTCTGCGTTTTGCCTTAAGAGCTCTTGTGGTTCGCGTTTGTTATGTTGCCTCCTTGGGATTATTGTTTTCCGCCTATTTTGTGCGGGTGCAGGTGCGGTGCTTAATTCTTTTTCTTTCGTTGCTTCTGTAGGTGATTGGGGGTTCTCGCTATTTGCGGTGTGTACCCCTGTGGTGCCCGACGTATTTATGTTGTCGGTTTCCATTATGTTTGCGGTGGCGTTTTCGACGACGAGGTCTATGACCTCAGCTGACGCCTTGGTGCTCAGCAGATTTTGTTTGTTGAGCTCATGCAAGATTGAGCTCGTGGCTTTTTTTATCACCGCGGTGATTTGCGTTTCGACCTCCATTTTTGTGTAGGTCTCCTTTGTGTTGTGTGCATGGGGTGCGGTATGGGCCGCACTTGGGGTTACAGTATAAGCCGCACTGGGGGGTGCGGTATAAGCCGCACTGGGGGGTGCGGTATAAGCCGCACTGGAGCTCCTGATTTCTTGCGCTGTGTTTTGTGTTTGGGCTTTTTTTTGTTCCCAATCTCTGGCTATTTGACCGTTTATATGGTCGATTTGCGCCTTGTAATTGAGGAAAATGTTGCACCCGCGCCATGCTACTCCATGGCCGGCTAATCCGCAGTTTGCGCATTTTTTATTATATTTAGTTTTGCATTCATTGTGCTTATGGATCCCAGCACAGTGCGGACATGTGTTTTTTTTACTTCTGCAGTTTTTTTCCGAGTGTCCATATTTTTGACAGCGCAAATACTGCAAAAAAGCATGGTTGCAGAGGATAAGTGATATCTGATTTGGATTTACACTGCTTGATGATTTATAACGGTTCAATTATGACACTATTGTTAATCCCTGTCATATAATTGCCACCCTGCGGTTCGTGTCGATAAGGTGTGAAAATATGGCCAAGTTATGTCTCTAATTTGCGTTTATTCCCCAATCATAAAATTTAATCCGCAATCAATGTGAAAATTATTTATTTGCTCCTAAGTTGCTACTACTATTCTACTATCTCGTGAATGGTTATGTTTTGGCGCCAAGTAGCAGACGCTTGTTGAGAAAAGTTGAACGCTTTAATTTGTGTTAACACATCTGTATGCTGTTGTTGGTTATTGACACGGAGCTTACGGAAAGCGCTGTTTTCCACAACCGTTTTGCTATCGAGAATTTTTTTACCGTTTCCAAACAATTTTTTATGAAAGAGATACGTGTGGGGTTGCTGGGGTCCGATGACGTCATTTACCGATCGCGTGCATTGAAAAAAAACTGTAGCGGTGGTTTGTGGGCGGCGGTTTGGATGCCGGAAAAGTTTGATGTTCGCATAGAACTTGCTTGTTTATTTCGTTTAAAATCAGAGTTTTAGGAATGATACTGACGAAATCGGGCTTGCTAGTAATGGAGATGGTTATATTACTCATGTATAAGAAAATAAACGTTATTGATGTCGGGAATCGTCAAGGATAGAGCATAACATGAGATGCATCGTATTTTTAGCTGACAAAAGTAAAAATAAAATGGTCCAAAAATAATTCGGGCTGATTACCCGCACCATGAACTTGGGCCTGTAATTTGAGGGAAAAACTGCGGGTAGAACACGCCCGAATACGGTAGCTGAAATGGAACAAAATGGCGGGAAATAAAGCGAATGGCGGGAAATTGGCAAAAATCGTAAAAGAAAGATTCAGGGTCGACAGCTTCTGGGGAGGGTCGGTCGGGTCACCTGAAACACAGGTATTTTTCTTTCTGGCCTTATTGGTTTCATTGGGCGACAGGGCTTGAGATGTCATTTCATCTCAACGTCGGACTGATTCACATTTCTTCATTAAGGACCCGTCAGGGTTTGAAGAAATAGATGGGCTGCATAATGCTTCCATGCAGGGCTGAAACCGACCGCACACGAGTACTGGTAAACCGCTTAGAGGATCTAAGCCTGCCCAGACAAAGCGGTGCGAGTCGGACCGTCCATGCTTATAAACCCTATTTGTTTCATTGGGTGAAAGGGCTTGAGATGTCATTTCCTCTCAATGTCGGGTAAAAGTCCCACAAAATTGGAAGCGACGTTTCCAAAATGACCTTTACAGTGTTGACGAGGAAGTAAAATCTCAAATCAAACAAACAAAATGTATCACATATATGATTTGACTGATTCACATCACTTTCGCCGCCCCCCGCCCATCAAGCTTTGGAGAAATAGATGGGTCTGCATGATGCTTCCACGCAGAGCTGAAACCGACCGTAAACGAGTACTGATAAACCACTTAGAGGATCTAAGCCTGCCCAGGCAAAGGGGTGCGAGCCGGCCCATCCATGCTTATAAACCCTATTGGTTTTATTGGGCGGTCGACAGGGCTTGAGATGTCATTTCATCTCAGTCCCGTGAGTTATATACCCATTTAAACCCACTTTGGATTTGAATAGGTAGGATTATGAAGAATACATACATTATTTTGTGAATAATAGATTGTATATTATATGCATGATTTGCCTCGGTGTGACTGTTCTATCGAGCCCCAGAAATCTATGTTTTGACCAGGAAAAAGGGCTATTTCAGACATGTTCTTTTTTGTGTTATCACAACGATCAAAACATAGACTGTAGGGACATGTTAGAACCGCCACAAACGTAAGCATAAGCGCTTTTGACACAGAAAAGAATCTATCTGTCCATCCATCTACCTAGTCTTTCATTCCATCCATCCTTCCAGTCGATCAATCCCTACATGCCTTGAATCTAATGCGATCCTTTAAACAGCTTATCTCAGCCGCGGAATTAATGACTCTATCTAACCTGTCATCATATCAATATTCGGTTATTTGGATTACAATTAAGAAACAATCAAGGACCTGTCAGTGCTTAAACTGCTTTTAACCTTTTTATGAGACATTTATTTTTTCTTTCTTTCTTTTCTTTCTTTTATTTGAGTCTGCGTATGACAAAACTCATTATAAGATTAGCACAACCAGCGAAGACTCAGATGAACTTGTGCATACAGTCAGTCTGACCAGCCTTCGCTTGCTGCTCTCTGTGAAACCCGGAGGCCTAAGAAGGCTCATGCGAACAGAAAAGACTCTGATCAGACTGCGCGGATGGTGGTCCCACAGGTCGCAGCTTTTGCCATGTGCAGGTTCATTAATTTATTTATTCTACACATACATTTGCGACTAAATATGGTTAATTCTCGCACAATTTTGACTGCTTGGCGTTTCCTTTTATATGAGATTTAACACATTATATTGAAAATGAAATAAATATACTTTAACAGTATCTTTTATTTCATTTACATAGAAAACATTGCATAAACTTTATGCATGCGTCCAAATCATGAATTCAGGGTTTTAAAGGATGTGATTATTTGTTATTAAATTCCTTCTAGGTGCGAATTTTATACTGTATATGTTTATATAATATATTTATGCAAGAACATTAATTTAATCATTAAATTCAATGCATTATGATTTACCACAGACATTTTCCCTATATTTTTAATAGTCTGTTCCGGTATTTCGGCTTCATTCCAGTATTTTGGTTTCATTTTGCTAATTACCAGTACCGACTCAAGCCCTGCCGCCCAATAAAACCAAAAGGTTTAATATGTATGGACGGTCCAACATGCACCACTTTGCCTGGGCAGGCTTAGACTTTCTAAATGGTTCACCAGTGGAGTGTGATAGCTCAGTGGTCAGTGCACTTGTCTCTGATGCTAGAGATCCCGGGTTCGATCCCCGGCAGCGACGATAAAATTTCGGTGTCCTAACACGCTCCATTGGCATCATTTGCAGGGATGAATGACATAAAGTGCACCGTCCTTCAGATTCGGACGTTTACTGGAGGACCCCTGTGCAGGGAGAACCATCCCCTGTGCAGGTTAAAGATCCCTACCGTAATTACATGATTACTGTGTAGGCGGTGCATAAATTTACCGGAAAGCACCAAAATACCGGAAAACACTTATATATACTGGAAAACATTAGAAAAGTGTATTTAAATGCAATATATAACATATCTGGAACAGCTACGGGCCTCTGTGGCCTAGTGGATAAGAGCGCTGACTCTTAGTCATTAGGTCTCTCACCGCCGTAGGTTCGAGCCTCACTCGGGCCATGTGTGAGACGCCAAGTTCTGCAACGGAAGGTCAGGTGGTTTTTCTCCGGGTACTCCGGTTTTCGCCCACCTCTGATTAACGATCGGCTCGATATGAGTGAAGTAATCTTGAAACGGCCGTAAAACCCAAACAAAAAAAAATCAAAAAAACTCTGCAACAGCTATGGTTCCTCTCTGGACTTATAACTTGCGATTTTATTGCAATGGTAAGTATGCCCCACCTGATAAATGCTCTATCTTTGGAAATAAAGGGAATATAGAAAGAGGTGATTTTATTTTATTTATTTATTTAGGCCTATTGATTTTATTTTTTTATTTTATATATATATTATATATATTTTTTGTTTTGTTGTGTTTTTTTGACAATTTTGTTGGAACATGAACTTTTATTGTTATTGAAAAGTAGAATCTCTCTGTTTTCAAAACTTTTACCAGAAAGCACCATAATACCAAAACCTTATTTTCTGTGTATCAATCAGAACCAATTAAATGTCATTGAAAAAGTGCATCCGTCAACATCAATTATGTTAAGTTAAGTGATCCGTACATTGTTGAATGGTTTGTTTGTTCTATTCGAGGTTTAATGTCACCGTTAACACTTTATGTCATTCTGGAGACATTGCTTCCAAGTTTATATGCATGGACGGTCTGATTTGCACCACTTTGGCTGGGCTGCCCCAGCCCTTCTAAGTGGTCGGAGTCAGATCTGCGCGGAAGCACCATAAAGCCCAGTCTATTTCTTCAAGAGCCCCGATGGGCGGGGCGATGTACAATCCTCGACATAATACTACCTGAAAACAAGTACATGTACTTGTATGTTTGTATATTTGTAAGTATGTTGTTCATTCTTCCTGATTTTTATACTTTATTCAAAGAACTATCTTTGCAACAAAATAAAACACTGGATAAAATCTGATTTTTTTCTCTGTATTGCCAATATAATAAAGATGAATACTGCTTCTATAATAAATGTAACATCACTTTAACATGCCATTTTCATTGCATTGTACCTATACATTGTTTTCAACGGGTCTCGGCGGCCTAGTGGTTAGGAGCGCTGACTCTTTCTCAATAGGTCGCTCATCGCTGTGGTCTGCGCCCCCGCACAGTTCACTTGTGGCAAGAGAGTCTCTAGGAAACAAGTTCTGTTTGGTTTTTCTCCGAGTTCCACTCGCTTAATTGTTGGTTCGCATTCCGCTCAAAAAACATGTGTGAAAGACAAGTTCTGCCTGATATTCTCCTGGTTCTTCCATTTTGCCAACCCAAACGATCGGCTCGATATTTGTGAAAATCTTGAAAGGGCTATATAGCCCCCACTACCCACTAAACAGCAAAATCTTCATGTGAATTGTTGAACAGACGTGTTATACACCGTATTTAGTCAGAGACACTACCCCCGCTCTAGCAATGGAAACCCTGGTAAACCTTACATGGTCTCTTTGTGGTGATCTCCGAATAGACACCCTATGTTGAACTAACGTCAAGACGACATTATTTAACTAATGTATTCCGAACGGTCTGGTTCAAGTTCTTTAAACTGCACACAACTCTCTCAAACGGTTGCTGCAGTATATGAAGATAGATATAGATAGCAGGGTATAATTCTAGAAACTTGCATGTCATTCTGACAATATGCTAGGGGATTGGGGATAAATATTTAAGTTTTTTTAGGTAAAATTATCAATATAAATCTAATATCTTAGTCTTAGTCATCTTCCCTTTGTGTGTCCAGTTTGTATAGTGTCAAATTTTTCTCTGACAAACAGGCTTAATAAAGAGAGTGATAAGAATTCAGCCTCTGGATCAGATACGAGTAAATCAAGTGTAAGTGTTTCAAAGGATATCTGCTGTGGAAGTTCAAGTTCAACAACAAGTTCAAGATTCAAATGTTAGCAACAATCCTCCGTCTCCAATTGCAAACCCCAGAAATTTTGTTATAATTGATGGTATAAAGGATCCAAAAAAGTTTCAAGATAGTAGAGTGATTCAGAAAGAAATCAGAAAACATAAAGGTGATATACATATGAAATATGCTTTCCCTCTAAATAGAGGTGGAATAGCTGTACAGGTAGAATCAGATAAAGAGATAGAAACATTAAAAGAAGAGTGGCCGGAAGATGCTTTTGTGAGTGGAGGCTCATTGTCAGTTCATGATTGTTCATATGCTCCAAAGTGTGTGTTAAAAAATATAGCTACATTCCATAGCATTGACAGGATTGAACAGGAAGTAGAAATTCAGACAGGTGTTAAGGTTACGGCAAGACGTTTGAAATATAGGGACTCAGGAAGGCCAATGCCTATAGTAGTAGTTACATGTGATAATTCCAAGGATATTCAGTGTTTACTTAAGGCAGATATAAGTGTGCATCATAGGCGGGTCAAGGTTGTGCCGTACAAAAGTAAGAGGTACACTCCTACACGGTGTTTTAACTGTCAAGAATTTGGCCATATAGCAGCTTTGTGTAAGAACAATAAGAAGTGTGAGAATTGTGCAGAAGACCATCAGGGTAGGTGTGTGGTTGGTTTTCACTGTGTAAATTGTGGAAATTCTCACCGTGCAAGTTCAGCTGATTGTCCTGTATATATAGCCATTAGGGAGAGGCTTCTTAGCAGGAGGCAGTGATCAAGTAGTTTAAGTTATAGTATAGAAATATATTGTTAAGCTATTATTTTTATTATTTATTTATTTGTTTGTGTTTATTTTTTGTTGAATTTTATTCTTTTATATACAGCATATATTTACATACTTGTTTGCTTAAGTTATATGAGGATGAAAGCATCTTGCCTTGTATAGGTACTGGGAAGTGGTAATACTAGACTACTATTTTTGGTTTAGATAGTGACAATAGTATTGTTTTAGGAAATAAAAATTCTTGTATACATGCACAATTAGTCTGACAGTTCTGGATACATAGATAGGTAAAAATGAAAATTGCGTATGCTAATATTAGATCATTAAATACTTCTTTTAGTTTAGTTGAACAGGCATGTGAGAAACAGAAAGTTCAGATATAAGGTCTATCTGAAATATGGCATCCTGAAAATGCTATCAAAGATAACATAAAAAGAAAGTGGAATTGGATAGCTACAGAAAGAAATCAAGAAAGAGGAGGTGGTGCAGCAATTCTGATAGCTAAAAATATTAAAGTTTTCGAGAGAAAAGAGTTCGACAAGGAGAAGGTAGAAGCTGTGTGGTGTAATATCTATTCAAAGGAGTGTAATTTTGTATTAGGGTCAGTCTATATTCCACCAAATGATACAAAGAGTCTAGATGTTTTAATGAAAATTGTAAGCAAGCTGATGACAGAGTCTTTACCAGTTGTTATTATTGGTGATTTCA
Organism: Lucinisca nassula; assembly: GCA_963580285.1. Lineage (NCBI taxonomy): Eukaryota > Metazoa > Mollusca > Bivalvia > Lucinida > Lucinidae > Lucinisca > Lucinisca nassula. The sequence goes on from OY757011.1 coordinate 32,251,718, forward strand.
ATGCACATCATCCATACTGGTTTGACAGAGATGCAAATAAGTTGGGAAATCAGTTGTTTGAGTTTTTGATGGATAAAGATCTGACTGTTGCTAACAATTCAACACCTACTAGAAAGGATAGAATCATAGATTTGACCATAACAAGTACCATTTTAAGGAATAAATTATCAGAATGGAGAGTACAACAGGAAGTGTATCTTAATACAGACCACAGCTTGATCACATTTAGACTTGGTGAGTATATGGAAGATGATATCTGTGAGAAGTTGGATTTCAAAAATACTGATTGGGATCATTGGGAAAGTGTTTGCACAGATTCTATTGATGAATGGCTGGACAACAGAACGAATGACACAGATGTGAATGATGACTACAAAGACCTCATAGAGGCGATACATCAGAATGTGGAAGAGTATATTCCAAAGAAGAAAGTGTGTTGTCACAGTAAAGGGTGGTGGAACTCAACATTGAGCAAATTAGCAAAGGATTTCAAGAGGGCTAGAAGAAGGTTTGCAAAACGCAAAGATGAAGCAAATGAGAATAGAGTGCAGGAAATATATAAATTATTCAAAGAGGAGGAAATCAAGGCTAGAGACAATTATTTGACTGAGATGGTAGATATGATGGATCCTCATAAGCCTGATCAGTTTTGGAAAGTGATAAACGCAGTGAGAAAAGATAAGACTGAGTCAGTTGTGCCACCAATTGTTAGAGACGATGGTTCATTGGCTGTGTCAGATGAAGAGATTTTTGTAGAATTGAAAGGTAGGTATGGTAAGGAGACCTTAGATGTGAAGGATTTTGATGAAAAGTGGTTCAATTCAGTGGAAGAGGAGATGATGGATAGATTAAGGTTAGAGGAAACGGTGATTCAAGAGGAAAATTTCTCAGAAACATGTGGTCATGAAAATAGTGATATTCACATTGAAGAAGTGGAAGCAGCAATTTCTCAACTGCAAAATAATAGTGCACCTAGCCCTGAAGAAAAAGTGTTTAATATTTTATTGAAAAGGGGTGGTGAAGCCATTGTGAAAGGTTTACACTATTTAATACAGAAATGCTGGTCCAACGGTGTACTGCCTGATGATTTCAAGTTAGACCCAAAGGTAATGCTTCCCAAACCTGGAAAGACAAACTATAACAGTGTTAGATCGTATAGGCCAATTACTTTAGAAAGTGTGATAGGTAAGATTATGGAAAGAGTTATCAGCAAAAGACTGATTTGGAAGTTGGAAATTGAAGGTGGTATAGCAAGAACTCAGTACGCATATAGGAAGCAAAAGTCATGTGTTCAGTCTCTTTTAAGGATGTGTAATTCAGTTTCAGAAGCAAGGAATAGGAAGGAAAGTACAGTGCTCGCAGTGATGGATTATGAGTCTTGCTATGAAAGAATATGGAGAGCAGGTTTATTGAAAAAGGCATTTGAAAGTGGGATTACTGGCAGATTATGGCTATACCTTAAGAACTTCCTTATAGACCGGAAGTACTTCCTGAAAGTGAACAATTTTACATCTCCTACATTCCAGTCTGCAGTAGGCATACCGCAAGGATCAGTTATCAGTCCAGTGCTTTGTAATCTGTATACAAGTGATTCAATGAAGGAAGTGGTAGGTAATCATGCAGAATTTGCAGATGATAGCTGTGTTTGGGAAAGTAATACATCAGTGGCGGAAAGTTGTGCTGCGTTGAATGATAAACTGGCATCTGTGGTAGATTGGTGTAGGAGATGGAATATGTTGATTGCACCGGATAAGACAGAGATAATGGTATTTAAACATAACGGCAGAGATTCAGAAGTGAAGGCAGAGGTGAAGTTAGGCGAGAGTGTTTTAAAAACAACCAATTCAAAGAAAATTCTGGGTGTCACAGTAGATGATAAATTAAACTTTCACGAACATATTCAACAGAAAACAAAGGCTGGTTTCAGTGCCTTGAAATGTCTTGATAATTTCGTTCAAGGACATAGAGGATGCAGCCAAACAGTGTATATGAGACTCTACAAATCCTTGGTTCTTCCGGTGATGGAGTATGGAGCAGCTGTGACAGTCGAGTCCCTTGAAGAAAGCAGTAAGGAGTTTGGAAAGGTGCAGAGGTCAGCGATGCTAAAGGCATCAGGTTGTTTGAACAGTACCAGCACAGAAGCTTTGGAAGTCTTGACAAACACCATGCCTATAGACCTACAGCTGAAGATAAGACAAGCACAAGAAGTCATCAGAATCAGTGCCAAGTATGAAGATGATCCTCTCAGGGAAGAGTTTGATGAATGGATAGAGGGGGATAAAACTGTGGGTAGAAGAGCTACTATTTTTCATTTATTGATGTCTAGGTTTAGGGAATTGAAGGGAATGTTAGAGTTTGAGAACATTGAGAAGGAATTCAGATATACCAAGGTATTGATGGGGCTCATCAAAGAGACAGGAAGTGTACACAAGGAAGAATTCACATTCTCCAAGGAAGAACAGAAAGAAAATATATTAGAGCTTCTTAGCAATTGTGATAAAAACGATGTATTAATGTTCACAGATGGATCAGCATTAGGTAATCCAGGTCCGACTGGAGCTGGTGCTGTGGTCTACCTTGAGGGTTACTCCAGCACACCAGTTTTGATGAACAAGGGAGTTTCTCCTATAGGTAACAATTATACTGGAGAATTGGTAGGTATACAGATCGGGCTAGAATTCTTGGCTGATCTAGACTTCAAAGGCAGAGTAGTTCATATTCTGACCGATTGTCAACCAGCTATTAAGACTGCTTTCAGTACTGAAATGCCAACTAACAAGATTGAAACAGTTCTCAGCATCAAGGAGAGTTTAGCAAAGGTAAGGTGTAGGGAGAATATTGTCAAAGTTCATTGGGTGCCGGGACACAAAGATATTGAGGGGAATGAGTTGGCAGATCAACAAGCAAAGGCGGCAGCATCAGAGATGATTAAAAATAATGAGGTAAAACCGACCCTGGACAAGAAAGAAGCAGTACGGGAGTGTAAATCACAGGGAAGGGAAAAATGGGAAAGAAGGTACAAGTGCTCAGACAAAGTGAATGTATTGCAGGATATAATTGGGGAAGTGGGAAAAAGGATCTGTCATGGAGATAGGGACAGAAGGACTTTCTCTGCAGTAAATCAGGTGCTGTGTGGACATTCAATCTTAAATGATCACCAGGCAAAAGTTAACAAAGATCAGTCAAGTTTGTGCGAGACATGCAACATGAAATAGAATGTGGATCATTTTCTTTTTCACTGTCAGAGATTTAAATCAGAAAGGGATACTTTAGAGTATAATGTAGAAGAGATTCTGGCCAGGGAGGAGGTGAAATTGGTAACAGACATTAACTTGAAAGTGTTGACAGGCATGATTGAAGACATTAGTAAGCAAGGAAGGAACTGACAGATGCACTGATGGAATACATCAGGAGCACTAAAAGATTTTGAAGGTCATTGTATTATGAGCATCATGTGTTTTTCACATAGGGAAATGCACAAGTGACTTACTTAAGTACCATGAGTTTATAGGCAGCGAAAAAATGCCTTCTAGATATACAACAACAACAAGTCTAAATTTCATTTTTAACATGTTCCTCCGCAGAAAAAACTAAAGTACAAAGTGCTTTTTGGTATTTATATGTGCTTTCCGGTATTTTGGTTTGTTTTCCGATATTTTGGTGCTTTCCGGTAAATGTATGCACCCCTGTGTAGGCTTTCATCCTGCAAAACCTGAAGTGTATGTAATATACACCTGCGGTAATGGTCAAAATGTGACCGACGCAGTATCAGAAGATAGACAGATAGCTCATGTGCACAGTCAGTTTCAGCTCTGCGTGGAAGCACCGTGCAGCACAATCTATTTCTCAAAGCCCCGATGGGCGGGGGATAGTTTATGGTATTGATTCTCTCTAAGAAAATAAGGTGTTGGTAACAAAACTTAAATGGAAAATGCTCGCATTACATCGTAGCCATTCAGCAGGACCCTCAATAGGTCTGTAAATTCCTGCAGATGCCTTGTCTAAGGGATCTTGACTTGCTCTGTAATCCCCGGTATTCGGCATGTTTAGTAGACCGAAAGTCAGACCTGGGTCAAGGTCACAATGACGTTGGTGGGCAAGAATTTTACGACATAAAAAGCAAAGTTTAAAAATGAAAGAGGCTAGATACGAATATAACAAAGAAGAAGAAAAAAAAAAACAAACAAAAAAAAAACGGATCAGCGAATTCTGATCACCTTAATTAGTGGGGTCTAAAGTTTAGCCGAAACAGGTAACAAGACGTTTCGCCCCCAAGACGTTTCCCCCTGGTCGTTTCGCCCCCAAAATATTTTCCCATATTTTTATATAAAAGATTTGTTATCTCCATGAGAGAAGAGAGAAAGAAGAACATGTAATTTAAATGAAAATGTTAATTAGGAATTATGGTAAGTATTACCTGTTTTGTTCAATACCGTTTATCACATTGTTTTTTTTTATTTGACACATTAATCACGCAATTAATGCGATTAAAGAGGAGGTGTGAAAACATGCTATCTATCTATCTATCTATCTATCTTCTGATACTGCGTCGGTCACATTTGACCATTACCGCAGGTGTATATTACATACACTCCAGTTTTGCAGGATGAAAGCCTACACAGTAATCATGTAATTACGGTAGGGATCTTTAACCTGCACAGGGGATGGTTCTCCCTGCACAGGGGGCCTCCAGTTAACGTCCCGATCCGAAGGACGGTGCACTTAATGACATTCATCCCTGCAAATGATGCCAATGGAGCGTGTTCGGACACCGAAATTTTATCGCCGCTGCCGGGGATCGAACCCGGGACCTCTAGCATCAGAGGCAAGTGCACTAACCACTGAGCTATCACGCTCCTCCACTGAGCTATCACGCTCTTTGCAAAGTAAAACGTCTTTGATTATCGCTTGGTTTTAAATTGGTCGGTTGGTTAATTAACAGAGTCGGCCAGCAAAGATTAATGGTGAGGTGTGAAAACACGTGCTCTATGAAAAAATAATTGTATTTAATTATCTCTGGGGGCATATTGCTTCTGCGATGTTCGTCCTTCCGTCCGTCGGTCCCGCTTTTTACTGCATAACATAACTTTTGAACCGTGCAGGCTAGGTTGTTGAAATTTCATATATGGAGTCCTTATGAAAAAATAATTGTGTTTTTTTTTTTTTTTTTGTTTTGTTTTTTTCTCATCAGGATTATGCCCCTTTCTTGAGTATGAAATCTTGTAAGCAAGATATCTGAAAAAAAAAAAAAAAAAAAAAAAAACATAAGAGCTATTGCGCTGAAACTAATATACTGATCAGAAGATGAACTGATTAACTTTTGAAAAAATCTTATTTTTTTTTTTTACTTTAGTAATGCCCCTTTGAAACTTTAGGCGTTTTAAGCTTGTAAGCAAGAGATCTCAAAAACCATTACAGCTATTGCCCTGAAACTTTACAGACTGAATCAGGATGATGAGTAGAAGAAATGATTAACTTTTGGGAAAAAAATCTGATTTTTAATTATGGCCCTTTGGATCTTTGGGCATTTTAAGCTTGCAAGCAGGATATCTAAAAAATCATTAAAGCTATTGTCCTGAAACTTTACAGACTGATTGGGGACGATGAGAAGATGAACCGATTAACTTTTGAAAAAAAAAAAAAAAAAAAAAAAATAGATATATTTTTTTTTACTTGAGTTGTGGCCCTTTGAAACTTTGGATGTTTAAAGCTTGTAAGCAAGATATCTAATCTTGTAAGCAAGATATCTTAAGAAGAAAAAATAACAACATTAGAACTATTGCGCTGAAACTTTACATACTGATTGGGGATGAAGAGAAGATGAACTGATTAACTTTTGAAAAAAGAAAAAAATCTGATTTTTTTTTTACTTGAGTTATGACCCTTGTAAGCAAGATATCTCAAAAACCATTACAGCCATTGCCCTGAAACAGGTCCTAGTCACACCTCCCTGAGTGGCCACTTTTAAGGCCCGGTGCCGGCCGGTAACTAAGGATAAGTTATCCTTAGGCTGACGTGACAGGGCGATGATGCTTCTTAAATATTTGCCTCTTCTCACCTCAAATAAAAGTTCAACAGTGAAAATTAGTCTAGCAGTGAAAAATGGGCGAAACGACTAGGGGGACGAAACGACTAGGGGGAAACGACCAGGGAGGAAACGTCTTGGGGCGAAACGACCAGGGGAGGAAATGGTTTGGGGGGGGGGGGGGGGGAAATGTCCCGGAACCGCCGAAATATGTAAGAAAGTAGCGAAAAACCGTAAACGGTGCACACTAATGTCCGGGATGTCCGGGATTTAATGTTCGGGATGTGTGGTGTAGTGTGGTGCGTTATTCCTAATATCTCGACTTATGGTGGTCAGAGTTTGATAAATTTTGCATCAGATAAAATTTTAAGCTCCATTTTAAAAGTGTATTAAAATATTTTTATACACTTTTAAAACATGTATAGTTCTTGGTACCATGGCTGTTTGGTACTGGTTATCTAGTGCATTGGGATAAATTTCAAGGGCTCAGGGTAACCATGTAATTCAAATATCAAAAGTGGTGGTGGTTTATTTGCCTTATAGGATTGATTTGTGTGTGCTCATAAGCGTCGCCTCACTGGGACGATTCCGATGAGAACAGACAGAATTCCTTTATTTTACAGTAGGTCCTTAGGGTATCATCTAGTGATGCAACCATGGGTCGCCTCAAGGGGGCGATTCTGATGGGAGCACACAACTTTCCTCTATTTTACAGAAGAGCCTTAAGGTATCTTGTAGTGATGCAACCATGCATCATGCCCTGGCACAATGTATAAGTGATAACCTATTCGTTGTTTTGGGATTGTCTGGTAGGTGTGGGTTGTGTGTACTCATTAGGGTCGCAACAAAGAGGCGATTCTGATAAGAGCACACATCGTTCCTCCATTTTACAGAAGAGCCTTAAAGTATCTTATAGTGATGCAGTTATGCCTCATGCACTGACTCTATGAGTAAACCTGGGTAATTCGAACTGCCCCTATCTCAAACATAACCAAGAAGTGTTCGAGTTGTTGAAGTTGGACTGTATATGAAGTGTCATGTTGGTGATGTGAGAGTTTAGATTTGCGGTCATAGATCGTACGCAGTAGTGGGTGAGTTGCTGGTGGGCAATATTTGTGAAATACCAGTGACAATTGGTTAAAACACACACACACACACACACACACACACACACACACACACACACACACACACACACACACACACACAGAGAGAGAGAGAGAGAGAGAGAGAGAGAGAGAGAGAGAGAGAGAGAGAGAGAGAGAGAGAGAGCTTAAAATCTAAACGTGATTAGATAAGTGTCGGGAGACATCAGAGGTACGTCGGCGCCAGGTAACTTTAGGGTATGACATATCATTCATTATTTTATTCATTCACAACTAAATAAGTTTATGAGTAGCCATATTTTAAATTTATAAGATGAGCCAGCGCCCGTCAAGGCCTACATAGAGATGTGTGAAATAGATGTGGAGGCAATGATCAGGAATCGATACAATTAACCCACAGCTCCCATCAGAGACACCAAAGGGAAAGAAAAACAAACATGAAACAACAGACCCTAATGGAAACATCAATAGTGGAAAGCCAAAAGGACAGTTACTTTCCCACAAAATGGCCAATAGGCTATCCAAAATAAAATAATATAAGCGACACAAACACCCAAAGACAAACCATAACAAAAATAAACCGCGACAGAAGAACCGCCTTGGAATGGTCAGCGGAAACGAATTCCACTGAGGGGCTTGAATCGATTTTACGTGGCCACAATCCTCGCTCTTACTTCCGTTGCGATTTAGACAAATAATTTGTTCAGTCCGCATGAAGGCCTCCCAACTCATCAGTGCAAATTCTCAAATACTCGGATCGGTCTGCTCATTTATTTACTAAAACAAGTGATGCCGTGCATCTCTCTTTGAATAGCCCGCAGGCTATTGTAAGTAAATGCGATCAGCGAAGGCTCTGAGATGCACAGGCTGATCTGAGTCTTTGCTGATTGCACGAGACTTAGCGTAGGTTTTATTGTGCGCTGGCTCATATATGAGTATGGTGTTTTTATCAGATTATTATTTATTTGTGTACCTAATAATTTATATTAGCAACACAAAACTGGGGTAACGTTTACAGCAATTTATTTATCTTTATTTATTTATTGTTTTACGACCCATTCAAGATTATTCCACTTATATCGAGCCGATAATAAGCGGGGCCACGAAGCCTCATTCTTATTTATTTATTTTTTGTTTATTTATTTATTTGTATCAAGCACGACCCCATATGTTTCCGTTGTAGTAGATAATGTCATTGTAAGATTATTTAGTAGTAAAATATGTTATTACTGGTTTATTTATTTATTTATTTATTTAATTTTATTTTATTTATTAAAATAGAAGTGGAGGCAATGATCAGGAATCGATATAATCAACCCATAGCTCCCATCAGAGACACCAAAGGGAAAGAAAGAAACACAAACATGAAACAACAGACCTAATGGAAACATAAACAGCGGAAAGCCAAAAGGACAGTTACTTTCCCACAAAATGGTCAATAGGCCATACAAAATAAGATAATTTAAGCGACACAAACACCCAAAGACAAACAATAACAAAAATAAACCGTGACAGAAACACCGCCTTGCAAAGGTCAGCGGAAACGAATTCCACTGGGGTGGGGGGGGGGGGGGGGGGAGCTTTAATCGATTTTACTTGGCCACAGTCCTCGCCCTTGCTTCCGTCGCGATGTAGACAAATAATTTGTTCAGTCCGCATGAAGCCTCCTAACTCATCAGTGCAACATCTCCGTGAACACAAATAATCAAACATCCACAGAGATGAAACAACGGTGAGGACTCGACATCCAGAAACCACTGAAATGCTGGAGCAAAAGAAAACCAACAGTTAGACTCCGATGGGCGCATTGGGAAATGTATGTGGTAGGTACCTCTGGTGTCTTTGAGAGACATTGCCAATGTTTGTGACGTCGTGACAAAGGTTGCATGGCGTTTTGATGCCGTGATGTCATGACGTCATGGAATTGCTGTGTCAAACATTGGGAGGTCATACTGAAAATTCTGTAAACCACGACAGAAGAGCCGCCTTGTAACGTTCAGTGAAACGAATTCCACTGGGGGCTTAAATCGATTTTACGTGGCCACAATCCTCGCCCTTACTTCCGTCGCGATTTAGACAAATAATTTGTTCAGTCCGCAGGAAGGCCTCCTAACTCATCAGTGCAACATCTCCGTGAACACAAAAAAATCAAACAACCACAGAGATGAAACAACGGTGAGGACTCGACAGCAAGAAACCACTGAAATGCTGGAGCAAAGGAAAACCAACAGTTAGACTCCGATGGTCCGACCAGAGACAGAGCATCAGGCACCAACCGACATTACATTGAATTAGATCTCTCTAATTCTCAGTAAGCATTTACGCTGGAACGGTCATAGAATCTGAGGCCTGACCCACCTGCGTGCAATTAATCGATTTAGACAAATAATTTGTTCAGTCCGCATGAAGGTCTCCTAACTCATCAGTGCAACATCTCCGTGAACTAAAACAATCAAACAACCACAGAGATGAAACAACGGTGAGGACTCGACAGCAAGAAACCACTGACATGTTGGAGCAAAAGAAAACCAACAGTTAGACTCCGATGGGCCCGACCAGAGACAGAGCATCAGGCACCAACCGACATTTCATTGAATTAGATGTCTCTAATTGTCAGTGAGCCTTTGTCTGGTGTCTGGGAATGTGTGGCGGCCGTAAGAAGTCTCCGTGCCTTACATCATAGTGTGGTTTATATTCTTTGTCCTTTGGGATCATTGAATACATTGTGGAATTTTGAAAATATTTGAGGGTCACTGATGAGGCTTAAATGGCCGAAACTAGCTAGTCTGGCCCAGAAAACATCTACAATCCATATTTTCCAGTTCTGTGGTGTATTCCATGCTTCCAAAGGATAACCTTTTCCAGAACATATTTTACGCTGGAACCGTCACAGAATCTGAGGCCTGACCCACCGGTGTGCAATAAAAGAGGGAAGCAAAGTTGTCAACCGTGATCGGGTTAATTACTATCCATGCAGTCTGTCGTATAACATTTATGTTGTTCCCAATCTTTTTATATCGAGGAATGATTTTACGAAATTGGGTGCTGAAGTCATTGCGGTTATATATTTTTCTGAATTTATATACCTAGTCACCATAAAATCCGAGTTCCGATAGACCTTGTTGCAGAAGAGATTTAAGTCCAATATTGAATTTAGAAATTAAATCAGAATGAAGTCTATAAAAAATTGAAAAGGCTTTGCGTAGTTTATGGTACCGATAAACCTGATTAAGAAGTTTAGCAGTTAACAATTTATCACGAGTTTTGAAGTCAGTTATATGACTACACACTCTGGCAAATCGAATTAATTGCGAAATATAAACGCCATAGGATGGCGCACGAGGAACATCACCATCCAAAAAAGAAAAATTTGCTTTGAATACTTTCAAAGGTTTGGTGATCATTTATGTTGCTAACTAATATATGCTCCAGGGTTTTGCAATAGAGGCATGTGAGCGACACTGGTCTGTAATTTACTGCATCGTATTTTTCTCCTTTCTGAATGACTGGTGTAACATTTGCTCGTCGCGAGTCATGTGGTACAATGCCCTGAGCAAGTGATTCACTGAAGATAAAGCCAACAGAAGAGATATTTCAGCACTACATTCTTTATTCACCCTGGCATTCAGACTATCAGGCCCAGATGCCTTATGTATGTTGAGCTTATCCAACAGTTTGGCAACCCCCTTGAGGTCTACTGCAATGTCCCCTATGGCGGGGAACGGGCTTTTACCTTTTGATGCTAGCTCACCATCAGTTTCAAGCGTAAACGACAACTGAAAATGTTTATTACATGTATTTGCCTTATCGCACGAGTCGGTTTTAAAAAACACATTTGGGTGAGGTGATCCCAAATGCCTCTTATTTAAGGGACTTTACAAATAACCAAACTTTTTTATGCCTCCGCCATTCGAAGAAGGTTGCCCCTGTCCGTCCGTCCGTCCGTGCGTCCGAAAATTAAACGCGGTCAATAACTTCCTTATTTCTCGATGGATTTTAAAATTACTCGGCAGAAATGTTAACCATCATGAGACGACATGTCACGTGCAAAACCCTGGTCCGTACCTCCAAGGTCAAGGTCAAGGTCATACTTAGAGGTCAAAGGTAAAAAAGGGTCCGAAACTTAAACGCAGTCAATAACTTTCTTATCTCTGGATGAATTTTGAAATTACTTGGCAGAAATGTTGGCCATCATGAGACAATCTGCCTCACACAAAACCGAGGTCCTTACCTACAAGGTCAATGTCATACTTAGAGACAAATGTGAAAAAAGGGTCCAAAGCTTAAACACGGTCTAACTTTATATGGATGAATACGAACATAGACATATTTTCAGGCGGGGGCTTGGTGGTACTAAGGCCTATGAACTTCAGCCTTTAGCTATAGGGAGAGCTATAGTAGATGAACATATTTGTCATTCAGCCACCAAGTTTGCTGCGTGTGTTACTGAAGGCCAAGACAAGCTTCCTACGCTATACTGGTTACCAAAACTTCATAAAAGACCCTTACAAAGCACGGTTTATTGCAAATTCTAGCTCTTGCACTACCACTGAACTTTCTAAATTATTAGCTTCCTGTCTTACTGCTATTAAAACGCATGTGATTAAATATTGTGATAAAGTCTTTGAAAGATCAGGAAGAAATCTGTTTTGGTCTATAAAAATTCGAATGAGGTTTTAAATAAATTGAAATCCAGACGTTTTCGTTCTTCTAGTCTGTCTACTTACGATTTATGCACTCTTTACACTACACTTCCTCATAGTCTTATAAAAGAAAAGCTTAATGATTTAATTGAAGCGACGTTTCACAGAGAAGATTCTCTCTATCTTGCATGTAATATCAGAAATGCATTTTTCACTTCTAAAGAGCATAAGAATTATACACTTTGGTCATGTCAGAAAGTGTGTGATGCTCTCACCTTTCTATTTGACAATATTTATATTAGATTCGATACTAAGTTATTTAGACAAATTGTGGGTATTCCAATGGGTACGAATTGCGCACCTCTTGTGGCTGATCTGTTCTTGTATTGTTATGAAAAAGACTTCATGTTGTCGCTTTCCATTGATAACCAATCTGAAATTATTGAAGCTTTTAGCTCCACGTCTAGATATTGAGATGATTTATTAAATATTGATAATACTTATTTCGATGGTTTGATCAGTCAGATTTATCCACCAGAACTTCATTTAAATAAAGCAAATTCTTCTAATACCGAGGCCCCGTTTTTGGATTTACATCTATCTATTGAAGATGGGTTTGTTTCGTGCAAAATTTATGATAAACGAGATGACTTTTATTTTGAGATTGTAAATTTTCCTTTTTTGGATGGCGATGTTCCTCGTGCGCCATCCTATGGCGTTTATATTTCGCAATTAATTCGATTTGCTAGAGTGTGTAGTCATGTATCTGACTTCAACACTCGTAATAAAACGGCTAAACTTCTTAATCAGGGTTATCTGTACCATAAACTACGCAAAGCCTTTTCAAAATTTTATAGACGCCATTCTGATTTAATTTCAAAATTCAGTATTGGACTTAAATCTCTTCTGCAACAAGGTCTATCGGAACCCGAATTTTATGGTGACTTAGTATATAAATTCAGAAAAATATATAACCGCAATGACTTCAGCACCCAATTTCGTAAAATAATTCTTCGATATAAAAAGATTGGGTACAACATGGATGTTATACGACAGACTGCATGCATGGTAGTAAACCCAATCACGGTTGGCAACTTTGCTTCCCTCTTTAATTGCTAACGGTGGGTCAGGCCTCAGATTCTATGACGGTTCCAACGTAAAGGCTTATTGAGAATTAGAGAGATCTAATTCAAGGTAATGTTGGTTGGTGCCTGATGCTCTGTCTCTGGTCGGGCCCATCGGAGTCTAACTGTTGGTTTTCTTTTGCTCCAGCATTTCAGTGTTTTTTTTTTTTTTGCTTTCGAGTCCTCACCGTTGTTTCATCTCTGTGGTTCTTTGATTATATGTGTTCACGGAGATGTTGCACTGATGAGTTAGGAGGCCTTCATGCGGACTGAACATATTATTTGTCTAAATCGCGACGGAAGTAAGGGCGAGGATTGTAGCCACGTAAAATCGATTTAAGCCCAACAATGGAAATCTTTCCACTGACCGTTCCAAGGCGGTTCTTCTGTGGCGGTTTATTTATGTTGTTGTTTGTTACTACTCACTCTGTGTATCACTTGTGTCTTTTTATTTTGGATGGCCATTTGGCCATTTTGTGGGAAAGTAACTGTCCTTATGGTCATCCTTTGTTTAGGTTTTCATTATGGTCTGGTCGCTTCATATTTGTGTTTCTTTCCCTTTGGTGTCTTTGATGGGTGGAGTAAGTTAATTGTATCGATTCCTGACCTTTGTTTTACTTCTACTTTACGAGCACGAAAAAACATTCGATCACGTATTCTAATTACGTTTTTGATCGTATTATCGATCCAAGGTACAATGTGCTTTGTTTTGGTCATTTTCATTGGTATGTACCTGTCCATGGCCGTGGCTATCTCGGACATAAAACTGACCAAAAACTAATTGACTGACAGAAGACTGCGAGAGAAGTCAGGGAAAAGGAAGGCGGCTCGTCTGTCGCGTTTTATTTTTGTTATGGTTTGTCTTTGAGTGTGTGTATCGCTTATACTGTTACGGTTATGGATAAATACCACTTCTGCAGGCTTGCTGTAGGGGCCGGCCCTTTGAGCGACGCAGGTAGGGTGGTTGGCTTTTATACGAAGTTAAGCAACGGAGATTGCGGTTAGTACTTGGATGGATGACCGCGTTGCTTGACTTCGTGGACGACCCGTTACACGTTACATTGGTGGCAGCGGTGGGATAGAAACAGTGCCGCTGGTTTGTTGCATCGATTCTGCGCTCGAGTATAGCCCTGTGAGGCATGTGTGACTTTCGGGACGAAGACAAGAGATGAGGGGGTGGGGTGGAGGTGTAACGGTTACGGATAAATATCACTTCTACATCTTGCTGTAGGAAAATAGAAGTGAAGGCAATGATCAGGAATCGATACCATTAACCCACAGCTCCCATCTGAGACACCAAAGGGAAAGAAACACAAACATGAAACAACAGACCCCAATGGAAACATCAATAGCGGAAAGCCAAAAGGACAGTTATTTTCCCACAAATTGGCCAATTGGCCATCCAAAACAAAATAATATAAGCGATACAAACACTCAAAGACAAATCATAACAAAAATAAACCGCGACATGAGAACCGCCTTGGAACGGTAAGTGAAACGAATTCCACTGTGGAGCTTTAATCAATTTTACTGGGCCACAATCCTCGCCCTTACTTCCGTCGCGATTTTGACAAATAATTTGTTCAGTCCGCATGAAGGCCTCCTAACTCATCAGTGCAACATCTCCGTGAACACAAAAATAAAGCATCCACAGAGATGAAACAACGGCGAGGACTCGACAGCAAGAAACCACTGAAATGCTGGAGCAAAAGAAAACCAACAGTTAGACTCCGATGGGCCCGACCAGAGACAGAGCATCAGGCACCAACCAACATTAAATTGAATTAGATCTCTCTAATTCCCAGTAAGCCTTTACGCTGGAACCGTCAAAGAATCAGAGGCCTGACCGTCACCCACCTGCGTGCAATTAAAGAGGGAAGCAAAGTTGTCAACCATGATTAGGTTAACTACCATGCATGCAGTCTGTCGTATAACATTTATTTTGTACCCAATCTTTGTATATCGAAGAATGATTTTCCGAAATTGGGTACGGGCAATTGAATTAATTGTGAAATATAAATGCCATAGGATGGCGCATGAGGAACATCACCATCCAAAAAAGGAAAATTTACAAACTCAAAATCCTCGCGTTTATCATAAATTTTCAAGAAACAAACCCATCTACAATAGATACATGTAAATCCAAAAACGGGGCCTCGGTATCAGAAGAATTTGCTTTATTTAAATGAAGTTCTGGGGGGGGGGGGTAAATTTGACTGATCAAACCATCGAAATAGGTATTGTCAATATTTAATAAATCATCCAAATATCTAGAAGTGGCGCCAAAAGCTTCAATGATTTCAGACTGGTTTTCAGCAGAAAGGGACATCATGAAGTCCCTCTCATAACATAACAAAATCAGATCAGCCACAATGGGTGCGCAATTAGTACCCATCGGAATACCCACAACTTGTCTAAATAAAGAGCCGGCTCTTTTAGCGATGCAGGTATAGTGGTTGGCTTTTCACGAAATTAAGCAACGGAGATAGCGGTTAGTACCTGGATGGGTGACCGCGTTGCTTGATTTCGTGGACGACCCGGTACACGCTACAATACTATTTTTGTTTTGGATAGCTAATTGGCCATTTTGTTGGAGAAAGTACTTAACTGTCCTTTTGGCTTTCGCTATAGATGTTTCCATTAGGGTTTAGTTATTTCATGTGTGTGTGTCTTCCCCTTTGTTGTCTCTGATGACAACAGAGGGTTAATTGTATCGCTACCTGATCATTGCCTTCACTTCTATTTTTTCCTAACTCATCAGTGCAAAATCTCCGAGAACATAAAAATCAAACAGCTAAAGAGATGAAACAACGATGAGGACTCGACAGCAAGAAGTAACTGAAATGCTGGAGCAAAAGAAAGCCAACAGTTAGACTACGATGGGTCCGACCAGAGACAGAGCACCAGGTACCAACCAACATTACATAAAATTAAATTTTAATTCTAAGTAAGCCTTAACGCTGGAACAGTCATATAGAATAAAAAGAATAAACACCACTTCGTATGGCGAAAATTTGGGTCTACAAAGTATGTATTATTTTCTTACTTTCTTGATTACAATGACTGTGGGTACTTGCTAGCATAAAAAACACACATCTAGATATTATAATGTAGATGAGCTCCTTCTTTCATGGCTCTTAACTGTGATTTTTCCTATTGAATAAAATAAATGCCGTATTTATTTTTATTTTTGCTTCAGATAGATTGTGGATAGTCAATAGAACCGCCTTTTTTATTCGCCAGCGAAAATAATGCGGTTGCATTTCGGTTTCATTTGCTATAACTTTTCAACAAACAGAAAGATTACTAAAGGGAAAATCAGCCG